>NW_010729094.1:2565775-2591459 GCF_000365185.1 Nelumbo nucifera | reverse complement strand
TGGAATCCCGACATTTGGTCGTGTTTGGCACACAAAGTTCTCCTAGAGTATATCAATCGGGTACCACTACAATGTCGCAGGGTGATGTCCCACGATGCCATGGTGCAAAGCGGGGGCATTTTAGACCTAGAGATTGGTTCAACGGAGCAAAATGGAGGTTCTGCAGAACCTTTGTTTCTCTCCGTCGGGCAAAACCGTCGGGAGTTTAGTGGGCCGAGGGGCATAACCTCCTCTCCTGGTCTTAGTGGTAGGTGGTGGAATCCTGACATTTGGTCGTGTGCGTCATACAGGGTTCTCTTAGAGTGTATTAGCTCGGGGACTACCGCAATGTCATAAGGTGATGTCCCATGATGCCACGGTGCAAAGCAGGGGCGATTCAGACCTAGGGTTTGGTCCCGTGCGTCACATAGGATTGTCCCGGAGTGTATCGGCCCGGAACCACCGCAATTCTAAATATATATATTTTTTATCCATAGTTTTCAGTTTGTAAAAGGACAAAATAACAGATGATTTCAACTTTGATATCCTACATTATTGCTGTCTAGTTTGCATAGTTTTTGTTGTCCACCAACTACTGAAATCAAGATATATTTGAACCCTTTTGTGGCTGCATTCTGAAGGACCTGGTATTGAATAAAAAAGTAATCAATTGATTCAGATTGGATCTGACTGAAATTTGGTATGGGCAAGCTCAGTTTCTACATTATTGGCTTTAATTGAATATTCATGATTTCATGGTTTACAAGTTCAAGTACGACTGATTTAGTTTGTACGTCCCAAGAGTTGAATTGAAGCTTGAGATGGTTGTGAGGGATCTACACTATAATGGTTATCCAAACTGAGGTTCAGTGCTGCGAATTTGTCCATCATATGATATTATTCGAAATCTTGGAAACTGTCGCTACAACTGTTTGAATTCTGATTCGTGCTCATCATCCCTCATAAGAGATCTCAAATTACCTATAACAACTGCAGTAACTGGGAGAATTCACCTGAAAGGCTGAGAAACCTCTTAACTGATTGAATACTTCCAATAAACTGACCCTGGGCTTTCCTGAATTCTGAATTGCGTATTAGTTGACTGATTGCCAGCTTCACCTGTGGTGTAACTGAGACTGGAATAGACTTGATTCATGATATAGTTCAAGTGTGGTTTCATGGAACTGGGTGAATATGGGTGAAGGAGTCTTTGCACCCCAGATGTGGATTTAAGGTTGTCGAAGTCGTTTGATTAGTCTGCAACATCATTGTACTAGAGTAGTGGATGGCAGAGCAAAGAGATTGTGGAGAAAAAGAGCCGGCATTATAATTGATCCCTCTGACAAGGACTAACGCCAGTGAACACCAGAAGGCCCTTTCCATCAAGTTATTTCAGCCTGGAAACCTTACTTGTACTTCGATGGCCAATTTGTTTCAACTCCAAATCAAAATTCATGAGCTCAGAACTTTACCTGAGCTAGCCAATGAAGCTTTATTTGTCCGAATCAAATCAAAGATAATTGAAAGATGGGGAAGATGAATTGATCTTTGTCGATTGCAGGGATTTATAGCAAGATAAAATGGAAGAAATTGGGTCCCAGTAAGTCGGCTTCCAATTGGTTAACAAGCAATTGATACTGATATGGCAATCTCCTTTTCAAAAGTTTGCAAGGGGTGTTCATAACCATTAGTTCAGAAAGCTCACCAATAAACCTTTCTGAAAACCGTGCCCTGAATGGCAATGGCATCCTGACAATTTTGGTCCTCCAGGGTTATAATTATTAACAAACCTATTTCTCCACTAGGCAATACGATAATTTGTATTGAGCATGTAATCACTGAAAATTTATAGAAACCTCAATAATGACAATTGTATGACTAAAATTCTTATCAACTTCACGTTCTTAGGAAAATATACAGGAGTTCTGTTTTGCATTTCGTTGGAATAGTACAGATCAATATAGTCATACACACACTCATTGCACTGGCATGTCTTCTCATCTAGATGCACGGTAGAATGGCTATCTCCCTTCGCCACTTCGAACTCATGCATTGACGAGCGGAAAACTTGCAGCTTGACGCTTTTCCTTATTGTTGCACACAACTTCTTCTCAATCCGTTTTCCAACCGGAGTGGGGCAATCTCAGGCATCAGAATGTTGCCTCCAATCTCAGCCAACCTGACCATTTGGTTAAGAGCTTTAATGGATGGGTTTGACGAATTTCCCATTGACAATTGTCCATTTCACAATGTGCATGGATGCGGTTGGCATCATTCCTTGTGAATGTGTATGGGAACCGGTGGGCCACTGAGAACTTTGCCAGTGCAGTTGCATCTTCGAATATCTGCCCAACTCCAGTTATCTCATTCTTCCACAATGTGGCTGCCATGGTAGAACAATCCAATGACTAGTTCGAGCCAATATGTGTATGCAAGCTATCGATTCCATCGGATTCCATCTCCCTGTAATTTGTAGACAAATTGGCGGTCCTAACCTCTTCCATCAACGACATAAGGACGTCAGACGATATTGTATTGTACCTAACCAACGTTTCAATGTCGCTTTGCTACTGAAGTTTGATAGTACTTAATCTTAGCAATGCTGGGGTCCAGCCCAAAACGTCCACAAATTGCATGCTCAAGTGGAGTGTATTCTGTACTTGCAGTAACTGGAATGGCAACTGAATTGCCATTATATGTGCATATACACAAAATAATTTTTTCGGCACTGGAATCCATCGGAATGTTTCGAAATAAACACGTACCTACAATTCGATGAGAGGGGAGTAGTCAACACTAAAACCTCGGTTCTCATTTAGCTTAGCATATGCATTTCGGGTATGAAACTTAACATAATTGTGAGTTACACTAAGATCAGTTCATGCACTGGATATAGTATTAATCCATGGGTGGACAGGGACCTGGTTGGCAGTGGTAGGGGTGGGTGTCCACGGTTCGGTTAACCGAACCATTGGCAATTTTCGCAAACTGAACAGGCAGCACCGGTTATTCCATTTCTCCAAACCGAAACTGAACCGGTTAACCGGTCCTATGGTTTTGTTTTTTGACAGATTCGATTAATCGCATTTTCCGATTCAGTTTTCTCGATTCGGTTCAATTATCGGATTTTCATGGACACTAGCTCAAAAGAGTCTCGTGGTGTGCAGGACTACTAACCTGGCAACCAGTAGCAACAGCCTTTGACCAAGTACTGTGAACTGCAAGAATGGACCTGCAAATACTGGGGAAATAGGTGAAGGTTTGTACAACACGAACTGCACGAATTCGCGGGTGAACTGTGTATGAACTGCAACTACGGTGAAGTAGGCCGAAGGGTAGATGGAGTTCCTTGCAGGAGCTTTGACTTCAATCCACTTCATAAGTTGCCTTTTGGACATCAAATGATGTTGTAGCAACAGGTGTGAAGACCCATTGATTTGGGGCTGAATACAAGCATGGAGGCTGCAATCTTTAAATTGACGTCAAAAGAAAGAAATCAGAGGAACTTTGACAAGCATGGAAGGATGGTGAGTATACCTTTCAATTTGGAGTTGCAAGTGACGTCAGGATTGTGAAAACTGATGACTAACGGCCACCGGTTCATTCAATGATCTTGTACACTTCCGTTTCTCGGCTCATAATAAAACAAAGTCTATGCACCTTACTCTCGAGGGTGGGGCGTATTCGTAAGGCATGTTAGACGTCTTCACATGGACTGATAGAGAATCCCCCTTTAACAATTACAGTTACAAATTGTAAGGGTGGGGCGTGCTGAGGCTGGGACGAGCAACATCTTTGATGGAGGTTCATTACACCATATCGAAACACACGATACCATCTAAAGGAATGGGGTGCACATCAACCTGAGAACCCAAAAGAATTGTTCAACCTTCGACACTCATCACTTAGAAATGTCGTTGAACGGATCTTTGGGGTATTGAAGAAACGCTTTCCAATCTTGGTATCTCAGCAACATTACCCTTTTAAGTCACAGGTGAAGATTGTGTCTGCATGCTGCATCTTACACAACCATGTCATGGGTGTGGATCCTTATGATTTCATCATGCGTCAGTATGATCGAGAAGCAGTTGATACTGAGGACGATGTAAGAATTGATGATTTAAATGATGATAGAGCAGACAACACACAAATCTCCCAACTATCTCAACGAGCTAGTAGAAATGAACAATCAAGGGAAGGAATTCGTCTCAGAGAAGAAATAGCTACCCAAATGTGGGCTGATTATGTTTTGTATCGATGTAGGGCTCGACATTAATTTCTTCCTATTATTTAACTCTTTCTTTCTAATATAACTTTTTTTCCGTATGCACTCACTTCTTTAACTGATTATGATATTTGATTTTATTAATTGCCTATTGCTATTTATACAAAAATACCTTGTATTAATTGGTGTTATGGATATATATTGTTGATTTGCATTGTTCATTTGATTGGCATGAAACAAAAATGGATTCTTCTAGCTCTCAACCTGAAAACAAGACTGGAAAAATAAATATGAATTGGACATAGGACATGGATAATTTACTCATTGACACACTTGTTGAGCAGGTCAACCTTGGAAACAAGGTTGACAAAAGTTTCAAATCACCGGCTTACACTGCAGCGGCACGTGCTATTAGCACTAAGTTTTCAGTTGAATGTACTCAAGGACACATACGAAATAGGCTGAAAACAATCAAGCGGAATTTTGTAATATTAAAAAACCTTTTGAATCAAAGTGACTTTGCGTGGAATGATTCAACCAAGACAATAGATGCAACACCTGATGTTTGGGCTATATATATTGAGGTAAAATAGATTAACAACACTTATTAGTACGAAAGATGACTTATTATGAAACTCCCATGGTAAATGAGCAGGAACATCCAGAGGCAAAGCAGTTTAGACGAAAAAGCATTCCAAACTATGACCAATTGGCATTGATATGTGGAAATGATCAAGTGACTGGAAATGGTGCCTTTACAGCCAAGGAGCTAAATAAGCAAAATGCAATTTCTGCAACTGCCACTAGTGCAACACTGAATGTTGAGCATGTGTTTGATGACATTGATGAGGCTGAGAATTCTGGAGATCCTAACCTTTAAGCAAAGCCGGTGGAGGGAAGTAGTTTTGCAGAAGGAAGAGTTTTAGGAAAATGGAAGTCATATGCTGTAATTGTTGCTGAACAAGTGTAAGACATTGCTACACATCTCGGGAAACTTGCATCTGCAGTTGAGAGAGGGTTTGATTTATTTAATAAGGAAAATGTGTATGCCGATGTTATGAGCCTAGAAGGATGTTCAGTAGCGTTTTTGATGAAAGCATATGACTTCTTAGTTGAGTCTAAAAGTCGAATTATGACATTTTACGGAGTGGAGCCAAATTTGAGGAAGACATGGCTTCAAATGAAGTTAGGGCTTCCATATTGAAGGGATGGATAAAAGACTTAAACTATTATAACTCACATTTATTAACAAACTAGGTACTAATTATATATGACAAAAACTTGTTTTGATGGTTGAGACTTTGCGTCCATTTTGTATATTTTTTGGGGATGCATTGGCAATTTGATTGTTGTCCCTTTTTTTTGCGATGGTCAATCTACTTGTATTAGGTGGAATGAATGGTCATATTTTACCACAATGAATTTATTGGTATATGGATGATTATGACTACATGGAATGAATAGGTTGAACTATTGGCATTGATGAACTAATTACAGGTTAAAGACAAATTCAAATGATTTATTGATGTATGTATGACTTTTTGAATGAAATATGTTATTGAATGCAACTTCTTTGATGTACCAACAGGTCCAAATAATAGAGCAATTTTAGTTCCTAGTAGTTTCTTTTATGAATGCATGCACATGTTTTTTATGGATGAGTACATTGAGTAGACCTATGAACAAATTCTATGATGAATGAGCAGGTCCAAATAATTAAGCATTTCTTACTCTTTTTAAGTAAAATTTTTGAATGAGCAAGTTTAATAACACTATCATGCCATGTGGCAAGTTCAATCATATGTGTCATACATTTGGGGGGTGCAAGTTGTCATAAAAGTAAATTACATGCATTTTTTTAGTTGACAAATTTTCTCAACAAACAAACACATTATAACTAACTGAGAAAATAAATTTTCCTTTTCTCATCCCATCCTTTCTCAGTCCAATTTTCTCAGCAATCAAACAGACCCTTAGAGACCAACCGTGAGGATCTTCTAGGAAGGACTTCTCTTGCTAGATGCTTTGCACTTCTTAAGTTTTTTACAACATGTTTACTCTCAAAGAACCATTCAACCTAAAAGGTTAAGCTGTTAAGTGAGGTCCTTGAATAGGTTTTATTCTCTAACATGCCCCCTCACATGAAAGCCCATTGGGCTTGAAGCATGGACAGCACAGGCCCACCCATACTTTGTGCTGAAACTTAATTAATTATAATGGGGGTGTCGAGAATCGAACACTAGACCACTTGGTCAAAGTGGCTCTAATACCATCTCAAAGAACCATTCAACCTAAAAGCTTAAGCTATTAAGCGAGGTCCTTGAATAGGTTTTATTCTCTAACATTTATTGTGGCCAATTTTGCCTTCATTATATTTCTGTGATTTCTTATCCTGAATCCCTTCGGAAAACACTGAACCCCGAGTCCTTTTACAAGTCCTCTCAGATGAGTTGTCAATCTGAGAACATCTAAAAGACAAAGGTGCAAGTATTAATGATACACAAACCACCACAATAAATATTAGTACAAGACTTTGTTTAGGTACAGAAATTACTCTGAGCTCTCTCTCACATTTATGGGAGTACTGCTTCTTTCCTGCACAGAAGAAGATTAGTGTTGACACATCTTCATTCTCTTCATTAACTGGTATTAAATTTATTTTATTCTAGATTTCTACATGCACATACCTGCAACAAGTTGAGCAGTGAAGCACAGACGAAGAACTAAGTCCAGTCAATATATATGCTCCTAATAAATTTCTTATTGAGGTGATTGTTGCAATTATTGAACTGTATTTAGCCTCTTTGGGTCCAGGTTGGAGTTAGTAGCTCTTTGGACTTGATACATTTCATTTTTATATGTAGACAAAGCTAAACACATTTCTTATCAGGCTTCTTGGTCATGAGCGATGGGATCTTTGATTTGGGTCTTAGAAAGGATTTGAGGGATCAAGAAATTTTCCTTATTATCATGGACTTTGGTTATATAACCCTTGTGGTCTATTCTCTTGTATCTCTTTCTTGAACATTTTATCATCCCCATCCTTGGCCATGCAGACTTTTCCAGAAAAAGAGGTTTGGTCACTTCGATGTAAGGTCAAGGCTTTCTCTTGGGAGGTTTATCACTCAAGAATCAACACTGATGAAACAACAATGGAAATTTTTTTATAAGTAACAATTCTTTAAAGTTTCATTAAATCAGTAAAGATAAACAACTATTACAAACTTCCCCGATGGATGCACGAGGTGCAGCCTCGCTCATAAAGAAAAAACAGCACAAGAATACAACTGAGGCAATATAACCGATCCCTAGTTACCCCTTGCTTAGCTAATGAATCAGCCGGAACATTAGCTTCCCTCCCCATCCATTGTATAATCAAACTCATCTGCTGTGTTAACCATCTGAAATTCATTTCGTCTCGATAGCACCATGTCACTGAATCTGAATCTTTTAGCCAGCCTACCACCACTTTGGAGTCCCCTTCAATCACCAGGTTTTCCAAATTCATCTCTTTTCCAATCTGAACACCTTTCAGGACTGCAAACAGTTCAACCCTTATAGAGTCTCCTTTCCCCACCAATTCAACCCATCTCTTTTGCAATCTGAACACCTTTTGGTTAAATCAGTTCGGTTAATTTGGTTTTCAGTTTCGGTTTTTAGAATTATAATTTCAGTTAACCGAATTAACTCAAGATTACATACAAAACTCTAGGGAGAGATAGAAAGATTTAACTCTCACCTAGAGAACAAACAGGAAATTACAAGATTGCCCAAAACAATTGGCCCCTTCCCACCCCCTGCTTTGCCAAGTTATCAGCAAAGGCATTTCTCTTCACCCAATGAACTTGAATTTCCACTCCCCTCATTAACCACTTAACCTCCCTCCTCTCATTAGCATAGATCAGAAAACCATTACCCTTAACTAATTTAACACTAGCCGTGAGTCTCCTTTAATAATCAACTTCTGAATGTTCAGCTACTTTGCCTTCCTTAAACCTACCAATAAAGCAAACAATTCAGCTCTAAGAGAGTCGCCCATCCCAATGGGACCTGAGTACAATGCAACCACCTTCCCACTTTCATCTCTGATTACACCTCCAACACCTGAGAGTCCTATCAAGGAAAAATATGAGGATTGTATTCAAGCCCAATTCGACATGAGAACTCAACAAAGGCAAGTGACAGTGGTATTGCAGGGTTTAACATTGGCATGACCATTGAATATCAACAATCCGATCATGGAAGATGACTCCAAAGTGGTAGTGCGATGGCTTAGGAAGGAAACTCTGATCCCTTGGCAATATTGAAACACTATGAAAGGAAATACAAGAGTTGGAGAGAGGAAGAATCATAGTTAGTAGTTGGGTCCAAAGGTCAGCCAATAGAATAGCTGATGCATTGGACAGGCGAAAGGTAATTGGAAAACAACTGTTTTGGGGACAATGTTCTGAATTGTAATATAAAGTATATAAGACTGAGGATTTGGGGCTAAGGGGCTTTGACAGCCTTAAGTAATGCCATTGTAACTTTTACATTTTTTATTATTTGAATGATAAAATTTGTATTCATCAAAAAAAAAAATCAGTACAAGTATATAGGTCTGTTAGTTCATTTAATTTAGAGAGTAAACAAAGAGGAATTTTTCACATGACAATATGCTTTGGGGCCCAAAGGGTCCCATATGTTACTTTCCTGCATTTATTCATGGGGTACATTTCAGCTTAATCTGGGCAGAGAAGGGAAAGACATACCCATTCTTCAGCATATGTAGATGGAGGATCTCCACAGGTGCTCTGATCAGGCTCATAGTTCACCAACCTGTCATTTTCAGCATGTGCATTTTGCATCTGATTATCCAAATCCAGCACACCACAATTCTGGAAAGGGGAATCTGATGTACCCTTGACACGACTTGCAACTTCTGAAAACTGCATTTCCATGGAAACACTAGAAGATCCAGCACATACCTCACTTGGGGTTCTCAAGGCTGCCATTATCGAGCAGGATCAAATCCTCACAAGTTTTACCAGTTACTAGAAGATTCCTTTCCTGCAAAACATTAGAATTTTCATTGTAGACTGTTTTGAAATTTTCAGGACAAGTGCTACCAAACTGTGAACTATGATGTTCAGATGACACAGGGCAATTTTGTTGATCCAAGTTTATTTCCAAGACAGAACTAGAGGCTGTTTTATGGGGAGGCTCTGAATGAAGAGTTACTACTTCTCCATCCATTGGGCAAGATTCCATACTGGAAGCCACTAAGACCTTTAAACTTGAATTGGGAGTGGATACAGATGGAAATAATTCATTGTCTTCCTTTAAATTCTCAAATACTTCAGGATTACTGCTTGGTATTACAGTAACTCAATGACCCATCAATTCCATCTTCACAAGCAGCCTGCAATTGATCTTCATCATTCAAAATTGAATTTAGGTAAGATCCACTATATATGATGTCACCAGCAGTTTGATGCCCTAAATCGCTATTCTGAAGTTGTAATGTTTTCATTTGCTCATTACCATCTCCCAGCCTCCTAAGTTCCTGATGAAGAACCTGAGACTTGCTAGGCACTTTCTGGTAAATACACACCTCATTCTTCAAGCCTTTAATCCAGTACATTTGAATTCAAATCAACATGAAGGTTAATCTCCTCTTCAGACCACACATAAAACTGGAAAGATTTAAGAGGTACTTCTGCAGAAATCCCAGCAGAAGCAACCTTGTTCTCCACTGAACAAGGACTGGAATTTATGTTCCTACATTGTGGAGAGGGAGAGAGCACAACAAATCTGATTGGACCAATAGGACACATTGGGCATATATTATGAGGTCCGGAGTGTGGACCAGTATGGAGTAAAAAGTGCTTTTGCACCTCCATCAAAACACAATCCAGCTCATTATCATGCCTAGTAGAGAGTAAAAAATGAATACACAAGAAGGGAATGAACAATCTGACTTACTGCATGACTCATTGCTTTGAGCTAAGTCATTACTCCACTTAGGGGATGCTGTGTCGCAATATTTGGGCGCCGATCTCCCAGTGTAGTACATCAATCATTTTCTAAAAAATAAACACCCATTTAGTAATCATTAATGAGCACAAACGTAAACCATTTAATCGAAGCCATGTTTTTATCTACTTCATGACAAAGACCCCACATTTGCTAAAACTACACAAAACATGTAACGGTCAATGTTGTTGGATGCATGGGACAATCCTGCATGTGCAAATAACCATAAAGATTGTTTCATTTTAGCATACCCTAGTTGTTCTGGAATTGAGGTCGCAAAATCGTATGGCCACCCGATGATACCAGGAATCATTGGCGCCAACTTCTCCCTTAGTTTTGATTGCTGACAAAGAATTAAAAACATAAAAATGGATAAATAAGCAAACTGGCTGACATGCTCTTAATTAATTAGTTAGGAAATGAAAACTTCATGAAATACGGACAACAAGTCTAGCATGCACTCGGTTGCAAGTGGTATTCATGGAGCTATAAGTATAAGCTAGGATTTTGCATTGGATGACACCAACCACCAATAACTACCAATGTGATCTGCCCATTATTGGTATAAAGACCTTCTCCGATGCCAATATCAGATTGGGCTGCAACCAATTGAATACATCTGTATCACGGTCAGCCGGTTGCCAGCAAAATAAAGCTACAATATGTAAAGAAATTCATATAAGTGAAAAGCGATTCAATGCCAAGCGGAATGCATTTTAAATACAACTTATTACTCCACAAGGCTTACCGGGGCCATCGATGACACGTAGCAGATTTTGATTGCATTTGTGGGTCTTGCACTTAACAAGAACCCATATGCATCAATCACCTGCAGAACATCGAGGAAAAGGTCATCATGGGATACACTTGCACCAACTATTAGCAGCCCTATGCATTGCATGTGCAACAAAGATATACCTTGTCATATACCCAAGCAGTTGGGTCAAATAGGTGACGCATGCATCGTGCGCTCAACCAAAAATCATCATTACTCCATATGTATTGTTGGCTGCAATAATGGGACTCCATTCATTAGAATCAACCAAGAAAGGCGGTTAACAATAAGGCACATGGAGGGAATGGGGGTGCATTCTTACTCTCCCATGGAACTATACAAGAACGACTTAATCACTGCCAAATCATCTTTTTGTAGCGTCTTCTTATTCTTAAAGGAAGACCAAATTGATGGTCCATTGGGAAACTGCGACAAAGACATCGGTAGCCACTATGCAAATAAGAAATTCAAACCTACAAAACAGCTAGTAATTTCATTTCACCTTCACTTGTTGCCCTTTCTTTGAACTAGCCACAATGGCAAACTCCTTCGCAACATGCCTATGCTGCCTTGGAGCTTGATATGGGGAGACCACTGCACTACTTTGGAACCGCTCTCTTTGAGCCTGTTGTGATCTACGTTGGTACATGGACATAACGGAGGGTGAAGGCTCAAAGATCTCACAAAACTGGGTTGTCGCTTCTATAGTAACCCGTTCAAGAGAGTTCGCTGCAACAGTGTTCACGGGTAAATCAGCAGGTGGCACGGCGCTGAGATCATATTCATCTTCATGCCAGCAGGAGGCTAATTCTAACACACCCTCGCTTGGATGTTAGCATTGCTCGGAGCCTATTCACCTTACCGCGAAGCGCTACATTCTGCTTCATCGTCAATGCATACTGGCTGGCCTCCGTCTGAAAAATTTGGTATTTTAATGATTCCATGCAACTTTTACAGAAACCCTAGACACAAAAACAAATAAATTCATTAGTAAAATTCATCAAATGCCACGTGAACTATTAATTGAACTATTGACCTAGGCCATACATACCTTCCTCCCTTTACACTCATAGGGAGGATCAGGGTGATCACTCGCTCCATGCCTCTCCTCGTTACTTGGGCCACCGGTCTCACCAACCTAATTAATATCACAAACATGTAATTATATATTCTTCAACCAATATGTAATGGGTACAACACATCTTCACTGTTCTAGGATTGGAATTAACAAGAATATAAACCCATTAGTTATACTAACCGGGACCTTTGCACCCACATCCAGTAAGGGCAGCTCATCAGCATTGGGGGTTAGAGATTCAACAACCTAAAAGGGGTTCAAGTGTTAATAATTTGGATTAGGCATCCCCAAATCTTAAGATCAACAAATCAAAAAATTGATATCATGATTTAAGGATGTAAAGTAAGTACCAATTCAACTCTAACATTCCTCAACACATTTGCTTTATTCACCTTCCACCAGTACCCCAACTTCACCCACTTAAATAGTTGGGAACTGGCAACAGGAACTGATGGAATGAACATCAACACATGCTCATACACCCAAACCAATAGCATGAAGCAACTAATAAGCATATGATGAGTAGGTAAATTTAAGATACATGTTAACCTTTAAATGAACATGATAACTAACCAATAATGCAGTGCTGCATCCAATTAGATTTCCACTGATGCCGGATGCGCCTGTGCTAGAACCCCCTTCCATATTGTATATGAGCCTATCTAGGTCAGCTACCAAGTAATTACGCACGCATCTTCCCCATGCATAATCTCCAATACCCTCTAAGTCATCAATATAAGCGGACCAAATGGAACTTACACGAGAACTACCCTGCAAAAACAATATAGAATCAAACATGTACATAATAACCAGCTTCACAACCTCCTCAATGTACTCATCGCCATCCAAGCAAACAATGTTGTTCAACCAATGCACCATCGCATCTAGCTCTACATTGGACACGCAGTTTTTTGGCAAGTTGAAGGATGCCATGAACGATGCCTTACTAGGCAAGCCATTAAACAGGTCAACAGTGTTGCCCTTCAGGCTAAGCCCAGTGATCAAGGCTACATCATGTTCCGAAAATTCAAGTACCTTGCCAGCTATAGTAAAGCAATGGGTAGTCGGGTCCCATGAATGCACAATCTCGCTCAGTATGCTAGCTTCGACCCTGACATGTGGGACAATTAAGAAATGAGCAAAGGGGGTCTGCTGAAGCCTATCCTTATGCTCCGATTCAAAGGCAAACTATCCAATAACTCACGAACACATTTCGTGGAGCATCGTGAACCAATGATGGGACCTAACATTTCCTACAATGAAAATAACATGAGTAACCTATCGCCACAATGTCTACTTAAAACATACCCTATCGTAATCAACAGGAAACTATGTTACATCCCACTTGTAGCTATTAAACGAAAGCATGAAAGCAACACACACCTACAAATGCCTATTGTATTGAGTTAATTACTATTTTAATTAATTTCTTTACTTATCTATGAAAGGGCACTTTTGCAATTGTCCTATTCCATATAAGTATTATACTTATGGGTGAATCGAAAGTTCTTTTCTTCTGCCAATTCTCCCACCCTATTCCATCATAAACAATTTTGAAATGCCAAAAGCATAGATAATTCTACCTGTAGTATAAGAACGCTCACATATGAGATATGATTAAACAATACAATAACATATGGGAAGGAAGTTTATAATTCTATGTAACTTTCATTTTTTTCATCTACGAGTTCTCTCCTTTTCCCTCCTTTCTTTCCTTTCTCAGATAATAGTGGTTTTATTAGCAATGAAGGGATATCAAATTTTAGGAACATTTGAACTCTCATCAATGCATTTATTATCAAGGTCTACTTAGTTAGAAGATGACAATAGTGAAAAATAATTAATCAACACATTTTTTAAATGAGTTATGTAACTAGGATTACCAGAAACAGTGGACGCCCAAGGGCACAACTCTACAGCTGCCAAGAGGGTAACTCTGCAACTCGAAATTAGGTTGAAAGCGTTGGAGACAACCGTTGGCGTCGGGAGATTTGAGGGAACAACGACAACAACCCGGAGGGTTAATATGATAGAGCTCGTAGGATTTCAACAATCCTTGAGCCGAGAGGAGGGGACACAACGCTCGCCGATGAATTTTATCGCTGCCTCTACTGTAGAATACACTCGCTGAGATTGAAAGAAGTCCCAGGCTCGCCGACGATTTTTGTAGCTGCCTTTGCCGTAAAATAAACACTCTGTCGAAATGAGGAAGGGGAAGAAGCTCGCTGGCGATCGTTTTCCATTCACCCCGCAGTTGTATAACAAAACAATCGTCGGCATTCTTTCGGAAACCCGAATATATTAGACAGAGGGAGTGCAGAGAGAAGGGGGAAGAACCAGTAGTAGGCGTTCTTTGGAAACAACGAATCTATTAGACACAAGGAGCGCGGAGAGAAGGGGGAAGAACCAATCGTCGGCGCCGGCGTTCTTTAGAAAACACGAATCTATTACAGAGGGAGAGGGAGAGTGGAGAGAAAGGGAAAGGCCTAACGGTGCCGAGTTATTATAAGAGAAAGCGCGAAGAGAAGGGGAAAGGCCCAACGGTCGCCGAATTCGAAGGGGCATTTTCATCCGTGTTTAAGTAGTTACTCCCGATACACTACGGGAGTATTATGGATACAGCATACACTACGATTAGATATGGATAGATACGTATCCATGTATCCGTATCGATACGATATGCTTTTGTATCTGGTCGTACCGCACCGTGTTGATAGATACGGTCTAATACACACTGATATGGAGGTGTACCCGTGTCTACTTTGTTAAAATTGTACATAGAGTACTTTTGGATTGTTTTTCATATTTTAATACAAGTTAAAAATAGTATAATGAAAAATGAAATAAATAATTTAAAATTTTATTTAAAAAAAAATAATAAAAACTAAAAATTATAAAAATAATATATTAGATGATTTATATATTTTATTTTGCACATCTTTATATGTTAAAAATGAAAACATAGTTATTATTTGAAAAAAATAGTTATTATATAAAAATACTAAACAAATAAAATTTCCTAACAAAATTAATGAAAAACAGAAAATTATAATTATAAAAACTGAAACAAATTATAATTATAAAAATTGAAACAAATAATTTAAGATTTAATTTTCCCAAAAGATTTAATAAAAACTGAAAATTAAATATAATTTATTTTATCTACCTTAAATGATTTATTTGTTTTATTTTACAATTATGTGTAAAATAAAAATATTATATGTTAAAAATGAAAACATATTTACTATTTGAAAAATAGTTGTTATTTAAATAAAATACTAAATTAATAAATAATCTCAAAAATTAATAAAATTTGAAAATTATAATTATAAAATTGAAAGAATGATAATTATTGTACAATGTATGAGTGTTCTAAAATCCCAGTATTATTTATTGTAATATTTTTCTTCATATAACCTATTAAAGTATGCATTTCTCATATCTTTATATCTTATTCATATATAATTCGTCTTTTATTTTAATATTATTAATGTATTTATATGATTCTTATATATTTCGCTAAAATATCCAAACATTTTTATATATTTTGTTCGTATCCATATACTTCCAAAGCGTATTTTAATTCATATCCATATCCGTATTTCACTTATACAATACGATATCCGATACTTTAATCTTTACAAGGCCGAGCATATAATTTCGGCGCTCACTAGAAAACTAAGAGCCCCATCAAATAGCTTGGCCCAGAAGAAAATAAGCCACGCGTCCGGGAAAAGATCCAGGCATAGTCGAACGGAATTGCAAAATCCGGCGAGTTTCACAGGCTTTCTGCCTTTCTCCACGCACAATTAGTCCTTTTTGTTCTTTCCTTAGATCACTGACAAAGATACCCAAAGTGGGATAAGGTCACCGTGCACGAACTAAAAAGGTTTGAAGCTTCGATCACTGTTCAGAAGCTCACTCAACCCTCCTCCACTAAAACCTCTTGTCATGGGCTGTCTTCATTTCCAGCTTCCTCAAATGGGTTTGTTGGAAAAGCCTCGTAGCTCCATTTTTCTCAACAAACACTATCGTTGCTCCCTCATGGCAAGTCCTGGTTTGTATCCAAAAGTTTCATGTGGTTTAAGGAGTGGACCAAGAAAACCTTTATGGAGATCGAGGGTTCTGTCCACAGAAGCAATACAAGCGGTTCAATCGCTGAAGTTGGCGAAATCCAATTCTAAATTAGATGAGGTGTTCAGTAGCAGACTTAGCAGGCTCTTGAAAGCCGATTTGATAGCTACCTTGATGGAGCTACAGAGGCAAAACGAGTTCGAATTAGCCCTCAAGGTATTGATTTTTCTGCTATCTTCTTTATCATAATTTAGCTGTCTTGCTTTCTTTTGATTATTATTTATTTTAGGGTTGAAAGTTGATTAGGTGTTCGTTAATCAAATGGATGAGTTTAGATTGCTAATACAACATAGAGTGCATAAAGTAATTTTGCTTTCTCATTGTTAGCTCTGATTTATAAAAAATATTAATCCTCTATATAAAATTACTCTAGTATTTACAGGATCAAATATTCTCAGATTATACTCTTAAATGCAGTAGATGACCATTCCAATACCAAAAGGAAAGGGGTTATTACTATAGTTTCTTCAGTTTTGATGAATTTGCTTAAAACCATATTTTTTTCTTTTTATCCTCCTTAACAAAATCTCTTTAGTTGTTGCTGTTGGTTAGAAGCAAGAAAGTCAATAAACCACATATATTGATTTAACAGGTTTTATTTTATATTTGTTTATAAATCTCGCTAAGATAGAGGCTTGCTAGCAGTAACTTATTTCATTTTCTGTTTCTGAGTGGATCTATTATGAATTATATGTGTTTATAACTTTTGCGATGCTAGTAATATATTCTGTTAGGAATTAACAAAAAATTGATGTCATTTAGTCAGAACACATTGTGTGTGCTAACATAATAGAGGGGAAGACTTCTACCAATAAGGCAATGGGCATCCTCTGTGTGTAGCACATTAGCTACGGCAGTACTTCTATCGATATGTTTAATTAGACATCAACATTTAATGAAAATCTGAAAGAAAAAGTCAGTTAGCCTTTAAATTTTCTCTTGATTTTGTAAAAGATGGAATTTTCCCCTGACAAAATAAGGGATGGTGGACAAAGCCAGAGGCCTTTTAGACCTGGTATTAACCTTTAACCTTTAAGTCCTTTTCCCTCATTCATGTTTCTGACTATTGTAACATCTTTGTCAGAATCCATGGTGGCAGTGAATTCCATCTGATGGATACTTATTTTGTCTATTTTCTGCTTAGAGATGGTTATAGATCATATTAAAATAAGTTGATATATTGTGTGTGCCAATGTTTTAAAACGTGGAGGCGTGACGCGAGGCGTTCCACTACCTAGAGGCGTGAGGCGTAAGACTCCCGAACACTAGGAGGTGTAAGCCTCCTTAAGAGGAGGGGGGTTAGGAGGAGGAAGGGGAGGAGGATGAAGAGGAAGGGGGGATCTCATTTTTTCTTTATTTTTAATAAAAATCTTTTATGTTAAGAAGAATAAAGATGCATAAACTCAAAAAAACAAATTGGGCTGCATCGAAAAGGGGGCGGGGGGTCTCGCCCCCCAACCGAATGGGCAAGGGGCAAACCACTTTCTTTTCCCTTATCTTTTCTTCCCTTCCCTTTCCTTTCCTTTTCTTTCCTTTTCTCTTTTTTTCTTCTCTTTCTTTTCCTTTCCCTTCCCTTTCTTTTCCTTTCCTTTCCTTTCCTTTTTTTTCCTTTTTTCTTTCTTTTTCCTGTCCTTTTATATCAGATGTGCATGAGGCACATGAGGCATATGCCTCTAGCACGCCTCATGAAAAAAGCACAAGAGGTGTACGCCTCTTGCACCTGAGGCGTATGCTTCAGAGGTGTCAACGCCTCTGGTGTATGCCTCAAGGCGTTTTGGGAGTGCCTCGCCTGGAGGCGCGCTTCTAGGTGTACGCCTTCCACGCCTTTTAAAACACTGGTGTGTTCCATCTTTCATCTAGTGTTTTAGAAGAGAAGCATAGGTGCAAGTAAAGCACAAGGGCCTTCTAGCGTCCAAGGCACAAGGCAAAGCATGTGCCTTTTCGAAGCAAGGCATAATTTTTTGAAAAGAATTAAAAAAGCAATAATACATAAAAATGCAAACATGGATTTTAAAAGAAGTCAAATGTTTTAGAAAAATATATTGGTTCAAATTAAAATACATAAGCATGACATATAAAAGAGGTCAAATGTTTTAGAAAAATATATTGTACCGAAGTGCTTCGAACACTCAACAATTCAATGAAACTTGATATGTGTTTTTTTTTGGTAATTAATTTTCTATGTGTTTATTTATCTCTCAGTTTCAAGAAGCAAGTGTGATGTATTGATGTTAAATATTTTGCATTCCTAAATCGGTCATTTTCCACCATAAAGGTCCCTTAGGGGTTTGGCTTAGTGCCTAGAGGTGATCATTCTTGGCCCAACCCAACCCAGCTTGCAAATTTTTGGGCTTGGGCCCAGGTTTTCGAGTTCAGGCCTGGCCCAACCAGCAATATATATCATTGTTTTCATGGTGTCTAGGCGGTTCTGGGCAACACTGAGCGGCCTAGTCACCTAGTCACCTAGGCGGGTGCCTAGGTGATAAAAATTTTATAATATAAAACTTACTTTGGATAGTTCCTAGTTTTATATACCATTCAGCATGTACATTAATTGAAAAAATAGCAATTCTCTTTAGTAAGAACATTAAATTTCCACTAAAAATGTGGTAAATAATCACATCTAAAAGATAAAAATCTTTTACGTATATTAATTTCATTATTTTCAAAAATAATACTACTACAATAAGTATTTAATAGAGCAATTTTATATCAATTAGCAGGTAAAGAAGGTTATTAGATTTATATAATAAATATTCAAGTTGGAAAGTAAAATGGATTATATATCTATATATAATAAATACATACATACATAAATACATACATACATACATAAATACATACATACATATATATATATATATATATATATATATATATATATATATATATATATATAAACTTTAACACATACGTTAATACAATACAACAATATAAATGATATTATAAAAGGCACCCGCCTTGTCATTTTTGTTGCCTAGGTGGGTGCCTAGTCACCTAGAAGGGCGCTTAGTTGCTAAAAGTCAAGGCGTTTGAGCGAGGTACCCAGCCAAGGGCGCCTAGGCGATGCCTAGACCTGTTCATGGGCCGGGTAACCGAACAGCCCAGCCCAACCCGACCTGTTGTAAGTTGGGCTTGGTCATAATTTTAGGCCCGTAGGCTCGGGCTCGGGCCTAAAACACCTGGCTCGACTTTTTTTTGGGCCAGGCTCAGGCTTTCTCAAAAAAGCCCGACCCGAGCCTGATTCCGACATGATACTATATATTAAATAATAAAAAATATATTTTATTTAATAGAAAATATATATACAATATTTTTTCTTTGTTCTTCTCTTTTTTTTCAAGTAATAGTGAGATGTTTATTATTTTTGAGTTTTGAAGGTTTTTAATATAAATAGAACACTTTTTTATTGAATAAAAAAAGAAAAAAATTTCTGTTTTCAAATTTCTAGCCGGGCTTGGGCCCAGGCTTCGGACTTTTTATGAGGGTTGGGCTTGGGCTCAGTACCTAGGCCCGTGGTCGGGCCGGGCTTGGGCTCGGGCTTGAATGTATTATGTTGATACATAGACAAAGCCCGACCCATGAACAAGTCTAGCGACGCCTTGAAAACTATTATATATATATATTATAATATACATATTCATGAATCATGAGTTCACACATGTATCAACTTCCTCATAAGTCAACTCGCATAGGGGGTTCTCGAAGCTTCGGTGAGCGAGCAAAATGAGCGAACCGTAGCGGAGTAGAACCCCCTATTTGGTAATGTTGTTCATTCATTCATCCTAATAAAATATCTTTTTAAAAAGCAATTAAAATTATAAAATCATTATATTTTATGTGAGAACCAAGAATTTCAGACCCTAATATGGACTTGTTTGGGCTTACCTCAAGGGACATGGCATGGGGTTTCGGGGCGGAGCCCTTGGCCTAGGCACTAGGTTCAAAAAAAGAAAAAAAGGGTCAAATTTTCAAAAGGCACACGCCTGGGCTGAGGCGCAAGGCGCATAAGGCGCACCAGGTGTGTGCCTTTTGAAAGGGCTGCACCTAGGACCTCAGCGAGCCGCTACCCTAAAATGTGCCTCGCCTTTGCACCTAGGTGCACCTTTTAAATCACTGGGAAGGATTTACCTTTTAAATCACTGGGAAGGACTTAGCTTGGAATAGAATGAGGTTGGATCCCCGTCACTCGTCATAGAGGATGGCTTCCCTATTTATAGAAGTGAAGGAAAGGTCTATGTTGCATGAAGCAAGAACTTGGAATATTCTCCAGTTTAGGCAATGTCTAGAAACAAATCCCGTCTATCCTCCCCCTTAGGATGTGCAAGCTTTCTCCAAGGGTGATGCATGTCAATACGACCCTTAGGTACAACTAGTAGTGGTTTCCTTGGGGTACTGATCATGCGTCTGATACTCTTAGAATTACCTTTGCACTTTGTACTCCTTAGACCTGTTCACGGACCAGTCTGAGTTGGGTTTGGGTTGGGCTTTGTCTCTATATTAATAGAATACAATCAGGCCCAAGCCCGAGCCTGGCTTGACCATCAGGCCTAGGTCTTGAGCTCGAGCCCAACCCTCATATAAAGCCCAAAGCCTAGCCAAAAAATTGAAAAAAAAAGAGTTTTTTCTTTTTTATTCGATGAAATTTATTTATATTAAAAGACCTCAAAACCCAATAATAAAAGATCTCACTATGGCTTGAAAAACAAGAAGAGGAACGAAGAAAAGAACATATTATATGTATATTTTTATTATGTAAAATGCATTTTTTGCTATATAATATATTATCAAGTTAGGCTTGAGCTTGGGATGGGCTTTTTTGAGAAATCCTGAGCCTAGCCCAAAAAGAAATCGGACCCGAGCCCGAGCCCACAAGCCTAAACTCATGTCCAAGCCCAACTTATAATGGGCTGGGCCAGGCCGGTCTGTCGGGCTACCCGGCCCATGAACAGGTCTAGTACTCCTAATTTGGTCTCATGAGGTTTGATCTGCCTTGCAAGGTGAAGTTAGTTTAGCCTTGCAGGATTTGACTCACAAGGTCAAATTAGTCTTGTCTTGCGAGCTTGAACTAGTATTGCCTTGTGATGCTTGGCTTGCAAGGTCGAATTAGTCTTGCCTTGCAAGGTCAAATAGTCTTGTCTTGCGAGCTTGAACTAGTATTGCCTTGTGACGCTTGGCTTGCAAGGTCGAATTAGTCTTGCCTTGCAAGGTCAGATAGTCTTGCCTTGTGAGGCTTGTGTTGTGAGGTTGAATTAGCCGTGCCTTGCGAGGATTGGCATACGAGGTTGAATTAGTTTTACCTTAAGAGGCTTGGCTCGCAAGGTCAAATTGGTTTGGCTGCATGTGGTTTGATTACTACCTTTGTGAGGTCCCATGTTGGTGGTATATCCACTGTCCCACAATAAGAATGAAGTAGTGAATACAATTACTCTAAACCTTTTGGTTTGATCTTAGAATCAAATGATGTATATAGGTATCTCTTATACAGAAAAGAAAAGGGTGAGATTGTTATTGTCCATCAGAGAAAAATTTTATTGTGTATATGTTGTTATGGTATCATGGATTATAATCGAGTTTGTAGGGTTCCTGGCAAGGAGAAGAAATCGCCTATACAAGATCTAGTCCAGTGGTTTGGATCCAATTGCATACACGTGTACATGTAGTAATAGCAGTAATGCAGTTTGTAGGGTTTTTAGGTAGAATAAGCAATAACCTATGCCACACTTAGTGCCTGTTTGGGAGGGCTGAAGTGCAGTTGCTTCTGGCTTTCTGAGGTGGGCCCTACACTGACTGCCTTTAAGCTATGTTTGGTGAAAAATTCAGAGAGCCCAAATTGGCTGTCAGTTGGTGATTTTTTGGGCTGTCCGCTTGATCCTATTTGGATAGCTTAGCCAGAGTGCCTCAAAGCTGCTCAACCAGCTTAGCTGAATGTTCAGCTTAGCCCTCCCAAATGGATACTTGGTCAAACATTTTGGATCTGAGTGCAAATGTAATGATTCTTGGTTGATTTTTGGTATAACAAAAGTATAGTTTCCCATTTTCTTCCATTGTTTATATCTAGATTTGAATTCTGTATGTCTTCTTTTATTTGTCTATTATAAGTTAATTTGCTTGAGTTCATTTATCTGTTTTATCTGAACCGGATCAGGGTTTTAGGTATTCAAGTTTGTACAAAAGGAGGTGTGGTATAAACCGGATCTGTTCTTATATTGTGACATGATCTTTATGTTGGGAAAGAATAAGTTGATTGCAATGGCAGAAGAACTTTTTGTAGAACTTAGGGATGAAGGATTAGAACCTAATACCAGGGCTTACACTGAGATGATTGGAGCATTTCTACAAGTGGGTATGGTAGAAAAGGCAATGGAGACATATGCATCAATGAAGGAATCAGGCTGTATCCCAGATAAGTTAACTTTAACTATTTTGATTAGGAACCTTGAGAAGGCTGGAGAAAAAGAGCTTGCATCAACTGTAAAGAAGGATTGTGATGAATATGTGGATTATCCAGAAAATTTTCTTGATGAAATTGGAAAGAAACATGTAAGAATCCAAGTTGTCTTTACTGTTTTACTTCATCTTTGTTTTGTTCTAAATCTTTCATTACTCACGTTGCTGATAAACTCAATATCCTTGGATATATTTGTGCTTATTGTAACCTATATATTTGCATGTCGAGCGAATTTTCAAATCAATATGTAACATAGTGGCAAAAGTTAAAGGTGAATAAGATCACCATCTCATTCCTTTTGGGAAAACATTTGAATCCCATGTGAAAATTGAGAACTTAATATATTTATAAAAGACTTCATTCAATACTAAAATCTTCCTTTCTACAGTGCTTCCATAAAAGTAGTTGTAAGAAATAAAACCCTAAATGTAGGCCCAATTGATGTCCTAAAAAAAATTCTAATAGACAAATCCTATCATTGGCATCCTTTATGAAAAACAATCATAACTCAAGTTATATCAGATTCATGTGATTTTTGTCTCCTTGGATATCTAACCAAAAAAGCATACCCAGTGACACCAAAATTATACAAACCAGATGTGTTTTGAACCCCAAAATAAAGGTATGAGGAAAGTGAAGAACATAAGACACCCAATGTGACTAGAAATAATAACAATCCTACTCTAACAGAAAAAATCTAGGACTTTTGACCATTTGACCATCCTTGTCTCACATCTCGGGTTTATCATTGGTTGTTCCGAACTTCCAGTACATTTGGTGCATGATACTAGTACAAATCCGCAGTAGCTTTTTTTTCTTCTTTCATTGAAAAATGTTGATCTTCTGTTTTTTTTAGCAAGAAAATAGATTTGTTGTCCAACCTATATTACTAAGAATTCAACTGTTCAAAGACTTGTTTGATCCGCATGAATTTCCTTGAAGTTTTGTGCACTTCCTTGATCAGGACTTCCACAATTTTCTGCAGGGTTAAAGTATGCAGCCTCATATGGATTCTCATCAATTCTATGATGAATTATAGATTCCTGAAAATATCATTCCATGCATTAATCTTGGCCTTGTACATAATAAGTATCATACTGCTCTTTATGCATTGGAAACAACTTGTAAAAAAGCATCTTTATATGGATCAACAATTTCACATCGCTGTAGTTTTTTTTTTTTCTAAGAAATATTATCATTCAATTGATTTCTGGGTTTGTCTTCAATAACTTGTTACTTCTATATGATGTTAGATGATCTATGGAGGAAGTAGCAAGAATTGAATGGCCTTTGTTGGATAGAAGCCTAGCTGAACTTTTCGAGAAGCAGTTTGAGGAAGAAGGGAGAAAAGCTGTGTTTGAAATGGATACCTGCAAAGCTCTAGGCTCAAATGGTTTTACCATACGGTTCTTTTACAAATCTTGGGATATCATAAAAAATGGATCTGATGAGAGTTAAGGAATTTCATGAGAGAAGAATTATTAATGTTAGCAAATGCTACCTTTATGACTCTTATCCTAAAATCAGCTAAAGTTGTGAGTCGTAAAGACTTTTGGCCTATTAGTTTGATAGGGAGTCTTTACAAGGTGTTCTTAAAGGTCTTTTATCTTAGATCGAAGCAAGTTTTGCCATCAATGGTCTCCCAAAATCAAGGAGCATTCATTTTGGATAGACAAATTGTTGATCAAACTTTGATAGTTAATGAAAGTATGGAGGAAATGGGGAAAATAGGGAGAAAAGGATGAGTTTGCAAAATTGATCTGGAAAAGGTTTATGACTATGTGGATTGGTTGTTCCTAGACTTGGCCTTGAAAAGTGTGGATTTGGTTGTTTGTGGAGAAAGTGGATCAGGGGCTTCTTGCAATGTTTGTCACTACTCTATCATGGTTAATGGCAGTGCGAGAGATTTCTTCCCCAATAGAAGAGGTCTCTAACAAAGAGTTCTTTTATGCCCTTTATTGTTTATGATCATAGTTGATATACTTAGCCGACTGATATCAAAGGTAGATAACTTGGGAATCATTGTGGGGTGGTGAGTAGGAAGGAACCAGACAGTGGTTTCTCTGAAGGGATGAGAGATCCATCGTATGGACGCCCAAATCTTGCAGAATAAGGTGGGCGAATTTAAAAAAAAAATTCTCTCCCTTTCAACTGGGAATCGTATTCCCTATTTAGAAAATCACATTTTCAAGGATCAATCTTGAACCATAAACTAAATCAGATCTGAACAAGAACAGTAGGAGAGGATTATACCTGATACAAAGAAGTAATATCTCCCAATGGAGGTGTTCACGCCCAAGGAAGGATCCAAAGACTGCTCCCACTAAAGATGGCGTAGTGTAAGATGGAGCGGAATCAGCAGTGTTCTTCTCCAAGAACCTAGTCCTTCGCAAGAATTAGCAGGATGGCACATGAGTACAGCTTTCTATCAGTCATTTCACAAAGAATTGATATCAAGATCAAACCTTGACTTCTCCCACTTTGTTGGAGATCGAACAGGCAATGTAGGCGGCAAGAAAGAATTCTGTAGGGTTGCTTAATTCTTTCTTCTGTGATTTCAGCTCTAAAGAGGATGTGAGAATGTCTCTCTGCTAAAGGCTGTCGCCCCTCCCTTCTTTGTAACCCTAAAAGATTGGCTCCTAATCTTATTAGAAGTTGTTGATCCAAGTCATAATTGGATCAGCCATCCCTTTGGGTGATAAGGATAAACCCTTATCTTATCTACAGATTGGATCAGCCTTCTCCTAATCTCATTAGGAAGTTTCCAGATCTGAATCACATCCAGATTTGGACTCTCTGAGTGGAAAGGGTTAAGTCCCTATCTTATCTGCTAATCCATTCCCAGAGTTTGCCCCATATTTAATTGCTTAAATTAGCCCAATTCGAAATGGGCTTTAGGCCCAATAAAGGTTATGTGCTCACTTAACCTTCCTAACTGTTGCCCAGTTGGGCTTCCTTGTATGGCGTGGGACCCAAGCATTGATCTACACATCAGTCACATGGGTTCAGCCCAGCCTTTGTTACAAG
>NW_010729094.1:2541301-2565383 GCF_000365185.1 Nelumbo nucifera | reverse complement strand
GATGAATTCTCAGACTGTCCCAACATACCCAGGTTTTGACCCCCGCTAAGGATCTCACTGATTGGTACATCAAAGACAGCCCAATCCGACACTTAGTGCAGTATCATAATCGAGTCTAGGGGTTGGGTGTAACTTTCTAGTTTTTCCCATTAATCTCCAAGGTCCAAGGCAATATTGGAAATTTGGTATGGTTCAAAGATTCAATTGATCCTACACTGCATGTGCCTAGGGTCTCACCCTGGCGACTGAGACAGGCCACCCCAACCGACTTGGTGGCACATCAGTGTCAGCCTTATCAAGATAGGTCTCCCCAGACCGACCCACCGGCTGTGAACATTCTAAACTAACACGAGTCTCATTAAGTGTCCAGTTTAAGGGTACTACATAGAAACATACTAAGGGAACATGAATCAAATATGTACTTTTATTCATTTACAATAAACTCATAATGTACATCATTCTAATTGAAGCTAAGGGCATACAAAACTGTCTAACATTCTCACCTACTATTTGCAGATGACATGGTCATTTTTGGCTAGATTGAGGGTGGGGGAGAAGCCTCCATTTTTTTTTTTTGGAAAGTAAAAAAGAAAATTTCACTAAAAGGAAGAAAAAATTACAATCTGGATAGGTGATAAGGTAGCACCTAAACCACTGAGACTACAACAGAATCGGAGCAACAAAATTTCCAGATTACAAATTGAAATACACTACCTCCCAATGACTAATATTAAAAACTTCTCTCAGCACTGAGAGCTTTGGCAGTAAAAAGCCAACAGCAATGAAACTGCCCACAGCCACTGAACCACCCCCAACTTTTACCAACTCCACGGACCTTCACACCCAAGATAGCCACTCTGATCCTTCCTCCCCTCCCCTAAACTACATAAGCTTCCAAAGCCCCTTCACTCTTCTTCAACCCAACCGTCTTCCTTTCCCAACCCTGCAAAGGTTGTTTTTCTTCTTGGGGGTTCTCGACACAAGAACTTTTCACTTCTACTTTTTTTATAAATTCTTTTGTATTTGTTAGTCAGACCTGCTCCGACTACACCTTCTTTTGGTCTTGAGAAAACCTTTGTGACATGAACCATGCTAGATTACTCGATGCTCTGGGATTTCTTGGAATCTCCAAAACATCACCCTTAACATCCCCGTCACTCCCTTTCCTTTTACGGCCCAAATCAACTCCTAATCTTCTGATGGCAGCTTTGTGAACTGAAGAGTCAGAGTTGTTACCTAACTTGATTCCATTAGGTATAGTCCCGATCAGTCTTTCCTTCCTAATATCTCCTCCTAAATCTTCTTCTACAAGTAGCGTGCTCTGTTGGCGAATCATCGATCTCAATAAATCCACCACAAAGATCTCCGATGGCTCTCATGACGCTTGGACACCAGAGAATCAACGGGAGGCCAAAAACTCTGATCCAGATCGTCTCAACACTGCTAATATCAGTCTCAGACTCTGGGTAGAAACACCCCGCGCTAGGCCCCCACCAGTCAAGCAATAGAGGGTTCTTGCCCATCTGCCACGGACCATTCTTGAGAACCCACTCTGCTTCGTTCCTCGAAGGTAAGATAAAGAGGAAGAGCTCGTCAGCCATCTTCTTCACTCTAACCCCTCCCATTCCTACCCACAAATAACTAGCCCATGCTTCCACTTCTCTAACTCCCTCCCCCCATCTGAATCTTTCCACTGGGCAGTTGCGTAAAAAAGCTCTTCTCGCCTCCACCCCAGCTGTGTCCGTGATAACCACCATTTTTTCATTAATCTTCTTCAGCTCTGGTTGTCCAAACTCCAGCCACATTCCTGCCGCCGCTGCTTTGCTAAATGAAAAATTTGTCCTTTTCCTCGCATCCAAATCTCCCTGTTGTACCAGTTATCAGCTTCCCATCTCCTTCTCCCTTGGCGCCTTCTACGATAGAACTCACAATCCATTATCAAACTGACATAAGAAGAAACTGAATTAGAACTTTTAAGCACATGTGCACCTAAGAGCCAGCCCTTCAGATTTAATGAACTTGTTTTTGTTGTAAAGGGTTTTTCTCTTAACAACATCTTGTTTTTTTGATAAATGATTGAATTTTATTCAATAAAATCAATAAGATATTACAATACAGCCTTCCCAAAGGAGGGGCACGAGCTGGTACCTCTCCACAATAGCAACAATGTACCACCTCAGACTAGTAACAAAAAATTTACAAAGCTGCCCAGAATAACTGTTCCCTTGAAACCCCTTGTTTAGCTAACCCATCCGCTATGGTGTACAACATCCCCTTGTTTTTGTTGTAAAGGGTTTTTCTCCTAACAACTTCTTGTTGTATTCTCTTTAAGTCCTAATAAAATTTCTTGAGTTGCTGATCAAAACAATAATAATAGTAATGATGATGAAATACTTATATCCACCTAGACATGCAATATACTATGGCCTCCATATATTAGCTTGTACCAAATGAAAAGAAACCTTACTCATTTTATTACTAGCAAAATAGTTTGTTCTACAATTTTTGGAAAGGTAATAGACTCCACATTTCAGACTAGAACTGGACACAAACTAAAATAGACTAGGAAAGAAAAATTTAGAGAGTTGAAGGAGAACAGCTAAGATGACAATGCCATAATCTTATTTGACTCAACTTATCATTAACATCAAGACTGCAATACTCAAGTTGACAGACCAAACCCTGCTTTGATGATTGATCAAGAAGGTAGACACCATTAACTTCACATCCACTTCCAATCATCCTCCCCATGCTCACGTCTTGGAAGACATAGTAAAAAAGGAAAAAAAGGTTATACAATAGTTATAATTTTTGGTAAAAGAATTGATAGGTAAGAGATTTGTATGTAAATGTGAGACATAAAGAACATAATTAAGGGACAGATTATTATTTAGCTTAACTTCAATCAAACCTGAAATTGGAGTTTTAGATTCATTAACTACTGTGTCTTACCTTTGCTAGAGTGGAGCTATAAAAGGTAAAAATGGGAAGACATACCAGTCACGTGGTCATTGGCTCTATCAACAATCCAAGGGCTAGGGCTAGGGTACAGTACATAATTTTGATAAGACACTAGAAGGTTCCTATGGCTGCATACCATCTGAATGATGAGGCTCAACTTAGGTATCAGCTGTTTAGAGAGAAAGTTGCAGTGATGGATTCGAAGACATTGAAGGAGGGTCTTCATGAATGGTTTGGTCCCATGCAGTATGAAGACTTCTTTTGAGGACCTCACCAAGAAGCGATAAATAGGGAGTGTAAGGGACCACCACACAGTTTGAGAAGTTGCTGAGGCAGGTGTGGGAAGCTATCCACAGCCCAGAAGATTAGTTGTTTCGTCATTGGGCTCAAGGAACCTATACACATAGACGTCCAAGCTGGTTGGCCGACCACCCTCACAGCTGTTGTAGGCTTGGCCTGATTGTATGAGAACCACCACCAACTGCTCAAGGAACCCATCACATGTCCTGTGTCAATGCCCAATTGACCTAGTACATTCACCATAAAGAAGCTCACTCCTGTAGAAATGTTTGATAGAAGAGAGAAAGGGTTGTGCTTCAATCAAGGTTTAAAGTATTGATACGGTCCGATACGCCGAATAGGGCATATTGGACTTTAAAATCAACACTCGTTTATTTTTTTTGTCTTTTTTTCAAACATGTTCAGGGCAGTTAGTATAAGGCCTGGCTACCCCCTGAAGTAGGTCTTACCCCGAAACTCCCTGTATGTCGCATATCGGTGGATCACCGACATGATACGTATTGACCAGTAACAGGCCTATATGTTGCGTAGTTTTGATCCTTGGCTTCAATTGGAAGGAGATCACCCCAGGCACTATTGCAACTTGCAAGAAATTGTTTTTGATTTAAGGTGCTGGCCCGAGCTAGGTGAAGACATGGATGTGGGCATCAAGGATGCAAGATGAAGCCCTTTTTCCCGTCTCCAAGTTCAGCCCTTGAGAACAAGGGAATTTGCAAGGGGGGAGGAGTTTGTTATGTGCATGGTGGTCGGTGATGTGCAAGGAGTCCAAAAGAGCCACGTTTTGTGATCTAATCTCATTATCGTTGAAAATTTTAAATTTCCTGTATCTAATAGGAGTAGGAGAATAGGCATCTTGAAAGACCCACTGGCGTTAAACTCTCATTCTTGCTATTATTTAAGCGTTGGATTCTGTAGGAAGTAGGTTAAATTATTGAATTACAGCATCACATAGATTTTCATCTCAAAAAATTCTCATAACTTGTGCATTCGGTTCTTGTTCAAACGTTTCTTCTTCTCCATGGGACCCAAAGACGCGTGTAGCTCAAACGTACCAGTGACAGACCACTCCTGTTCGTACCATTTCACCTCTCTTGCTAATCATATTATATTATAGTGAATTCATGATTCATTCTTACAACATGGATTCTTTATGATGCATGCATGCTGCATATTGAAAGTTATTCATTGCCTCTATCAACATGTGTTGCATAAAAGATGTAGCTCATACACTTTCTAGACAATGTTATGAGGTAAACCATTTCTAGATGTATATTCTCATGAACGCACTGTGTTTGTGCATTAATGGGTTATTGAAGTTTCTAACTAGTTCTTGTACTGTGTCAGCCAAAGAAGAGGACCGTCGAGCTTGTTTGAGAACAATAGCCAATTGCACTACTGAACCATTTATTTGCAGTGAAGATTAGTGTTGGAACATGGAAGGAACTTTGACGACGTGAACAGATGTGGTAGCTCCATTCTTTAATATTTTTATATGTTCAACATTTTCCCTCCTGCGTACAAAATGGACAGGAAGCTATATTTATTTGTTATTTTTTATTAATTGGTGTGGACAGTGAGCTCTTCACAATCTTGTTACTTTATGTGGGCAAGAAGAATTTACATCAGAGACCAATGTTAACACGACCAAGGTCAATGAAGGGGGAAATGCCAAGGTTTGGGAAGTTAGTGCTCGGGAGGCTGGTGCCGATGAGGTTGTCGAAGTCGAGGACGAGTCGAAAGGGCAAGCCCTCGAGAGGAGGTTCAGGGAGCGGTTTTCCTTGGCTCCATGTAGCCTTTCTTCGACCGATATGGCTTGAATCTAGGAAGCTTATCGCATATCAAAGGAGTTTGAGCTGAGGTGTTCGGGGATAGGTGAGAGGGCCACTTTGGCTCATCCTGGGGAGGCCTGTGTATATGTCCATAACCTAGCCATTAGCCTTAGGTTCCCTCTAGACCCCGAGGTAGTGGTTGTATTGAGGTGGTATGGCTCCTACTAGTTCAGTTGATGTTGAACTCATTTCGGTATTTGGTCGGATTGTTTTGCTACTGCACTCTCAAGGAGAGCGAAATTATTCTACCAATGTTTAAGCATTTCTTCCACTTGAAGAAGCACAAGCAATGTTACTACTACTTGTCGGCTAAGCTGAACACCAAGGTACTCATTAGGGCTCCTTTTTCCATCAAGCACTAGGAAGAGGGCTTCTTCTTTGTCAAGCGCTGAGAAAGTTGTTCGTTTCCCCACACCCTATCCATTCCAAGGACGAAGGATAAGGACCCTTCTTAGGTTGAGCTGTCGGAGGAGGTGGTGGTTTTCATAAGGAGGGCAATGCGGGTACACATCAAGGTGTACACATCGTCTCGGATGTTAACCCTTGTTGGGTTGATGTGTCTGCCAGTTGACCGACCTCAGTCTGGCCTATAGATTACATTGTTCCTTCTCGATGAGCTTCTTTCCATTCGATTGATTTTGATTGACGTGGTGTCTTATGCAAATCTTGACATGGTTGGCGCTAAGGATAGAGTTCAACGCATGCAGGTTACAGCCACAAGGAAGGCCTAGGCGGTAAGGACCTTGGGTGCGTCATCAAGGACCACAAAGACCCAAAGCCGTGGAGGGTACTCCTCAGCAAGTAGAGAGGCCAAGGTCAACGGAGGAGGTAGTGGTGGTCGATTCCTAGGAGGCCACTACTCAAATCAGCCAGTTGTCCTAGAGGGGGGATGTCTTGAGGAACGTTTCGACCGAGGGTGACGAAATGGCCGATGTCCACATGCCAAGCTGGTTGGTTTGGTCGGATGACGCCCTTAAGATTGAGGGGGTGGCCGAGCAGCTTGCCTAGGGTGTGATGCTCCCCGACATTAGGAGGGAGGTCGACAACCATACCAATAGCTTCCTAGAGAGTTCAACCATACACCCAATCATGGGGGTAAGCACAACTTCTTCTTGCTTTGTCCAGTTTCTTTTTCCTCTTTTGCTAACTGTGCCTTGGTATGCAGTCAATGTGCTCAGCCGTCAGCCAGGTCGACTGCCTTCGGGGGATGCGACGGTTATATGAGGCGAGGGAGATCGAGAATGCTCAACTAAAGGCCAAGCTGTCAAAGCTGAAGTGGGGGGTCGAGGAGAGGGATGAGACCGTCCGCAAGTTAAGGAGCCGCGTCCACGACCTAAAAGAGGCTCGCAAACAATTGAAGAAGGGGATGGAGGAGGTCAAGGCGAGGATAGCTTGGGCGAAGGAGGGAGCTTCCGAGTATACGACTTTGGAATCCCACTAGAATGAGTTGGATGATTATGCCACCGACTCCTAGCATGAGTGCTTTGCTCTCTGCTAAAGGCGAGTGATGCGTCGATTTCTAGAGGTAGCGAGCGTGGTGTAGGAGTTTGGCCTCTTCAAGCCCAAGGAGTCATCTCAAGAGGCTATTGGGGTGACCAAGACCGCGGTGGTTGACGACTAGGTTGGTGTTGATGACCCTCTAGTAGAGAGTTGAACATCGATCTTTTCCCCTCTTTTTTTGTTCCCTAGCTTGGTGTGTCGGGCTTTTCGCATTGTCCTAAACCTTTTTTAATGTACAACTCGGGATGTCGAGCTTATTTTATGTATGGCTCGGTTAAGTAATGCAATGTGAATTTTTGCTCTACTCTTGTGCATTATCCGTGCTTGTACACTTTTTGTTTGGTAAGTCGATGCTTGAAGTGTTTCTAAGGTCAGTCACCGGGGGGCTCTGCCTCTTCGGCATCAGACGTTATGGCTGGGTAGATGTCTTAGGCTGGCCGAGGTCGCAGTCCTCATGGCCTTGTTCTTGTGCTAGCCGAGGTCTCAGGCTTGATGCTAGATGGCTAAGGCCTCAGGCTTTGTGGCCTCGGTCTTATGCTAGCTGAGATCTTGGACTTGATGCTAAATGACCAAGGTCTCAGGCTTTGTGGCCTCGGTCTTATGTTGGTCGAGGTGCTTCTAAGCTCTCAACGTTGTTGGGGAGCTCGTTGGCACCTTGTCTTGGAGAGCTTCATGCTCTTTGACCAGTTTAGCCGTGGTCCTTGGCTAGCTCTGCTCGTACTACGAGTCGGGTAGGTGTGCAAAGTTCGGTAGCCATCCTCTTGCCATTATGTGGTAGGGCCGCCATTCCTGTGGTGCCCGTTGAGGGCTTGCCCTATCCTCGACCATCTGTGGTTGATCAGGTCTTTCGTGTGATGACTGTCAAGCCTCGGTCGTTTGAGGTCGGTCAGGTCTTTGACAAGGTTGCCCCCACACTATGGCCATTGGTCAATGCGTGTTGCAGTCATGCATGATTGCATCATGTGTGCAGTGAATCAGCTGCCTCAGTCGTCAAAGTTTGGCCAGGTTAGCGTGCTTGTGTTGTGGTCGATGTTCCTGAGCCATTTAGAATTTGGTTGAATTGTGTGTGGGTGTTGGCTCGTTCGCGCTTGAAGAAAATTTTCATTTATTTTGAGTTTGCATAATGTTGTCAGATCGCCATTAGAGATCAACGTCGATTGTTATCAGTACATTTCTAAGTTCCTGGCATTCTAGCTCCTCGGTATGGGTCTTTCGTGCCTAGTTGTTTTGTCCTCCAGAGACTATCCCACCCGAGATGATGGCAATGACCCCAACAGGGGGAGCTTGGGCTGGGGGCGTGTCGGTACGGTGTAGCTCTTCTTTTGGCTTATGCTCTTTGATGCCGATAAACCCACAGAGGTATTCACGCTGGAAGAGGTCTTCCAAGTGGTGGTGAAGGTCGTTGAAGCTTTCGATTTTGTGGCCATGGTCTCGATGGAAATTGTAATACTTGTCCCGATTTCTCTTGTTGCCCTAGGTTTTCTCTTTTCAGGCCACTTGACGAAGCTGTAGTGGGGGATTTGCATCAATATATTAGTCTATGATGCGTTGAGTGGAGTGAAGTTACAATACCTCGGTAGTGGGGTTCTTGGCCTATGATCAGCTTGGTTGTCCTATCTCTTACCTTCTCGGTCTAGCTTTCGGCCGTCATGGTCTCTCCGCTTCCAATCGTGCTGGTCTTCCTCCTCCCTACACAACGCTTAAGCTTCTTTAACATTGATATATTTTTGTGCATGCTTCATGAGTGCAATTAGAGTTGACGAAGGATTCTTCTGCAAAGAGAAGTTGAACATCGATGAGCGCAATCCATTCATGATGGCATCTATGGCCGCTAACTGGTTCAAAGCTCGAACTTGAAGGGTTTTGGCATCGAACCTTGCCAAACGTACTTACATGAGGTTGGTCAAGGTCTTCTAGTGCTTCTGGCTAGTGGTGAATTAGAACTGCATTTCCAACTGCTTCGAAGAGGCTATGGACCACGACGGGAGTGAGGAATACTAGGTTCTGACGACTCCATGGAGGGTTGCTATGAAGGCCTTGCACATGAGACCCTCGGACAAGCCGTGTAGCATCATTATCACATTGAATCCTTCGAGGTGATCGTTAGGGTCCGATGTCCCATCATACTTGAACTGACGGGGTCACCATTTGGATGGGGGGGGGGGGCTCATCCACGATCTCCTAGATGAAGACGGGCTCTTTTGCGAGGTGCTGATTGTGGCATTGTTCTACTAGTCGGGCTGTTGGAGGAGCTACACTACAGTCTACTTGGTTGCATTCCAATTCAGCCAACCGTTCTTGTAGGTCTTTGATCTCAATGCCACGGTTAGATGAGGCTGTGTTTGTGGACTTCTCTAGTTTAGGGGTTGTCTGTCAGTCTCGAACCGAGCTAGATTCAGTTATCGAGAGTAGGGACTGGTGTAAGCACTGGCTGAGTCATTCCTTCGCCAATCCTCCATTAGGATCCTAGTGACGAAGTAGTGGGATCTGTTGTGAGCATAGTGACTATGGGGCTGCATTTGAAAGTCGGACTTTCGTGACACTTGGGGGCGCTTGTAGTTTGATCAGGCCTTCTGTCATTCTACGTGATGCCTTTTGGGGTCCTTGGTGTGAGGATCAACTGTTGTGGGCACCTATGTGGCAGGGTGAGTGGTTGGGGAAGCTTGTGTTGTCTATCCAATTGTTTCCATCATGGTAAGGATGCGGTCGACCTTCTGCTATATGGCGTAGAATTGAGCGGGCTCAACCGTTGCTTGAGGTCAGGGCTTTTGAGGTGGAGAGCTACAGAATGAGTGGGATCTCTGGGATGGGGAGCTAGCTCCAGAGCATTCAAATGTGCTCTTAGGCATGGTTGCTTTTGATGTACGATAAGAGGTTAGGGAATTGGATTTTTGTATATATCCCACAGACGATGCCAATCTAATGTTGTCCGATCCAAGGTGTGTCGAATCAAGGATGCATTCAGATAGTCTTGCCAATTGTACGAGGCCGAGGTGGAAGGACAAAGCTGCACACCGAGATCTACAACTAGAGGAAGAGTTAGAGGCCCGAGGAGTTGTTCTCCGGGTAGGCACTCCAACACTCAAGTTAGTAAAAGTAACAAGGTCGGTCGAGGCAGGTAAATTAGAACAATGCTAGTTTCGAGCCGAAGAGATAAAAGGGGTGTTGAGTGAGTAGAGAGCCAAAAGTCCCTTACCTCGAGTGGAGAGCACCTATTTATAGCCAAACATCCGTGTCCTGGTCGGATGGGGCTTCCGAGGTTGTCGGGATGAGGATATCCGCCAAGGTCTTTGGAGGGTTCCCCTTTCCTCGACGGAGTTAGCTTCTTTGTCCGTGTGAAAACACTCCTGGTCATGCTCTTCTGTCATGTGGTTTCAGACAACAATGTTGACACGGCCCAAAGAGGGTGGCCATGGAATCTGCCACATGGCACCCTTGGTCAGCTCGGCAACCACCCGAACATATAACATAGGGATTAACTAGTCTTTCCCATCAAATCCACCCTAGGCAAATCTTCACAGAATTTCACCAACCTCAATTCCATCAACCCCATGCTCAAGGAACTTCTCTAAGGAGGACATTCTCCATGTCAAAAGTACAATACAAAAGCTTCAAGTGAGGCTAAAAGCAAGGCATGAGATAAATTATTAAAAATACCAAAAGAAAAGGATGTTAAAAGTAAATATGAACTCAAAAATAAAAAAGGAAAGATTGCTAATAAGCAGTTTCCAACTCGAATGAGATTGGAGTTTCCTATGCAATTGAACTAATCTGAAAGTGAGTTTACAAAATGATTAAGCGTAAACAACCAGCAAAGACCTTGTATTAACTAAAGGGATATCTTATCCATGGTTTTAAAAGATGTCAAAGGCAAGGTGAGAGGAATATGCCTTGAGAAGAGGCGGTGTCACCTTGCCTCGTAACCTCAATTGCCCACTAAGAGGCCCAAAAAGCCTTAAGTTGATCCACCAGTGGATCATCAACTTTGTAGAAAATCAATATTCAGTAAAAGAATCAAAGAAATATTCTGCATAAATTTGTTGAAAGGATACTTTAATTGGCTCCATTGCGTGAACATGAAAATCCACATCAGCATGCGCTTACATGATGTTGTAGTGGTCAATGGTCATTCCCAAGCACAAGAAAAAGCAACCAGGAAGCACCATCAAACAATTTTTCCTGTCTTAGGAATGACAACCACATCTCTGACAAAATAAAAAGGTTAGTATCGTGTACTTTAGGCTCATGAGAGTGCAAATGTAAAAAAATGTAAATTCTTGTTTAATTTTGTTTTGGATTTTACTCTATTCTACTTGATGTCTTAATTTACTTCATTTATACTACAATCAAACAAAATAAGTTAAAATTTGAAACAAAAATAGGCCAGAATTTACACTCAAATCATTTGTAGTGCCATGGTTTTGCATCACTAAAAAATTATTTACATTGCAACCAAACACAACCTTAGGGATTGTCACAAGTTAATATTGGAACTTCAAAACATGCCACTATAGTATCTGTATTCCCAAAAACTTTCAGTCTAATTCAAAATCGTTAATGGACATTAAGTTGCATGTGAAATGATACAAATGCCCTTTGGATGTCATCTAATATTATTTTATAGTGCCCTTTATGAAATGACACAAATGACATGTTTTAAAGGTAAAGGCCGAGGAGGCAATCAAAATGGGGATCATTGATGTGGTACACAATAGCTTCCAAGCATGACTGAAACTAAAAACTGAATAAGAAGAAAAGGAGAAGAAACACTTTTTCAGCGAGCATTGTAGAACTGGAAGATGTCATATAGTACCTCAGATTTGTTAGCAATATAATGATGATTTCAATGTCCTTCATTTAAAAAACAAGAAAAAATCTATTTTCTCTTTTTACATTACTACTGTTGGGAAATGGGGTCACAAAAACTTGGAGGAGAAGATCTAAGGCATGCCTAAAGGCATTATCTTTTGAACGTTATTTGCCCTCATTCAGTTTTATTGAGTTTTCTGTTGAGTTACAAACAAACCTGTTCCCATGATACAACAAAGCCTTGGGTGAGAATCTGCAACCAACAAAGTTGAAGAATCTCCAAACAAACCTTCTATGAGACAGTAATTAATAGAACAAAGAGAGACAATAGTGGTTTTCAAAAAACTTTTGTTTAATTGCTTGATTCATGCTTCCTAAATAATTTCTAAAGAGTCATTGAAAAGAAGAAGGTGTTGGTTTAGAAAAGGCTCTTTGAACAGTCACAATAATAATTAATGACTATTAAATTTGAATGGTGACTCTTGATCACACCTGATCTAATCGTGACCATTGAAAACATTAATAGTCAGCCTCACACCAAAGTGCACTTCATTGCGCTACACACACACGAGCATTAACAAGTCTCCACACTCTCTTCTTATATTTCTAAGGAGTGTAAATAAGCTTCTATTTAGAAAGTTAAAACAAGTTTAGTAATTTTCCATGTGGGACAAGCTGAAAACTGGTTTTAGTAAGAGCACAAAAACTATTTTTCAAGATATGTGCAAGTGTGCTTTTCATGTAATTGATCCCATTGGATTTAATCTCTAATGAGATTAAGATCCAACAACTACTAGTCCTAATGTTTGCATCTTGGAATTGAAGGCCATGAACCATGGTTGGAGTTTGTCAAACAAGAGATTGTGTTTTGCAATTCAAAAGGCAATAATGATGAGGTCAAGAAACATTTTGAACACAAAGAACTCTTCTCATTTTCTTCTTATTCTGCAGTAATCCCATTAATCCAATTGCACGTAACTGAAGGAGAGAACTTCCAAACTATTGTTTTGGGACTGTTAACAGTAGGAACCAAATTGACAATTTTCAGGAGTTCAGATACGTTTTAAAGTCCGGGTACTAACTTGAGACAACCCCTTAAGTATAGGATACTAATTTGAAATGTTCCCTTTCATGAAATCAATTTATACTTTTAACTTGATTTTTTTTTTTTAGAAACATTAGCCCTCACATGTTTCTTCAACTTTCAACAAATTCATCCCAAGGATCAAAATATTTGTAGGGTGGATATCAACACCTTGGGTATCAATGTATTAATACTGATCGATATTCATACTTTTTTATTTTTATTTTTTATTTTAACATGAGAGGGATGCCGGATGCCTTCCTCATCCCAAACTTCAAAAAACCCTAAACCTATTTTGTATCTAACGTATCGTATTGACATTTTAATCATTGATTCATATTGAGAACATCAATGAATTGGTTCATCAATGCCTTGAGAACGTTTTGTGCTTTAAAATGTTTGTTTCTAGTATTTTGATATTTGTTTGTACCTGTGATCTATGGAATCTCAAATGGGTATTTTGGTAATTTTATTCTCACATAAACTTCGGTGGAGGATCAGGGGTAAGTGGTGGGATTTATAAAATTTAGGTTTCTTTGTTTCGAAACAAAGTTTGGGTGGAGGGGGTCTAAGCTTAGGCCTCGGCCCTCAGGGGTGGCTATCGTAATTTCCTCTATTTTATTTCTTGAGCGGCAACTGAAGAGTCGAAGATAACCACCCAAATGTCCTCCCGCTAAGTAGATAAACCCGGCAAACTCAAATATTCAGCAGTCGCCAATCGCCATGGCCATTATCGGTGTTTATCGAACAGAAAAAACTTTGGCTTCTTCTCCGTTTGCTTTTCGGTCAGTGTATAACAGATAGGTAAGCAAATACCTTTCTCTTGATTCATTGTAGTGATTCAGAGAACTACAACCATGTATAAGCCCGTCCATCTTTGATTTCTCTTCGTGTATTTCTTTTCTTTATTTATTCTCTTTCTTTCTTGTTTTCCTCGGAAATTCTTGTGGGTGTGATGGAACTCTGTTCTGTGAGGATTTCCGGTGGTAATTTAAGGTGTACTGGTCAGACTGAGAGTAAGCCAACTCTCTTAAACCATTGTGTCTCCATTGGAAGGAGAAAAACTGGAAATTTGGAGGTTTTAAAATATGGTTTTATCGGGAACTGGAAGAAACACAGGAAAAAGCAAGTGAATTTTTGTGTTTTTGTTACGGGGGCATCTTGTGGGATGAGAGTGAAGGAGAAACCCGGGAAGGGGTTTTCTCCTGATAATGTTATTGAGGTTCTCAAGACCATGTCTGACCCTGATCAGGCTCTGGTGTTCTTCAAAACTGTCGCCCAACAGCCAAATCTTGTCCATACTACTGAATCCTGCAATTATATGCTTGAATTCTTGAGAATCCATGGGAAGGTGGAAGGGATGGCTGTTGTGTTTGATTTGATGCAGAAGCAAATCATAAAGAGGAATTTGGAAACCTACTTGACCATTTTCGAGGCTCTATATATACGGGGAGGGATCCGGCAATCTCCTTATGCTCTTGAGCAGATGAGAAAAGCTGGTTTTTTTTTGAATGCCTTCTCGTACAATGGGTTGATTCATCTACTTCTTCGATCTGGGTTTCGTAGGGAGGCTTTGTTGGTATATAGAAGGATGGTATCGGAAGGAATTAGGCCTAGTCTGAAGACATACTCTGCACTTATGGTAGCAGTGGGGAAGACAAAGGACACTGAAACTGTAATGGGTCTATTGAAAGAGATGGAAAGTTTGGGATTGAGGCCGAATATATACACCTTCACAATATGTATTAGGGTACTTGGGCGTGCTGGAAAAATTGATGAAGCATATGGGCTGCTAAAGAGAATGGAGGAGGAGGGGTGTGGACCAGATGTGGTTACTTACACAGTCTTAATGGATGCTCTTTGTAATGCTGGGAGGCTTGCTAAAGCCAAGGAGTTGTTTTTGAAGATGAAGTCCAGTAGTCATAAACCTGATCGGGTAACTTACATCACCTTGTTGGACAAGTTCACTGATTCTGGAGATTTAGACTCCATAAGAGAATTTTGGAGGGAAATGGAAGCTGATGGTTATGTTCCTGATGTGGTTACCTTCACAATACTTGTTGATGCTTTATGCAAAGGAGATAAGATTGATGAAGCATTTGCCACACTGGACATAATGAGAAAGAAAGGTATCTTACCAAATCTATACACATATAATACTTTGATTTGTGGTCTTCTAAGAGTTAATAGATTGAGTGAAGCATTAGGACTCCTCGATTTTATGGAATCTCAAGGTCCTGAGCCAACCGCTTACACATACATCCTTTTCATTGACTATTATGGAAAATCAGGGGAGCATGGCAAAGCTCTTAGTACCTTTGAGACGATGAAGAGTAGGGGAATTGTTCCTAATGTTGTTGCCTGCAATGCATCTCTATATAGCCTTGCAAAATTGGGTAGCCTTGGCAAGGCAAAAAATATCTTTCATGGACTTAAAAACAGCGGCCTTTTTCCAGATGCTATAACTTATAATATGATGATGAAGTGCTACAGTAAGGCAGGGAAAGTAGATGAAGCCATCAAATTACTCTCAGAGATGATGGAAACAGGATGCGATCCGGATGGGATAACAATCAATTCTTTAATTGATACACTTTACAAGGCTGATCGGGTAGATGAGGCATGGAAAATGTTTCATAGGATGAAGGAAATGAAGCTTATTCCTACAGTTGTGACCTACAATACATTGTTATCTGGGCTAGGAAAAGAGGGTAGAGTGGAAAAGGCTATGGATTTATTTAGCAGTATGAAAGAACTAGGTTGTCCTCCTAACACAGTAACATTCAATACACTTCTAGATTGCCTTTGCAAGAATGGGGAGGTTGACATGGCTTTGGAAATGTTCTATAAAATGACAGAAATGGATTGTGTGCCAGATGTTCCAACTTACAACACTATCATATATGGTTTAGTTAAACAAAATAGAGTTAATGATGCATTTTGGATATTTAATCAGATGAGAAAAATGTTGTTTCCTGATTTGGTAACTTTGTGCACCCTTCTTCCTGTTGTTGTGAAGGATAATCGGATTGAGGATGCTTTCAGGATTGCTGTAGACTTTTTTAATCATCCCCAGGAACACACAGATAGAACCTCTATGGAGGTTCTAATGGAAGGGATCTTAATTGAAGCAGAAATAGATCAATGCATTATATTTGCTGAAAAACTGTTATCTAGTAGGGTGTGCCAGAATGACTCCATACTGTGCCCTGTAATAAAGTCTATGTGCAAGCATAAGAAAGTCCTTGATGCTTATCATCTATTTGAGAGATTTACTAAGGGCTATGGAATCCAACCAACCCTTGAATCATATAATGCTTTAATTGATGCACTCCTTGAAGCCAATCGGCCCAATCTTACTGAAATAGCTTGGGGACTATTTGAAGAGATGAAGAAGGCTGGTTGTAATCCTGATATTTTCACCTACAATCTGTTACTTGATGCTCTTGGGAAGTCTGCAAGGATTGATCAACTTTTTGAGCTGCATGAAGAAATGTTGTCTAGGGAATGCAAACCAAACACCATAACTTACAACATTCTTATATCTGGCCTTGTTAAGTCCAAAAAGTTAGATAAAGCTATAGACTTATACTATGATCTTATGAGCGGAGATTTCATTCCAAGCCCTTGTACATATGGTCCTCTCATAGATGGGCTTTCAAAGGCTGGGAGGGTGGAGGAAGCAAAGCAGTTCTTTGAGGAAATGGTGGACTATGGATGCAAGCCTAACTGTGCCATTTATAATATTCTTATAAATGGCTTTGGGAAGGTGGGTGATGTGGAAACTGCTTGTGAGTTGTTTGGTAGAATGGGGAAAGAAGGCATCAGACCAGATTTGAAGTCCTATACTATTCTTGTAGATTGCCTTTGTATGGTGGGTAGAGTGGCTGATGCCCTGCACTACTTCGAGGAGATAAAGTTAAATGGCCTTGTGCCTGACTTGGTTGCTTACAACCTAATAATTAATGGCCTTGGAAGATCACGGAGAATAGAGGAGGCACTCTCTCTGTTTGAAGAGATGCAGAGTGGAGGGACCAATCCTGACCTTTATACCTACAACTCCTTGATACTCCATCTTGGGAAGGTTGGAATGGTGGATGAAGCAGGAAAGATGTATGAAGAACTCCAACTTAAGGGGCTTGAACCTAATGTCTTTACATATAATGCCCTCATTCGAGGGTATAGCATGTCTGGCAATCCTGACCTTGCATATGCAGTATATAAGCAAATGATGGTAGGGGGTTGCATTCCCAACACAGGAACATTTGCACAGCTTCCTAATCAATCTTGACATCTTTGAGGTACTGCACAATTCCGTTTTCCTTTATTTTAAACTTGAATTCTATGTTTGAAGGACACAAAATACCACACCTTATGTATATTTCACCTCTTATTATATCGTTCTGGATTATTTGATTTTTCTTCTACAGCCAGTTATTGTTTTGACATCAGTCATTTTTTTGTATTATATATCACATAGTCTACTAAAATTTTCTCAACCTTGGCTTTTTGTGGGGACATATTAGCCTGATTAGATTTCTTGATAATAGTCTCCAGCGTAGAAGACCATCTACAGAATCCGTTAGCAGTGATCTGTTACAAGTTGAAGTGGATAGAAGAGCTAGGGGCAAACTGAAAAGGACTTGGATGGAAGTAGTAAGAAATGATTTAAGCACCCATAATTCGGCAATGGATATGGCACTGGACAGAAAGGAATGGCGAAATAGGATTCATGTACCCAACCCCATTTAGTTGGGACAGGCTTAGATGATGATGAATAATCTCTGATTTTCCTTTGGCAATGACAATGCACATATAAAGTTACATTGGTTACTTGGTTATTCAATTTGTTGGCTACCACCTTATGGGGATGCACTCACCTTTTTGCTGGTTGCATTGCCACTCATGAAGGTTTCAGAAGACCCTAGTAACCAAGTTGACTTGAATCTGTCTGTAAGGTGTATATGAAACTTCTTTAAAGCTGTTGTACATGAGGATGTGAATTTTGTAATCTGTACTAATTCCTACCAGTATTACCACATGTTCTGGGTGCCAGTTGCATATACAGTACTCCAATTCTAAGTGTAAATTCTGTTTATCATATATTTGTTATATGATTGTATCTGGGCAGCATAGCTCATGAATCTATCTTATAAACAATACTCCATTTTTTATTATTTTATCATGTCAGAGATACCTCAACACATGCAGACACCAACTTGCTTATTAAAACTAAAACCACATGCCTGATCACCATATAGTTGCTATATTCAAACTGTCATAAACAACATGCATATAATGTGTTCTTTAATGCATTAGTCAACTGTATGAACATGTCAACATTAGGGGTGCTCAATAAAAACTGAAAAACCGAACCAAACCGAGGAAAGCAAATCAAAGAATTGAACCGGTCAAAAATCAAACCAATCAACTGGTTAACCAGTTGGTTTCGGTTCGGGATTTTACAGAAATCAAACTTGCTCAATTATTGTTCGATTATTGGTTAACCAGTCTGCCGTAACTTGCTCAATTATTGTTCAAACTCATAGTCTTGGTCTCATTGCAATTGTATCTCTATTTTCTGCTTGAGGACTAAAATTGAGAAATGAGAAATAACTTTGAGTATCATCTCTTTTGTGGCCCACATCAATATAACTGAATGGTGCAAACATGTTTATTAGAAGAACCTATTTTGTGGCCCACACCAATATTTTCTCATCTTTCGTTTGCTGAAAACATAACAAGTCAGGGGTTTACCTTTAGAAGGACCTATTTTGGCTAGAAATTAATCTACCAGTAGGAAAGGCAACATTTTTATTAGTTTGATGCCTACTTCTAATAACTTTTTGGTCCAATCATTGCATATTAATGATGAGGTTACTTGGGGTTGCCTCTAACAAAAAGGTGAAGAAAATTAAGAAAGTTTGTAAGAGAAGTAAAGGGGGTCATTTGCAAGTCTCTGAAGATGCTGTGTAATCAAGAAAAGTTCCTACTGAAGTTAAGTCTTGTGTCAATTACTAGGGGTTTTGGTGCTTTTGTTGTTAGATTAAGCTAGTAGTTTGTTGTTGGTTTTGTTGGGTTGATTTTCTGCCTGCGGTGCTTTTGGGCAAAGGGCTGTTTTTCTTTGTTCTTTCAGGTAACTTCTGCTCACCTTTCTTGTATTCTCTTTTTTTCTTTTAGGGTAAAAGAATTGAACCTCCCCTGAGGTTTCTCATGAATACTTATTCCTGTCCTCTGGTTTCCAACAAGACTTACCTCCCCTGCAATGTTATATTTGACAGAAACCAATGGAAAGACCTTTCTACCCTTCAGTAATATTTAAAATTTTAAGAAAACCACCAATCTATAACCTGAGGAAAGAAATGGATGGGATGGCTCTATCCACAAATGAGGTGGAAGATGGGTTTGTGGGTACAACAAAGAGGTGGAAAAATAGGTGAGAAAGTTGATGGATTCTAAGGAAAGAAAAACCATCAGATAGCAAGCGATGGAGCAATCTCTGCACTAAATGAGGGTGAGTTTTCCTGTATTGCATTGGCGTCAAGTCTTGGATGTTAGCATATGAATGGAGGTGGTTGAGACTTGAGAGTTGAGACATACTTCAAATATGTTTGTGAAGGTGCTGTCAAAACATGTCCTTTATTTTCTTTACATTTCCAAAAACCTGTTATGAAAAATGAAATCAAGAGCCCCGCCATATTTTCGGTGAAGTTGAGTTTGTTGCAGAATAAATGCAAAGTGGGTGAGAGAGACAGAGAAGACCAATGACTTAAAGAGCAGACATAGGAGTTGCTTTGGGGGCCTGGGGGATTGGGCCCTTTTTCTCCATCTGTTGCTGATAAAATATACATGCGAAATGGCAAGGGGCCAGACTTCTTTTGTTCTTTCCACCTACCTTCTACTCTGCTTCTTTCTTGCCTCATTCTGAAAATTTTCTTGTCTTTGAAGAAATAGTTGGTTAGCCACGAGTGTGGGGTTCCTTACCTACACTCAGGCTCTAGTGTGTGTGGTTTCATACCCACACCTAGTTGTTTCTAATTTCTTTTATTAGTAGTTTCTAATTTCTTTTTAGTAGTTTCTAATTTCTTTAGTTTCTAATTTCTGTTAAGTTGGGCAGGCTGGCCTTATTGTTTCTAATTTTTGTTTATTTCCATTTCTTGTAAGGATCCTAAAAGCTATAAATAAAGGAGTGTATGGGGCAGCAGATTATTCACTACTGAACCCCTTCTTTCTTTTCTCCTCTCTTCTCTGTCTCCGTCTCTCTCTCTCTTCTCTTCAAACCTGTAATACAGTTAACAGTTCTTCTTCTTCTTCTTCTTCTTCTTCTTCTTCTTCTTCTTCTTCTTTCAAGTTGGTATCAAAGCTTTAGATCTAGGGTTTCTCATGTGGATTTAATTCAGCCAACCACATGATAATTGTTTAGGGCTGAAAGTTCAGAAAGATCCTTATTTCGGCTGATTCTTGGAGGTTGCAAGAAGGCTTTAGCATCTGTCCTAAGATTGGAGAGAGCTTCTTGTAATTAGGAAGAATCAGGCAGGAATTGAGTGATCAAGATCGATTCTTGATCAAGATTGAAGATCGAAGGTAGCAATCAGTTTTCTTGGTTTTTTTCTTCATAAAGTCGGCTGTTATCAGCCTTGAAATTTAGCTTTTTCTTGTCACAGTAGTTTAAAGCCTCTTCTTAACTTAGAATTGAGTACAAGAACCAAGGGAAATGTGCTTTTGGGACTGGTGGTTCAGGTAACATGACTGAAAACACCTTTCAAATTACAACTGTTAAGTTTGATGGATCAAACTACTTGGAATGGGCCCAATCAGCCATGGTGGCTATTGGGGGTAGAGGATAGTTGAACTTCTTGCTAGGGGATGTGAAGGAACCCTCCAAGGAGGACCCTACTTATTCTAAGTGGGTCCAAGAGAATTTTTTGGTGATGACATGGCTGTGCAACTCTATGCAGCCATACATCAGCCGAAACTACTTGTAAGCCAAAACAACTAAGGAAATATGGGATGCTATGAAGGAAACTTACTTTAGCCTCTTAATGTTGCTAGGGCTTATGAGCTAAAATGTGAGGTTAAAAATCTGAGGCAAGGAAAAAAGCAAGTCTCTATTTACTTTTCAACCTTAAAATCCCTGCGGCATGAAATTGACCATCTTGAAACAATTGAGTGGGAGAGTCAGAAAGATGCACAAACATATAGAAAGCAGGTTGAAACTAACAGCGTTTTTGAGTTACTAGCTGGTCTGAACTTTGAATATGACATTGTGAGACAACAGTTGTTGACAAGAGATGGTGTGACTTTATCACAAGCCTATTCCCTAGTGCATAGTGAAGAAAATAGGAGAAAGGTTATGTTGCAACAACAGCCCTCCGAATCAGCCTTGGTAGCAGTTAGACCTAAATCCCTAAATCTGGGGGGGGGGGGATAAGGAGAAGAAGGAAGCTAAGAATGACTTAGTATGTGAACACTGCAAGAAACCTAAACATACTAAGGACACCTATTGGAAGTTGCACCCTCATCTAATTCCAACAAAACTCATAAATAAGAAAGGGAATGCTAATATGGCTATCAACACTGATAGTACAACTTCATCAGGCACAAGAGGCACTCCTCTAGATACCCTAGCTGCAGTCCGAGCTGCTCTGACTCAGCTAGAAAATGAATTTAGTAATTCAGCTCAGTCTACATCAGCTCAACATCATACTTCATCCCTTGCTCATACAGGTACACGAGCTATTGCTTGTCATGCTTCTGTCCTAGGTAATACTAGACCTTCCTAGGTAATAGATTCAGGTGCTTCAGATCATATGACTAGTATATCTACTCTATTTAGCACCTATTGTTTATCCTCTAGGAGAGACAAAGTTTCTATTGCTGATGGCTCTCATGTACCAATTTCTAGCAATGGAGACATCGGATTATCAGATACCATCACCCTATCCTCAGCTTTGCATGTTCCCAAGTTTAGTGCTAACTTACTTTCAGTTAGTAGTATTACTAAAAATCAAAACTGTTTGATAACTTTTTTCCCTGATTGGTGTATTTTTTAGGATTTGGAAATGAAGAAGGTGATTGGGATTGGCCGTGAGATGAATGAAGTCTACCTGCTAGAACATTTACAGGGGGAGCAGAGTGAAGCAGGGAAATTGTTTGTTTCTCAGTCTTGTAGTAAGATTATGCTTTGGCACAACCGCGTAGGTCATTTATCTTTTGGGTGTTTAAAGAGTCTTTTTCCAAACTTGTTTGAGTCAGTAGAAGTATCTAGGTTAAAATGTGAAAGTTGTGAACTTGCAAAACATAGTAGATCATCTTATCTTTTAAGTAATAAAAGAAGCAACCTTCCTTTTGAGATTGTGCATACCGATGTTTGGGGGCCCTACCATACTCCCACCATGGGGGGTACAGATATTTCTTATTATTTGTTGATGACTATACCCGTTTTTCATGGGTCTATCTTATGCACTCTTGAGATGAGGTCCCCTCTTTGACCCAAGCTTGCCATCAGATGATCCTAACTCAATTTGAAATCAAGATCAAGATTCTTAGATCTGATAATGCTAAGGAATACTTTGCAAAACCCTTGGCATCTTATCTCCTTGATCATGGGATCATTCATCAAAGCACCTATCCTCACACACCTCAGCAAAACGGGTTTGCTAAGAGAAAAAACAGATATATCTTAGAGGTAGCCAGAAGCATTATGCTCAACTCCAATGTTCCCATACGCTTCTGGGGAGATGCAATCCGTACAACCATATACCTCACTAACAGGGTTCCTTCACAGGTCCTAAACATGCAAACCCCGTTTAGTCTTCTATATCCAGATAAGGACCTATTCACTATTCCCCTCAAAAACTTTTGGGTGTACTTGTTTTGTTCAAATCCTTGGACATCATCGCTCCAAGTTTGATCCCAAAGCCACTAAGTGTATTTTCCTTGGGTATGCACAAAATCAGAAAGGATATTGCTGTTATGAGCCAATTTCAGGGAAGTGCTTTGTGTCCATGGATGCCACTTTCTTTGAGGATATGCCCTACTATCATAAGGCTTCTCCTTAGGGGGAGAATAGTGAGGAAGGGATTTCAGTTTCAGCTCCAAGAGTTCCTTTACCTGTCCCGATTACTAACGGGGGGAGTTGTGAAGAAGGTTGTCAAAAATGTAGGGAGTTGAAAGTGTATCACAGAAAGTGGTGGAGGCAGGTTGATTCTTGTACTCAACAACAATCTAAACCAGTCCCAACATCTTTTATAACTCCAAATCTAGACACTACTACTGCTCCCATTGTTGATCCCACTATTACAGAGGTTCAGCCTTCACCGACAGATGACCTTGATCTTCGAATTGCTATTCGTAAAGGGAAGCGTCGTTGTACCTCATCCACTACCCATTGCATCTCCAAGTTCCTTTCCTATAATTGTCTCTCAGAATCCTACAGATCTTACTTGGCATCTATTTYTKCTATTCCTATACCCARAAAAGTGCAAGAAGCTCTTTTGATACCTGAATGGAAGGAAGCAATGCAAGTAGAGCTGGATGCTCTTGTCAAGAACAACACATGAGAACTAGTTAACCAACTTGAAGGGAAGAAACCTGTTGGATGCAGATTGGTATTTACTGTGAAATATAATGTTGATGGTACTGTAGAGAGGTATAAGGCCATATTGGTTGCAAAGGGATTCACACAAACTTATGGCATAGACTATATAGAAACCTTTGCACCTGTTGCAAAAATGAACACTATCAGAGTTCTTATATCCATTGCTGCAAACTTCTCATGGCCATTATTTCAGCTGGATGTTAAGAATGCCTTCTTCAACGGAGACTTGCAAGAGGAAGTATACATGGAGTTACCCCTTGGTTTTTATAGTACAGAAGCAGGAAAGAAAGTTTGCCTTTTGAAGAAGGCCTTGTACGGGCTGAAACAATCCCCGAGAGCTTGATTTGATAGGTTTAGACTGGCTTTGGACAAATTCGGATACATACATGCTCAATCAGATCACACCCTCTTCTTTAAGAAGACAGGTCATTCCCTAACTCTACTTGCAATCTATGTAGATGACATTGTGATAACAGGAAGTGACACTAGTGAAATTGAAACCCTTAAACATCACCTTCACAAGGAATTTGAAGTGAAAGACCTATGAAAGTTACACTATTTCCTAGGAATTGAGGTAGCTCGATCTAAGCATGGCATTTTCATCTCCCAAAAGAAGTATGTTTTGGACTTATTGGAAGAAACTGACAAGTTAGGAGTGAAACCTGCTGATACTTCCATTGAGCCTAACCATAAGTGTAGAAAGTGGAGAACTCCTTGATGACAGGGTTATGTACTAAAGGCTGGTTGGGAAACTTCTTTATCTCTGTCTAACCCGACCAAATATTTCTTGCTGTCAGTGTTGTCAGTCAATACATGCATTCTCCTAGGACCACCCATCTCCTTGTAGTAGAAAAGATCATTGCCTACTTAAAGAGATGTCCAGGGAGAGGTATACTCTTCAAGAATAATGGTCATATGAAAATAGAAGTGTATACAGATGCGGATTGGGCTGGATGTGTTGATGATAGGAGGTCCACCTCTGGATATTGTGCATTTGTG
>NW_010729094.1:2508951-2526090 GCF_000365185.1 Nelumbo nucifera | reverse complement strand
ACCTTTCAATGGAGCCATCAGCATTATGTTTCACAGTGAATACCCATCTACATCCAACTGGTTTCTTTCCTTTGGGTAGGTCAACTAGCTCCCAAGTATTATTTTTCAAAAGGGCATCCATTTCAACTTTCATTGCATCTTTCCACTCTAGAACTGATAAGGCTTCTTGCACTGTTCTGGGGATAGGGATATCAGCAATGGAAGTGAGATAGGACCTGTAAGAGGAGGACAAGCGATCATAGGATAGAAACTAGGAAATGCAGTGAGTTGTGGATGTGGTGCAGCGCCGTTTCCCTTTACGGACCGCAATAGGGAGGTCAAGGTCATCCGAAAAAGGAGGGGAAGTAGCAACAGTGGAAGGTATCTCAGTGGGCCCTGGGACTGTAGTACCTGGATCTGGATCCGCAGAAGGAGCTGGGGCTGGCCTGGATTGCTGATGACCGAGATCAACCTGCTTGCATCGCCTGTGATAGACTTTCAACTCCTGATCCCTCTGACAACCCTCACCAGTACAGCCTTCATCACTCAATGGAATGGGTAAAGGAACAACCTCAGATGAGTTAAGCCCACTCTCACTGCACTCCCCTTGAGGAAAAAGACCCAAATTCTCATTCTCACTACAGGATCATAGCAGCAATAACCCTTTTGAGTTTGTGCATAACCGAGAAAAATGCATTTGGAGGCCTTAGTGTCAAATTTTGAATGATGAGGTCCCAGAATCTGAACAAAACAGGTGCACTCAAAGGTTTTAAGAGGAACAGTAACAACTCCTCATCTGGGTATAGAAGGGTAAACGAAGGCTTCATATCAAGAACCCGTGAAGGAACCTGATTAATGAGATACACTGCCGTGATAGCATCACCCCAGAAACGGATAAGCACATTGGAGGTAAACATAATGCTTCTAGCCACCTCCAAAATGTGCCTATTCTTCCTCTCGGCAACCCCATTCTGCTGTGGTGTACGAGAACAAGTGCTCTGGTGAATAACCCCATGATCAAGTAGATAAGAGGCCAGTGGCTTAGCAAAGTATTCTTTTGCATTATCATATCTGAGGACTTTGATTTTGACCCCAAACTGGGTTAAAATCATCTKATGAAAGTTTTGGGTCAGAGCGGGAACTTATCTCGAGAATGCATAAGGTAGACCCAAGAAAACCGGGTATGGTCATCAACAAACAATAGAAAATACCTGTACCCACCCATAGAAGGGATGTGATATGGCCCCCAAACATCGGTATGCACAATATCAAAAGAATTATTACTTCTTTTATTACTCAAGGAATAAGATGTTCTACAATGTTTGGCAATCTTACAATTCTCACATCTCAAATTTGACATATCAATAGACTCAAATAAAGTAGGAAACAGACTCTTCAAAGACCGAAAAGATAAATGATTTAATCGATTATGCCAAAGCATAACTGGACACACACACTGAGAAACAAAAGACATCTTATCCACTGGCTCTTTCCAATGAGGACTCTCTCCAAGCAGGTAGATCCCATTCATCTCACGGCCAGTCCCAATCACCTTCCTTGTCTCCAAGTCCTGAAAAACACATCGGTCAGGGAAAAAGGTTACTGAACAGTTTCAATGTTTGGTAATACTACTGACTGAAAGCAAATTAGTGTCAAATTTAGGAACATGCAAGACAGGGGATAAAGAGATAGTACCAAATAACTTGATGTCACCCTTGCTAGAAATGGGAACAAGAGAGCCATCAGCAATGGATACTTTATCTCTACCAGAAGACAAGTGATAAGTAGTGAACAATGATGGCAAGCTAGTCATATGGTCAGATGCTCCCGAGTCTATTACCCAACAGTGTTCAGTATTACTTGGAGTTGAAGCGTGGTAGGCTGAGGCCCGGGTACTTGAATGAGCAAATGCAGATGTGGCAGAGGCTGATGGTGACTGAGATGACTGGGCTGAATTCCCAACTTCCTTTTCCAACTGTATCAGGGCAGCCCGAACAGCAACTAAGGTATCTAGGGGTGTGCCTTTTGTGCCTGACGAGGATGCAGAATCGGTATTCACAGCTATATGAGCATTACCCCTTTTATTCCTCAGTTTTGCTGGGACTAAATGAGGGTGGAGCTTCCAACATGTATCTTTCGTATGCTTGGGTTTCTTGCAATGTTCACATACCAGATCCCATTTGTCTTCCTTCTTCATGTCTATTTCTGTATCACCCCCAGACTTAGGTTTAACTGTTGCCAGGGCTAGGGGAAAGGGTTGATGTTGCATCAAAACCTTCCTCTTGGTCTCTTCACTATGCACCAGGGAGTATGCTTGAGAAAGGGTCACACTGTCTCTTGTCAGTATCTACTGTCTCACAATGTCATAATCTGAATTCAGGCCAGCCAGAAATTCAAACACCCTATTGGTCTCGACTTGCTTTCTATGGGTCTGTGCATCTTTCGGACTTTCCCACTCAAGAGTCTCCAGATGGTCAATTTCATGCCACAGTGATTTCAGTGTAGAGAAATACACAGAGACTGGTTTCTCTCCTTGTTTAAGGTTATTCACTTCACACTTTAGTTCATAGGCTCTAGCAACATTAAGGGGTTGGGAGTAAGTCTCCTTCATGACATCCCATATCTCCTTGGTTGTCTTTGCCCACAAGTAATTTCGGCTGATATGTGGCTGCATCGGGTTGCACAGCCATGTCATAACCAAGTAGTTCTCCTAAACCCACTTGGTATACATTGGGTCCTCCTTGGAAGGCTCTTTCACATCTCCCAATAGATAGCTAAGTTTTCCCCTTTCCCCCAATAACCATCATGGCTGATTGGGCCCATTCCAAGTAATTGGATCCATCAAATCTCACAGTTGTAATCTGAAACGCAGTCTTAGACATACTACCAGAACTGATGTTCCCAAACACACCTTCTCCCTGATTTTTGAACTCCATTCTTGGTTAAGAATCAGTAATTAAGAACTATTAGGGTTTCCACACTAGAAAACAACACTGAAGCAATCAATCACAATCAGAAAACTGTATGAAATTAGTTCAGATCTGATCTGAAACCAATCGGCAATCAGAATATATGCAGTCTGATAACAGTTCTCACTCTCAAAACAGGCTCGAAAGCCAAAAATAGGTCTGAAACTCACTTAGAAAGCACTCTGTAGAGCTGAAGCAGAATTAGGGTTTCAATCGTAGGGTTAGGAAAACCCTTGTGAGAACATAAACAGTGCTCAGCCGCACTTTCCAAGAGAATTCACAGTCAAGTCTAGTCATAGGGTTAATGACAAACCCTAAAAAAAACTGATCACCTCTGAGAGAAAATAGGAGGGTTCGGCCGCTCTCCTCCTAGATAGGTCCAACCTATCTTGATTGACAGCAATCTCAAGGGAAAAATAAGACTTACCCAGAGAATTCTAATCGCTACCTTCAATCGTGGCATGAACCCTAACCTCCTCTGATTCTTCCTGATTACCAAAACACTCTGCAAGCCGCGACAAGTCTTCGAACAATTGCTAAACTTTTCTGGTAACCTCCAAGAATCAGCCAACGAACAGTCCTTTGTAAGCTTCCAGCCCTAGATAGTTCTCATGTGGTCAGCTGGACTAGACTCACATGAGAAACCCTAGATAGGCTCTGATACCAAGTAGTCGATCAAGACTACAATCAGTCTTGAATCCCAACTGATTTCGGATTGAGAAAAATAGAAGGAAGAGGAAGAAGAAAGGAGAAGAAGCAGAAGTGCACAAGGGTTTTGAAAGGAGGGACAGATTGAATGAGTCTACCGCCGCCACTCTCTTAATATTTATAGGTTATGTTCACTACATGTCAGAAAGGATAGAACTGCCCTTAATACTTACATGGCAAATAAAACAAATAAAAGACTGAAATAAATAACAAACTGAAATAACAAGCTGTCTAAGATANATAGAACTGCCCTTAATACTTACATGGCAAATAAAACAAATAAAAGACTGAAATAAATAACAAACTGAAATAACAAGCTGTCTAAGATAACTACCAACTAACACTGACATGACTAACAAAGGTTACACATGTTGTCATACAAACACAGTTGGGACCACAGCCGTGGGGCCCACATCAGTGTTCTCTACAGCTACTAATCTTGCTTTGTACATTTCAACTGTTTTGTCTGCCTTGTTTTAACAGTAAACACCCACTTACACCCCACGGGGTCTTTCCCCTTTGGAAGATCCACCAATTCCCAAGTTTGATTTTTATGAAGAGCATTAATCTCCTCCTTCATAGCATATGTCCATTCGGGGCATTTTAAGGCTTCTGCAACGTTTATGGGAACATGGATACAATCAAGTGCAGATAGAAAGGCTCGGTATGAGGGGGAAAGGTGATCATAGGAGACAAAATGGGTAATGGGGTGTCTGGTAGTGCATGACCTGACTCCCTTTCGTTGAGCAATAGGAATGTCAAGGTCATCCACAGTAGGAGTAGGGGGGGTATCAACAAGTGCAACAGGGATTGAACTTACCTCCTGGGAGTCTAACGGTGTCGGTTGCTCAATGTTTGGCTGCTCCACATCTCTATCACATTGCTAATCTCTACGACGTGTACGTTGGAAGACACGAAAGGGAGCAAGGTCCGGAATAGAAGGAAGAGAGACTTTGCGGACCTGAACCTGCTTCTCCTCTTCCACACCACTACTCTCCCCCTGAGGAGAAGCAGTGAAGAATGACTCAGACTCAAAGAAGGACACGTCCATAGACACAAAAAACTTATGACTAACGAGATCAAAGCATTGATATCCTTTCTGAGAGGAGGGATACCCCAGAAAGATACAAGGAATGGACCGAGGGTCTAACTTACCTCGAGACGGAGACAAATCATGGACAAAGGCACGACAACCAAAAACTCTTATGGGAATGGAGAATAAAGGGGACTAAGGGAATAACTGATGAGGGACCATGTAGTTCAGCACTTTGGAGGGCATGCGATTGATGACATAAACAGTTACAAGTATAGCATCCATCCAAAACCTTTTTGGAACATTCATGTGTAACATCATCCCTGAGCTACCTCAAGGAGGTGTCTGTTTTTTCTTTCTGCAACACCATTTTGTTGTGGTGTTCTGGCGCATGAGCTCCTATGAATAGATCCGTGGGAGACAGAGAACTCATTGAACTCACCATGGAAATATTCTTTTGCATTGTCGGATTGGAAGATCTGTATTTCAACATAGAACTGCGTAAATACCATTCTCTGGAAGTCTTTCACAATCTTTGGAACTTCGCCTCTACTACACATAGGAAATACCCATGTATAGCGAGAGTAGTCATCGATCAATGTGATAAAGTACTTATATCCGCCCTCAGAGATTACATTAGTAGGCCCCCATACATCAGAATACACAACATGAAAAGGAACACTTGATCTTTTATTATTTGAGTGAAAAAGTTGTTCTACATTGTTTGCTCAACTGACACGTTTGACATTGGAACTCTGACACTAAACATGACTTAAATAAAACCGGAAACAAAGACTTTACTATTTCAAAAGAAACATGACCTAATCGACTATGCCACAAAAAAATTTGACTCTTATTTGACTGACTACGTGACTCTGAGGATGACACAGAAAGACCAGCTTTGTTGTCGAGAATGTAGAGACCGTCCACCAGGCTTCCTCTACCAATCGTCCTCCCAGAAGTTAGGTCCTGAAAAACACATGAACCAGGAAAAAATGTTACACTAYAGTTTAAAGAGCTYRTGATASTACTAATTGAAAGCAAATTTATAGGAAGTTGAGGGACATGCAATACACAATTCAGGTTAAGGCCATGGGGAAGAGATATTGATCTTTGGCCTGCAATGGAGGAAAATGAGCCATCTGCAAGTCTCACTTTATCCCTTCCTGACAAAAGGCTATAAGTCTGAAACAAGTTCGACTTACCGGTCATGTGGTTGGAGGCCCCTGAGTCAATGATCCAAGGGGAACCCGTGGGAGTGACATGGAATGCAAAAGCCGTATTACCTGATGTAGATGCAAATGAAGTAGAGGGAGTACCAGTGACTGAGCTATCCATTTGTCACAATGCCCTACCATAAGACTCCAGGTGTTCTCTGAAGGAGTTCATTATATCTTCCTTGGGGTCAGAATTATTAAGGTGGTCTTGGGTAGTACCGGCAACCTGAGTATCTTGGGTTGCCACATGTGTTGTGTTCATCTTCTTCTGACCTTGACCTTTACCCTGTTTTTGGTTCTTTACTACCCACTTGGGTTTCCCGTGAATGTCCCAACATGTGTCACGTGTATGCCGTGAACGCCGACAGTGGGTACAAAACAACTTGTCTTTATCATTAGTCTTCTTGGTGTCACTTTTCTTTCCCATGTTGTTATTATTCATCGTAGCCAAAGCAACTTGTTGCTCCCCCTCAGCTGTAACCATCACACATTGCCTACTTTCTTCCGATTGAACAAGGGAGTATACCTCATGAACCGACGATAACTCTTTGCTTCCTAGAATCTGAACTCTCAAAGGTTCATACGCAGGGTTCAGTCCCAACAAGAAGGCAAACACACGCTGCTAAGAAACCAACTTCCTGTAGGCCTTAGCATCGTCATCATGTTTCCACTCTATAGCCTAATAATGATCCAATTCTTTCCATATGGAAGTAAGGGCAGAATAATAGGAAGACAAACTACGATTTCCCTGTTTACAGGTTGAGGATTCAGCTTGTAACTGGTAAACTTTGGCATAATGCCTTTGCTCAGAATAGGTAGTTTTGGCCTGTTCCCAGATCTCACTAGCGGTGTCTGCCCACATAAAGTTCTTCTTCACATCAGGTTCCATGGCTGCAAGGAGCCAAGACATCACCATACTGTTTTCTTGGCCCCACCTATCTGTTCAGTTGTCTCACTCTTGGATTCTTTCACCCTTCCATTTATGTAACCAGCTTTTCCCCTTGCCGTTACATAAAGTTTTACACTTTTAGCCCACTCCAGGTAGTTTAGACCATTTAAGGGGGTAATGGGCATGGAAAACATCATGTTTTCACCTCCCATACCAGCTGTGTTGCGGGTCGGTGTAACCCCCGATGAAGTTGATTCATAATTTGTCATAGAGTACTGCTGAAAACAGTCAAAATCCCACACAACTACACAACAGCCACAAATAGAATACCACCCCTCAAGAAACTTACTTCTGAGATGTGGAAAAGAAAACAAGAAACTGTTGAAATCAACTCTGTGATGGTTCAGTCATTAAACCAACCCGGTAATCAGTCCAACACAGCCAAGGCAGACATTACTATCAGTCCGACTACAGCCCATACAGTCTAACAAACCAACATCCAAACGAATGTATAGAACCAAGGAATAAGGCCTTCACAGCATTGGCCAAAACACAAAAAACAAGAACACATACCCTGTCCAGCACCTGTACGAAGGTGACAACCAGAAATTGACTTCACAGCATCGAACAGAGAAGAAAGGGAGTCTCTATCTGCATCGCGCTTCTTCGACTAGGGTTTCCTTGATATTACGACCAAGGAAGAACCCAAAGGAGGTGCCGCCAGTAGTCTGCTAGGGTTTCTCTGTCTTCCACGTCCAAGAATTTAAAGGAGGAAAAGAGATGTGGAGCAGGTTCAAAATAGGAGAGACCAAAATTCTTTTACAGCCCAAAAACTTGCTCTGATACCTTGTAATCATTCATGGAGAGTGGGAGACAAGAAAGAGGAAGAAAGAGGGAGAAAGAGAAGGAGAGGAATATACGATTGAGAAAAAAAGAACTGACATCTCTGGCGGCCGCCATCTCACTATTTATATTAACTTAATAAAAAGAATAGAAATTACAAGTATGCCCCTAGTGGCACACCCTAGAGACAAACTAATAAAAAAGAAGGAAAAATAACTAACTGACAGTATCTTAATAGGACAACCTTCTAACAGCAACTATAAAGTAACAATTAAATAGGCCTTACAACATTGTATATGTATTGTGGATCAGGTCTAAAGTATTAGGTCCCGACCCAGACCTAGAAGTTTCTGGGCCAGGCCAGGCTAGAAATGATCACCCCTACTCTTTAGTCATCAACTTCATTTATTCCATGGACATTAGATAGAAAATACCCTATTCTATTGTGTGTGAAGCTTTTGGTAAATGTTTTAACTTGATGATATTTCTGTTATCATCAATCTACTTGTAGATGACTCAGTAGCTTGCTTCAAAGCAATGCCTCAGGGAACGCCCTTCCTAGTCTGAGGAGGAATCGGTAAAAGTTGGGTTGGGTTTGGATGAGTATGTCACATCTCAACTAATTTATTTGATTTTTTATTTCTGATGCAGAAAGGGAGTAGGGAGAAAATAGGACATGAAAACAAAAATCAAGTCTAGTCCAATTAATTGACCATATCCTTCTGTAATAACTAATTTAACTACACCTTAAACAGTTTCATGATTATGCAAAAAAAAAAGGTAAAAAAGGCTACTCAAACCAAATAAAAAGAAATTCTAGCTCTTAGGTTCATCAACTTAATTTAAGTCTTTCATTCAATTTTAAGACAAAAGATAACCTAATAAATAATTAAAATAATTAAATGCATCCTTCAGTTTTCATCATCATCATCTGTGCCTTATCCTAACTGTATATCCTTCAGTTCTTCTGAATTAATTTAATTATTTTGTTGCTTGTCTGACTTTGTGAGCATGATTCTCATTTTTTCATTAGTGTTCTTATGATTGAATATCTTCTGCTCCTAGTCCTCAATCTATGATATACTTGTTTATTTGGTATTTGGAAATGTGCAAAGCAGCATATTAGGTCATTCCTTAAATTTGGAGGATACATAATGATCACAAGGATGTAACCATTTTTGTTTCCATTTTTGTGAACTCCTGCTTGAGCTTTTCAAAGAAGCTTGTTTCTTTACTTTCTAATAGATTGTCTTTGGATCTGGTAAACATGGGATCATCTATGCTTGGGATCTTCGTGGAGGAAGAACATCTGTTGCTTTTCAAAGTAATAAAGAGGTAAAAAGGGTTAAACATTACCATTTTCTATAAAATATGAATTTCTTTTTTATTTTCTCTTTCATGTACCATTTTGTTTTGGCAAACAAAAGATGGAAATAATTGTATATAGGGAAGTTATGTTTTCTGGATACTCTGCCTATGCTTTTTGAAGTCCTTTTTATGGATAATTAATCCAAATCTGAAGATGTAGAATGAGATTGAATTGTTTTAATTTCCAACATTTGATATGATTTACATAAATAGAAAAGCATAGGCATGAATTCACTCTTATTTAAAGAAAAATAAAAGGAGAAACTCTAGATGTTGTAAGATCACATTGCATCTTCTCGCTTGGAGATGGACATAATATTTGTAAACTCAACTGAACCAAAATTAGCCTGATCCTTACTACATGAGATTAGCTATGCACATCCTACTTAGGCATTCTTCCTAGTAGGGTCCATATCATCTGTCAAATTGTGAGTCCTCAAAATTTTCGCTACTATATCAACTCATATCCTTTTTGGTCCTTCCTCTAGTTCTTCTATAACTTTTAACTTACATCTAATTGCTCCTCATTGGTGTAATAGGTTGTCTTCCATGAACTTGGCCCACAATTCTTAGTCCATTGTGTGGGTGTGTGCTGGGTGTTTTAAATATTCTAGTTTTAGTAACATTTTTGGGGAATGACTTGAGTTATAGGTAGGAGAAGACTAATAACTGGAAGAAGAGAATTATGGTCAGCCACCTTCCTGAGAGCCAAACCCTTTTTTTCTCAAGTTGAAGTGGGTATATATAAATAATCAGGGTAGGAGACATGTAAGTATGACAAAGAAGTTTGTTATTACAGGTGCCCCTCTGTAACCCCAAGGGGTCCACTCTCTATAGTCAAGCCATCTTGCATAGAATAGAGGACTACATAATAATATATCAAAGGAAGCCCCATACATAATGATTTTCTTAGATCACTAACCAAAACTTCATATCATTACTCCTTATATGTGGATCCCTATTGTAGACCACCCAAATGTTAATTTGTTGCACATTCTCATTTATGGAACCTCTTACTAGTCTATATTTGTAAAGAATTTTATGGTTTTTCTCCTATCTATCTTACATCGTGCAAATATGCAGTAATTCAGTTGATCTGAATTGACCCTAACATTACTAGAAACCAAAAGATACTTAAATGCACATCCACTACCACACACACAATATGGAAGATTCTCATACCTCTATTTGAATGACCTGTTTTCTATGCTAAAAGAGTAGAGATGAAAAAAAAAAAACACAAGTCCCATGGGGTTTATATATGACAAATAGGCATTTTGGTTTTGGATCAGTGACTTGGCAATTTAGGAAAATATAGACAATATCTTTTCATATCCCATATACAATATAAAAAGTTCCTCTTGTTAATATATGTCTACCTTTTCCACTTACCCAAAAATAAATAAATTTTATATTTTTAGGAGCATTGCTACATGTCTTCAAGCATGTCCAATGATCAAGCTGTAAGATTTTTCTTTGTGATATTCATACACCACTGATTTGAATCTAGTATAAGCAGTTGTTAGTGTTGAGTTGGTCCGGTTTATTTTTATTTAGTTAGGAAGTTGTTGGGCTTTAGGCCCATTAGTTTATGCTTTTTAAGTTGTGACTGTTCAGTTTTTAGTAGCCACCCTACTAAGGGCATCCTTGTAATATCCCATCTTTTTAAGTTAAGTATAAATATAATGAGAGGGGGGCGGCTAGGGTGATTTTTTTCACAATCCTGGTTGACTTCCTACTCTCTTCTTCTTCTCCTTTCTTCTCTGCTGCTGAAATCTTCATCTTCCCCCTCTTTCCTTCACAAGAAACTCGACTAAATATGCAATTAGTGATTTCTACTGTTAGATAACAACTGAAGTGGCTGAACTGAATGGAATATTGATTTGTTTTTTAGTGAACAAATTATTTAGGAAGCTGTGATATCCTTAATGGCTGAATCTGAAGTTGGACTGCTTACTATATACTTGACCGTTTTATTTTTTAATTATTTTATCTACTAAAGTCAAATCAATAAGTCATTCAGTTCAGCGATTTCAGCCATTACCAAATAACCCTTGACTGTACAATCTATTCATCATATTTGTTGTTTGATTTTTCCTTTCTTCAATCCAGGCACATCACCCTCCACTAACATCTTTAAAAATATAGATGATGTTAGAGAAGATCAAGTCTTCGAAGGTACTAGTTTTCATTGTTTTTGGTTATTCTGTTTTTTTTTTTTATATTCGTTATGATTTATTGTACATCCCAAGTTCCTGTTCAGCACCCATTCGTTATGATTGTTTTCTCATGACCAAAAGTTCAGAACTCTTCAGAATGTCATTTGTTGTCTTTATGTTGCCAATGCCAAATATCTGTGATTCTGTGTCTTTATCCAGCCTAGATCAGCTTAACCTTCTCCAAATCCATGGTTTGTGACTGAGAAAGCATGTGAATACTTTAAAACAAATTTTTGGGCATTGTGAACTTATGTTTGATAACTTTTTTTTTTTCATAACTTGTCTGCAAATATGCAATACTGACTTCAAGTTCATTTTAATTTCTCACAAAAAACTACAAATGCAAATTTTGGCAAGTTCACTTACTTCTCATCAACCATATTCAAGTTGGATTGCAAATATAAAACATCAAATCCTTGCTCATTGCAACCATCCATTTAGACTGATTAGAATCAGTTCTTTTACTGTCTGGATATGTATTAGGCATGATGTTAACATATAGCTACCATGTTTTAATAACATCTTAGTTGTAGTTGTTTTCTAATCCTAGATAGTACCATAAATCAAATGGAATCCAAATATGAGATAATGTGCTTTCATGAAAACATATCACTGGAATTTAATTTGCTTCTTTTGTTCTCTTCATCACTTACATAGGTCAGGTATTTTGGATAATAGTTTTCAAGTTACACATATGCATTGCCCACCCCCTGCTTGGCTGTAAGTGAAATTGAACAACTTTTCACATGAATTGATAGTTTAACTGCAATATATTGTCTGCTCTCTACAACTAACTGGTTACTTTTATGACTTTGTGGGGGCTAGGGATGGATCAAAGACATCAATCAATTGCTCATACTTGAGAAAGGCATCATGGCTACCATCATGGATCAAAGACATCTTCCTTTCTCCCTTTTTCAAATATTTCGAAAGCTCTTCTAGCAAACTTTCACCTCCCCAAAAGAAAAGCCCTAAACTCTTGCCAATTCTAACTTCCCTGTCCACCAAACTCTTAAGCTCCACTTTTTCCCCTCAACTTTATCAGCTTGTTGAGACAAAACTAAACTACTCTCATCCGCTTGGCATCCTTCCTCCTTCTCATCCCCAATCCCAGTCCTGATCTCTAGATCTTCCCTTATCAAGGTTGTCGTAACTTCCTCTCCTGCAGCTTGAAGCTCTTCCTCCCTCCTTTCATCACCCTACTTCATTCCAGAACTTTTAATTTCCTTCTCTTGTAAACTCTTTAATATTTATTGGAGGGTCCTGCCCCAATCAATCCATCTTTTAGCCTTGAAAAAACCTTTGACACATGGACAAAGTGAATCTTATTTGCCTCTTTAACTTTCTTCAACCCTTCTGAAGATTCAAAGTCTCCCTCCTTGTGAACACATCTTCTCCGACCTAAATGCACTCCAATCCTGCCGACTATGATTTCCGCCTTTTGGAACTCCTTGCGTTATAAAACCAAACCAGAATTGTCACCCTTGTCCATAGCCTCTTTCTCACCCTCAGCACAGTGTCTCTTGACATCAATCCCTTCCTCTCATCCCTGCTTATAACTTCTGCCTTGTCCTCCCTAACTGGTCCCTTCACCGCTTCCCCAGAAACCACCTCCCTTCCCTCCGACTGAATTTCTGATCAAACTACCCCTCTGTTCTCCTTTTCCATACTTCTTTGATGTGACAAGAAGGAAGAAGAGGAAGGAAGCTCGACTTCAAAATCACCAAAACACAGAACAATACCTGCTTGATGACCAGAACTCCACTTCTCGATCCCCCCTTCCCCTGCAGTGATTCCCTGGATCAGACCCTTCAGCTGTGCTTCTACTTTGATCTGTCTCCTCCCTGTTCTTATGCACAATCCATTTCCGCAGATCTTCAGACTGAAACACACACCCAGCTCTTTGGCTCTGTTTAAAATTTCTCTATTTCAAAACCCCCAGCTTGAAATGAGATGTCTTCAAAGTTTCCCCAGATTTCTTGACTGCACTGTCTTTCGAAACTTGAACCTCATTCTTCCTTACCTTCTTTCCTCCCTGAGACACCTCTTAGTCTTCTGAATTCTGTTAGTCCCTCCCACTCTCTTTCGACTCCCCTACCCTCTTTAGTTTCTCCTTCCACGTGGACCCCCAAACTCTCCTCTCTCCCCTGACACCACTGTCTTTTCATAAAAATAAACTCATCATCTCTGCCCCACTTAAGTTCATAAAAATAAGCCATCACAAATTATTTTTGCAGCCCCCTCCTAGGAAATCCACGGGCAGGATTCAGTCCACCCCTAAGAAATCCTAGCTCCACCTAGGGGTGGACTGAATCATAAAAGCCCCTAAAAATAAAGGGATTATAGCTGATAAGGGCAACTTTTGGGCCCTAATATCAATAAAAGTAATACTTTTAATAAAATCTCAAAAGTAGGTTCACTTTTTAAAAATAATATCAAATAAGGGCAAAAACACTACTCATCTTCTTCCTCGTGCAAATCATTCATCAACGCCGCTGCCCTCCGCTGCCTCTGGAAATGCCTCCGCCCACCTCCACCTCCACCTTTGCCCAATGTCGCCCACCTCCGCCTCCGCCTCAGGCAACATTGTTGTAGGGCTTACAAGCTGTTAACAGACCCATGACAATGACCCTCAACGAAAACCGACAACTGTCCCTCTCTGTTCCACTCCATCCCGTTCTCTGTACACCCCATGAAATCTCCCTCATATCAATTACTTTCTTTATTCCTTCTCAGGATCCATGGAAGTACGTCTACGGAAAACAGTGAGACCCCATGTTTCTACTGTACACTGATGAGCCTGAATCGCTTGCTTTGTCATCACACGACAAATGGTGTCTGCAATGTTATTTCAAGAGGAGAGGAACAGAGAGGGAAGAGCGAAAAAAGGTAGAGAATTTGGCTTCAGAATGGGGTTTTTAAGAGCATTTGCACCGTCTAGTCTTGTCTACACTTTGGAGCCACCGATTTTTTAAGGCAGAGAATTTGGCTTAAAAAGGCAGAAAATCTGTCTACACTTTGGAGCCAGCGCTGGCATCCACCAGCGTTGCCACCGCCACCTCTGCCTCTACCCACCTCCGGCAACGTTTCCGAAGGCGGAGGTGGGCGGAGACATTGCCGAAGGTGAGCGGAGGTGGCAGAGGTAGCAGAGGCGTTGTCGGAGGCGGTGGCGCTGATGAATAGTTTGCAAGAGAAGAAGATGAACAGTGTTTTTGCCCTCATTTGATATTATTTTTAAAAAGTTAACTTATTTTTGAAATTTTATTAAAAATATACTTTTATTGATATTAGAGCCCAAAAGTTGCCCTTATCAGCTATAATCCCAAAAATAAACTCACCCTTCAATATCGCACGAGCCCCACCACTTTTGATATTTTTTGGGACTTCCCTCTCATTATTATTCTTAATGCTGATTGCTGCCCAAGGACAAGTCCCTAGACGCACTAATATTAAATTTATTTCCAAAAATACGCTCGTCTTCAACCTCGCCTCCTCTCCCTTTGAACTGGTTGTTCGTCTTCCCTCCACAAACACTGGAACGTTGCCAGACCTTCTTGGCCTCCTCACTCCATGTTTCCATGTTTTCAATCCACCTTGTTGGGTAAGACTAAGACCCTTCTATGATGAATCCTAAATTGAAGATTTCTCCAACAAACCGAAGAGACAATGAAGCAGGAACAAGGTGGATCTCTTCAACTTCAATTAAGATGCGAGCAATAAACAAGTTCTTCAAGAAAGTGTTCTAGAATCAACAAACCTGCATCTTCCACATCCCACAGCCTTAAAGGTTTGGTAGCTCTACGCGTGCAGGGGAATCCCGAAAACGACAATCCAAACCATGTTTAAAGGAGCCAAATTTCTAATAGGTCCGACTAAAGGATTCCATCTCCCAATTCTGAGGTCAAGCATGTAGAAGAACTACTGAAGGGTAGTTTTGTAATTCTACTGTTCTGTGCTATATTTTTTCTTTCTTGTACTATAATAGACATGTACTTTAGTGTACAAATCCTTTTTATTCTCTTTGTAAGGACAATCTTGTCCATTCACATAAGTTTAATATAAATACATCTTTTCTAGGTTGGTTCGATCAAATTGATCAACCCTAACAGATCTGGAATTTTGTCTTTCTCTCTGCTCTCTCTCTCTCTCTCGAGCCGACATGGTATCAGAGCAGGTTGCTCTTTGGTCGTTTTCTCCTCTTTTTGATCAATGTGACATCTGTCGTTGCTGCCGATTGAATCTGGACTGTTTTGATCTATCCAGATATCAGTTTTCTCTGTTTTGCGCATCAGATCTCTCTCCTACGACTTTAGTTTGCAGTGAGATTTGAAAGGAAGTGTCGCCTAGGCCCTCTCATCATATTCTGTGTTGAGTTGGGTTGATTTCTAGTTATTGGGCCTAATTGTTTTGTTCTTATTTTAAGTTGTTAAGGAAGTTGTTAGGCTTTAGGCCCATTAGCTTATGTTTTTTTAAGTTGCGACTGTTCAGCTACTTTAGTAGCCACCCTACTAAGGGCATTCTTGTAATCTTTTATTCTTTTAAACTAAGTATAAAATATAATGAGGGGTTGTAATCTTTCTGGTGCAGATCTATGCAGTTGGAGTGTCCTCTAATTATGACATTCATCTTTTAGACTTCTATTCTGACCCATCGTCACCTTGCCATGTGGATTTCAAGTAAGAAAAGCCAGATTTTTAGCTATAAAGCTTTATTGCATATGTATCTTTATTATTTGGATTAATGTCCTTGTTATGTTGGTTAATGTCATATTTTCCACATAGCTAGTTCTCATTAGTTCTGGATAATTGTTTGCTGATTTTCTCTGTTTCTCTTAGTGAGGATATGGATAATGTTTCCGAGGATAAAAAACGAAGCATGCAAAACAGTTTTGTTCCCTTATCAGAAGGTGTTACTGTTTGTGGTACTCCCCCGAATGATACCATCATAGCTGGAACTAAGATAAGTATTTTTACAATGATTATTTTTTTCATTATTTTCCAAGAAGGGAAAAAAAAGTGTTTTTTTTCTTTTTCTCTCCTTAAAAAAGAATAGGTGTATGGATAGCTGTGGCCTATGGACTGATTTCATTTCCCTCCTTTACCTCTGGTTTTGTCTCATATGGTCTCACATTATTAATTTATTTATAATTTTAATTTGTTTGTACTATTTTCTGGTTTCTTAAAATACATGGTAACCTTTTATATCTACAAGTGCATCATGCTTTTGATTGTTTTGGCTTCATTTGTTTTGATATAAAAGGGGCCAAAAACAATCTCTGAAATATTGAGCTACACTCCCCATTGGCAGCCTTGTTTTTTCACTTTTACATAAAAAATGGGCAATCTTCATGCAACATTTTCCAAGTTCATTGGCTTTATATTTATGCCTCAAGGATTGTACTCAAGTAGACCTAAATCTTTAAGCTGATTCATTTTAAAATAAATTACACTGTGATCACATTTTGATTTCAGCAATCTTCTTTACTGGTGATATCCCAAAAGCGCGCCAGTCCTATTGTAATGGAGATTATAATGAAACTAGTTAGGACCCGTGTGATGCACGAGCTTTATTTATAAGCAAAATTGAAGATGGAGCTCTGTGACATTTCCAATTAAATGGTGTCCATCTAAGTTCAATTCAAGTATTATTTTTGGGGTTATGTCTAATTTATCCGATCACAGTCTAAGTTATGCTTTAGTGAGAGTGACCAATTTCCTATTCTCTAGATAAATTTGTATTTTTTTATCTTGATGCTAATTTTTATTAATTTTTTTGAAAAAGAATTTTTTTATTGTAGAGAACATTAATGTGGGCCCCACAGCTGTGGTACCACTCTGTCCGTAGGGTAGAATGTATCTAGTCACAGCTGTGGTTATTTTGCTATTCTGTTATTTCTAATTTCAGTTTTATATTG
>NW_010729094.1:2461736-2503533 GCF_000365185.1 Nelumbo nucifera | reverse complement strand
TTTATATTGGTTGTTATTTGTTAGCAGTTATGATGTAAACACCAAGGGCAGATATGTCCTTTCATGTAACTAGCATAACCTATATATATTAACTTAAAGTGGCGACGGCAGAATATTTGACATTCTGTTCTTCTCCTCAAAATTTGTGTTCTATTGCTCTTCCATCACTCTTTCTTCTACATCTTCTTCACTTTTTCTTCTCATCGAACCTAAAATCTCTTAGTGATCAAGACTGAATAGCAGTCTTGAAAACCTACATTTATTATTGTTTATTGATTTATTATTATTTTTGTATTATTTTTAGGTTAAATAAAAAAAAGCATCCTCTTATAACAATTCTATAAACCACCTTTGTGTTTTGACCCTAACAAAAGCCTCCCCTATAATTGAGAAAAAAAAGTGCAAATACCTCATTTCCCTTGACTCTTCAGTAACAAAGACATTGAAGTTACCAAAATACCCTTATCATTATCAATGCATTATCATACATAATTTAAAGTTTCAACTTTACCCTCCACTTATTTACTTTGCAAGACAACTTTCAAAGAATAATTCTCCTTACTCTTTTTGGACAAAGGTAAAAAGGCTGAAGTGAAGTAAAATTAATGCATTACATCAACATTTTTTATTTGGATTGCTGACGAAAGGAAGGTATTTGCACCTTTTTTCAGAAAAATAGGGGAGGTTTTTGTTAAGGTCAAAACATTGGGGAGTTCCGTAGGATTGTTAGAAATCATCAAACTATTGCAAATTGGAGGCAGACAGTCCATCCCATTTATAACCCATTGGCTCCCAGTACTGATATCCAATACTATTGCTTCCTCTTCTGCATTTTGCTTGTTTCAACTCTTCTCTTTTGATCCTATGTATGCAAAGAAGCCAACAAACCCAAGCATCTGCCCCCTAGTCCTCCCTCTACCAATAGTAGGACATCTCCATCTCATTGGACCCTTACTGCACAAATCCTTCCAAAGCTTATCCAGACAATATGGACCTCTCATTAGTTTAAGTATGGGTGCTTCTCCCTGCATCATTTTGTCCTCGGCTGCCTTGGCCATGGAAGTCTTCAGGACCCATGACCTCATGTTTGCATTTCACCCAAAATTCGCTTCCACCCAATTCAGCTTTCAGCATATACAATGGTTCTAATTTCTTCACTGCACCATACAACACTTATTGGCGGTTTATGAAGAAACTCTGCATGACAGAGCTGCTTGTAAACAGGCAACCTGCTGGGTTCGTGGGTGTAAAGCAAGAGGAGATCCAACAGTTCCTGCAGAGACTTTTGGAGAGCTCTGAAAGTGGAAAGCCAGTTAATGCGGGCGCTGGCTGAGCTCACAAGACCGACAAACATCATATGCAGAATGGCAATGAGCACAAGTTGCTCAGCGAGCACTGACGAGGCTGAAGAGGATAGAAAATTTAGTTATGAGATTGGAAAGTTAGGAAGGAAACTTGGGGGAGATCATGGGTCCCTTGGGAAAATTAGACCCATTCGGTATGGGAATAAGTTAAGAAATATGATCATTCAGTTTGATGAACTGTTGGATAAGGTTTTGAGGGAACATGAGAAGGATGGTGCAGAGGCTACGTACTAATGAAAGAAAAGATTTGGTCGATATTCTCTTAAAGATATCTAAAGATGAGAAAGCTGAGTATAAGTTGACAAGAACCAATATCAAAGCCTTCTTGTAAGATCATCATTTACTTCTTACCTTTTTATCTGCTTTCATCTTCTCTTTCTTTTTGATTCTATAGCAATCACCTGAAATCCTAACTAATGTCCTTATTCCTTAAGTTAGAATTTTGTTTTTGTGCCAGGATATTTTTGCTAGGGGAACTGAGACCTCAGCCAAAGCCATGCAGTGGACACTGGCCATGCTCATAAACCACCCTGATATACTCAAGGTCAGAAAAAAAGATAGAGCTAACAGTTGGAGAAACAAGGTTAATCCAAGAATCAGACATCCACAATCTTCCTTACTTGCAAGCGGTCATAAAGGAAACACAAACTATTCCCTGTATTTCCCACCATTGGAAGAAAATGCACAAAAGACTGCAAAATTGGAGGCTATGATGTAAAGAAAAAAAAAGCAGGGTTCTGATAAATCTATATGTAATCATAGGACCCAGACAAGTTCCGGACTGAGAGGTTCCAGATGAAGTCCAGAGAGAACTTACAGAGACAAGAGGAAATCAAGAATCAAAGTTGTAAATTCCTACTATTTGGGGAAGGCGAGGCTGCCCAGGAGCATCACACGCATATACCATCATGCACCTTACAGTTGCCTCAATGGTTCAGTGCTTTGATCGGGTCAATGGAGATGATAATGGCTCAACAGAAGTCAGGTTGGAACAGGGAACAGGATTCAACCTGCACATGGCGCACCCACTACTCTGCTTTCCCATACCTGTAGCCAAATTAGAGACACTCATCGCTACAGTGCTATAAAATATGGAGTTACAGACAGAAGTAAATCTGATAATACGTATACTAAAGATCAGAGTATCATACCATTTAAAGTCAACTTTTATATCCTCATCCTTTTTTTCTTTACTTGCACCCTTTATACCAGTGTACGGAAATATGGATAAAGATCCCACTATTTTATGTTAAATAAAAAAGGAATTGATTTTAGTCAGAATTTAGAAGGGATTTGGCCATTGTAGTCGGCTTTTGCATCAACTACACAACCTAAATAGGTCTAGTTTGTTTGAAATGCAATTTCATTTTATTTGATGTACAAATTATGGGAGTTGAAATGAGTTAAGAGTCCAGATTTTGGTTTAGCCTTGCTATAGGTGTGGCTTAGGTTGTGTTTGACATAAAATGGCTCTAAGTCAAGAATAATAATGGGGATTTGTTGATAGAACAATCCTCAAACCAAATTCATCTGATCCTCTATAATTTTCTGCTTGGATGTGCGTTAACATGTTAGCTTCCTGGCTACTAAATTCAATTCACAAAGACCTTGCCTCAGACCTCAGTATGCTCTGTGTCATTAGAGTCAATCCCCACTCGAGTTCCCATCAAACACGGAATTCAATTGCTGTCAAAGACGCAAACCTGAAGGGAAAAGATAATTATTTATCGATTATATAGTTTATTACGATCTGTAAAAAACGTAAAGCCGAAAATACAGACCTCACTAACGAGGCTTACTTGTTACCACCTTCAGTCCTACTCAATCAAAGAAGCAAATAATGAATGGTTGATTTGTAACTGTAGCACCATTTCACAGTTAAATAAACAGCATTAGTAAGCAGAATTCTATTCTATTCAAATTCCCAAAAGCCAACGATTTACATGACCATTGATCGAACATTATAAGTGAAGAACAAAAATAACAAGAGAGTAATAGAATCGAGGCACAACAGATTCTCCTCCCTCACGCCCTCTCGCCACGAATCCTGCGGGCAAGCTGGATATCTTTAGGCATAATGGTGACCCTTTTGGCGTGAATGGCACAGAGGTTGGTGTCTTCGAAGAGACCCACCAAGTAGGCCTCGGCGGCTTCTTGAAGAGCAGCGACGGCGCTGCTCTGGAAACGCAGATCTGTTTTGAAGTCCTGAGCGATCTCACGGACGAGACGCTGAAAGGGTAACTTTCGGATCAAGAGCTCCGTACTCTTCTGGTATTTTCTGATCTCACGAAGAGCAACGGTTCCAGGCCTGAACCTGTGAGGCTTCTTCACTCCTCCGGTCGCCGGTGCCGACTTTCGAGCCGCCTTAGTTGCCAGCTGCTTTCGGGGAGCCTTCCCTCCTGTTGATTTCCTTGCAGTTTGCTTAGTACGCGCCATCTCTAAGCTCTCTGAGTCTCTGTTCGACGAACGAAAATAGATACACACGACCGACTATCGACTTCTATCGCAGTTCTCTGCTATCTGGTCTGCAACTCTGCGGTGGTTTTATGCAGAAACAGAAACGCGGGAAGTAAAAATTTTTGTATATTTGTGGCCGAATAGAGCGGTACGATTACCGTTCGATTACCAATATCATCGACGGATGAAATTTGCTGAAGGAGATTAACACGGATCGCAATCCCTGGTTTATTTCCGCTTACGCAATCCCAAGCGAACACAGCGAGATGGGCAATTGGGCTTGGGCATGCTGAGGCCTGAGGGTTTGGACAAGTCCAACCAAGTCTCCAATAGGAAACTCAATGGATCCGGCCCATGTTTACACAGATCGAATCCAATTAATGGGCTTGGACTTCGTAGCAGTGTTTTCGAATCGCCATTGACCAGGCAGTCGGCCTGGGAATTATTCAGGCAACCGGTTCTGTTTCATCTCAAATCTGGTCGTTGGCCAAAAAACCTTTGACTTGGTTAATGATCTGTTGACTTGGGCAGTCAAACTGTCGATCCGTTTAACAGTTTTTAGCATTTTTTTATTTTTTAAGTTGGAACAGGTCAACTATTCAAACTGAATGGTCGAACTGTCAATCCATGGTCATAACAGTTTCAGATCAGTCTTTAAAACCTTGCTTTGTAGAGGTTCTAGAGCTGATCCAAACACAACAACAACAACACAGACCGACTAAAATTAGGATTACCAAGAAAAGAAGAAAAAAAAACACACACACACACACAAACAGAACTCCACAGGGGAGGGTGCAAGCGAACACGATCTGACTCTAGACAACCAACCAGCAAACTCGGCTCGACACCAACTAATAAACAAGAAAAAAGAAAGACCCTGCTTGGAAGCTAGGTGAGCTACTCTATTACAGTCCCTATCAAGGTTTTAAATATCAACACAGGTCGATATGTCGGTGCTTTTTTTATGTTTTATTTTTTTTTCAAAACTGGTTCAAAGGGGTCGGTTTAAGTCCCAACTAACCTCAAAACCATGGTCTGACCTGATACAACCTCTGTATAGTTGTATCAAGAAGCTCCCACCACAATATGTATCGGTCGATACGGGCTAATATGCATCGATACTTTGAACCTTGATCCCTATTAACCCAAGAGAAAGAAACATTGATATTCCTTCTTTTAGATAGAAGTAAATATCTTTGGGGCATTCTACATGACCATTCTGAAGAAACTTCACAAGTTGAAAATTTTCTAGGTCCAAATTATTGAGAGCTAGATGAATTGCTTCCTTCATGGCAAGAAGTGGGGAGCTCACAAGAGACTGACTACGTATGTGTTTGGTTTTGTGAGCATTTATGGATAGACTGATTATTTATACTTTTTCACTTAAGCATTTATTTGTACTTTCTCACTTTAAACATTTCTTTTTTTGTTGTTTGGTTAGACTTCACTTTAAACGTTTCTCTACTCTCCACCATCATTAAAGTATGTCACATCAACATTTAGTTTCAAGAAAAGCTGGGGCGTTGGGGGAAACAAGAATTTGACATTTCCCCAAATGCCCCATGCACAAAAATCAAAGTGTTTCAGTTTTCTACCATTTATTTGATAAGCAGTGAAACCAAACAGTTGTTTCATTTTGCTTCATATACAATAAACGCCAATGCCTATGTGGCACTATTTGTGGTGGTGTTTTCTCAATAAACACTCATAGAACCAAACACAACCTACAACAAACAGAAACACATGGGAGCATTTCTCATCCAACCCCAGCTACAACTCCAAAAGTGGCATTGAAGTGTTTGACAAAACTCAAAAGCACCATTAGTGTTGAACTTTATAGATCTGATCTCCCATGGCTTCCAAAAGGGTAAAATACAAAAATCTCCCCAGAAGTTCTTGACAATCATAAAAACCTCCCCTATAGTTTCACTTAGCAAAAACCTCCATTTTATTTTCAAAAAAGTCAACAAATATCTTCCTTCCATGAGTGACCATGACAGAAAACATTTAACGGATCATCTTTTTTTTTCAAAATACATATTTTAGCCTTTTATGAATTATTATACACCTTTTTTACTAAAATACCCATGTCTATATATTATATATTCAGTGCCTTTTCTTCTTATCCCCAGTTTCACCTTTTTTTCTATTTGAAGAGAACTGAAGAGGAACGAACCCAGGAATAACAAACTTAGTTTCCCCTTCTCCGCTACCTCCAAATATCACAAGTCTGTCATCATATGACTCTCACGAGGGGAAGGTGGGGTCCCTTCACATTTGTGTTGGGTCCATTCTTCTGTTCTACGATCCAATGTATGAAGGTCATTTACCTTCTTAGAGCCATTGGTACCCCTAAAACTATCATCCTAATGCCCCACGAGTGCTGCACTGTGGCTGTCTTTTGTACTAGGCTGTTGATGAGTAGTTATAAGGGTGATCCATGCCATTGTTTCAAGATTAAGCATGAGAACATCACTGAAATGCAGCCCTCAACAACAACCCTGAAATTGAAATAGGTAGAAGGAAAAAACAGTAGAAGAAATAAGAATGTATAATGCAAATGGAAGGTGAACTTTTAGTTCTTGGAAAGGAAATCCAGATTTTCTCTATTCCAGAACGATCCTAACTAGGTAATTTGCTAGAAAAAAAAAATAGACCATATACCAGGTTTGAGATGGTTCTTCCACTGCTCGAGATAGGATTTGGCATCTCGGTGCAAGGGTTTGCCCATGCATTGAGAGATGAGGTGCCATTCCTTTGGGCCATATTGTTTAACGAAGGCGCGGAGGAGTCTGTCTTCTTTGGTTGCCAATGTTGCCTCTCCTTCATCTCTCCTAACCAACATATCTCCTGTTGCTGCAGCTTCTTCTCTTCTGAAGAAGACGAAGATAACAATTCACCATCTAAACCCACATTTTTTTTCATTTCCTTTTATCTGATGTAGAATTGGAAGTATGGGCTTTAAGCTTTGGAGTTAAATCAAGAGGGTTGAGACATGACAGAGAAAGAGAGAAGTGATGAGATAGTAGCCAGCGCCAACAAAGTGAGATGGCGACGGGACGAGAGATGAATGATCAAGTATGGTAATTTTCAAATAGGTCAGATGAATGACGTCTGTGGGTAAAAATGTAATTCTACACGATTTCTATCTTGGTCATTGACAGAAGGGAGGTATTTGTTAATTTTTTTGAAAATAGAAAGGAAGTTTTTGTTAAAGTAAAACTACAGGGGAAGTTTTTATGATTGTTAGGAGCTTCAGAGGAGGTTTTTTGTATTTTACCCCTTCCAAAAAGATTGTTGATGACCAAGAACATCAGAATGGAGGGCTATTGGCTTCTCCATCAGAACTACTTTCTTCTCCTCCTTCACATGCCTACTCACCAAGGGCAAGAATATCTGATAGGTTTGGCTCTTCATTATTAAAAATACAATTAATTCTACCCAACCAAACATTCCACAACCATATCAAGAGTTGAGAATCTCTCATTCAGAATGGAGATATTTACAATTAATCTAACTAGGGGTGTTCATTACATGGTCCAAAATTTGTAATTTGATTGTCTGAATATAAAAATAATTTGGTTTAGTAACCGAGTAGAATGAAACTTGGTATCAGGTTGCTAGTTCGACTCAAAAAATATAGAGCTCGAAACTCAACTCCAACTAAATCAAGTATCATGTTTTTTGGTTCAAACTCGAGTCGATACTCCAACTTAATATTAGAAATATTAAAATTATAGATAAGTTAATATTATAAATACTATAAATAAAAATATATTATAAAAATAAATTATAAAGTTATTTATTTATCTATACTATATAAATGCACTTTCTTCCCTTCCAAATTTTGCTCTAAAATCTACATTCATGTTTTTTACAAATTTTTTCAATTTTTTTATTTTAAAACTCTATGTAATTAGACGTGTTCACACATCAGGCTTCCCACCCCCAACAACCTCAAAGTTGTGAGAAGTGAGGAGATTCAGTGACAAATTTCAAAATTCTGGGACTCTTTCCTTCCAAATGAACAAATCTGACTTGTCAAAATTCTTGAAAGAGAAGTTGGAGGGTCTCTGTTTTTGTGTGGTTATGGAGCAAAAGGTGAATCATCACCACCGTCCATCTCAAAAGATACTGCCAGTGCTTCTAATATTGTCACCCCATTAGGTGATGATCCATGCTCCAAAAAAATTGTTTTTTTTTTTGTGTTCATCTAAATTTGATATTTTTTTCTTTAATTGTTTTTTGTTTATTGGCTTTACTTTAATTTGCTATAGAAATGAACACCTTTCCTTTGAATTAGTTTTTTTCCTTTACAAGGTATCATCGTGATTCTTATTGTTATATGCCCATCTTAACATTGTTTATGGGCTTAGAATATAGAGTTTCGAAGTAGAGCAGTTATAGAGTTGTAGCTAGGGGTGGCCATGAGCCGAGCTTATCACAAGCTATTTGAGCTCAATTCGGCTCAATCTAAACCAAGCTTCGAGCACAATATATAGGCTCATTTGCTAATCGAGCCAAGATCAAGACCGATAAAATTCAATTCGTGAGCCTAATCGAGCTTATATATAATAAAAAATGTTATATATAATATTTTTACTTTTTATATATAATAATAACTAGTTTTTGTAATTCTTAATTTTTTATATGTCAAATAAAAAATATTTATATATATATAATTTTTTATTTCTATAAAACATTTAGCTCACAGTCGAGCTCGAGCTTACGAACTTTTGACTCAAGTCGAACTCAAGCTCAAGTCTCTAGCTCGAATTGAGCTTGTGCCTCATACTTTATTGGCGAGCTGAGCTCAAATAGCTAGATTTTCGGATCGACTTGGCTTGAATCCACCCCTAGTCATAGAATTCAAAGACTTGGAGCTTGGATGGACATTCATAGAACAAAGTGCAAAGCACTCAAAACAGGGTATTTCGACGCCATTTCGGTATCCCAGGTATGTTATCATGTTCTTCTAACGTCATTCCAATGTCTACTGGTGTCAAAAACTATTTAAATAATTTAATCCTTAAATTATTTGGGAAACTATCTACATTAGATTCTATTATTAGTTCCTAAAATTATTTAATATTTATTTCAGCAAATATTTATTAATTAATAATTATTTACATAATAGTCTATTTTTATTATTTAAATAAATAATTATTAAATAATCCATTATGTAAATATTCTACCTCACTTATGTATTTTAAAAATGTTCTACTTAAACTAATAATTAACATTATTGAAATAAAAATGTTCAATCAAATAATATACCAAAAATTATTTTAGAATATATTTAAGTAACAATCAATTATGATTTAAATAAATAATTATCAAATAATCAATTATTTATATATTCTACAATCTACCTAACATACTTAATAATTATTTCAAAAAAAATATTTAATTTGAAAAATATTCTACTGAAATTAATAATTAACATTGTTTAATAATAATTTCCCCAAAACTAATAAATGCTCACAATTTTAGACCAATTATTTCTGTTATTTTGAAAATGGTTTATTTATTTGTAATTTATTGGTTTAAAATAATTACAATTTCCCAACATTATCTATTATATTTTTAAAAGTAATTACCATATTCTTCTTTGTATCAAAAAGAAAAGAACAGAGAAATGTATTGTTGTGGAGTTTCTTGATTGTATTTTTTTTTCTTTTTCTTTCTCATTCTTGTACACTTGAAATATATAAAAGAAATGCAAATGAAAACTTCTTTTTAAGTACTTTATTATTCTTTTCTTTTATTCTATGCATTCATTTTTCTAAGTCAGAATCAAAAGGTGTTTTCTACTTTCTTGAAGAGATGTAATTAAGGGGAGCAATTCATATGATTCCCTAAATAGGCCTTACCCAAAAGAATAAAACTCAATCACTTAATTGAGTGGATTGTGTTGCATGAGAATTTCTTAAAATTTTCAGACCAACAATCTTGAAGCAAGTTTGACCATATCTCAAGCAATGTTGCAAATTTTGGAAGCCTCTATTGATGATAATAAGCTTGGTCCTCTTGGTGTAGAGAAGGGCAGTGTGATTTCTCAAAAGAATTTGAAATTTTTATTAATTGAAGAACTGATAGTGAGTTAAATAGATATACATTGGATTAAAGTCTCAAACCTCTTCTTAGACTATTGATGACTTATAGAGAAATTGGGAAGTTGTAGCAAGAAGTTCTATTGCAAGGAACAAACCAATGGTAGCTTGGGAACCTCCTAACAAAGGTTTTATCAAGTTAAACTTTGATGGAAGCATTCTAGGGAATCTAGGTCTGACTAGTATAGGAGGAGTACTAAAGAATAATGAAGGACATATTGTTGTTGCATTCTTAAGCCTGGTTGGAATAAGGGATTCAGTTTTTGCAGAGTTTCAAGCAATCTTGCAAGGAGTACAGATTGCTAGATAGCTAAACTTTGATAGACTGCTCATTGAAGGTGACTCTAAATTAATAGTAGGGTGGCTAAAGGAACTAGAAATAGTGATTTAGAAGTATAAAGATTATATGAAAAAGTCCAAATGGCTCGTTAGAGATATGACAATTTTTGTTCAATGTGAAAGGTGCTCAACAAATGGGATGGCAGATAAACTGCATTTTTCAGGGTCGGTCTTGCACTGAACTAGGTCATATTTTAAACCAAACAAAGAGGGAGATTTATACCTGACATAGATACCACAAATGCAGATCCCAAGGTGGAAGTTCACATCCAAATCAGTCATAAAATCAGCCTACACTGAAGATGGCGTAGTGTATAGGTGAAGCTGATTCAACAACACAATTTTTAGCAAAACTGCAACCCAACTGCTTGGATCGAACTGGGGAAGGTGAGCCTAAAATTCCTCTGAATTTTTCTTGCAAAAATCATAAGAAAACCGACCTCTACCAGTCCTTGAAAGCCTTGGTCATGATAAAGTTTCTTGGAAGACAAAAGAGAAGAAAAAAGAACAAGAGAGAGTGGTGTTTTAGTCTGGCTCGCCCTTTTCTTCTTTTATCTCCTTATGGAGCACTCTCCCAATAAAATTAGGAGACTATCCAAATATAATTTGGATATGGACTCTATTAAGAGATAAGCCTTATACTCTTATGAGGATGGGTGCTTCATACTTATTTCCAAACCCAAATTTGACAGTTGTCATGTGACAACTTGCTTAATCTTATTAATTATGGGCCTTAGGCCCATTTCTTTCAAAGGCTCATGACCCAAGATGTTGCATGGCCAATTTAAGCTTGATTTGTATGGCGTGGGACCCTACAATGACCTCACATAAGTCCACATGGATTCAGCCCATCCTTTATGAAAAGGCTTAGCCGAATTTACCGTTAAACGTAGTGAACCCTTAAGCACATTACCATGGGCTCAATATAGGCCCAACATTTACACCTAAGTGATCATTGAATTCAATCATCCTATGAAGATCTAAGGATAATGAACTTATGTAAGATAAAGCCCATCAGATAATCAGCCTTGTAATGGTCTCTTACACTTAACCTCTCGACCCATAATGATCACAACACTGCCCGACATGGAAGGACCTCTCCCCTAGTTGTAAGGTACAGTGCCACACTCTTTGTTCGGATGGATCTTGGGAATTAAAATATTTTACAAACATTTTTTTATACAGCATATAAATATATTTTGCAAAACCAAATCTCAAACATAATTGAAATCCATTACCGCTAGTTTAAGTTTCCATTAAAGAGAGTGTAAGCCTTATATCACTTTGTTCGACAAAGGGGCCGACCCTATCACTATGGTCACCCATTCAAATGAATTCTCAGACTGTTCCAACATACCCAGGTTTTGACCCTTGATGGATCTCATTGATTGGCATATTAAAGACAACTCAATCCAATAATTAGTGCAATACCATAATCAAGCCTAGGTTACGTGTAACTTTCCAGTTTTTCCCATCAATCTTCAAAGTCTAGGGCATAACTGGAAAATGGTCCGCGTTTAGTGTTTCATCTAAACACACACTGCATATGCTTTGGGTCTAACCCTATCAGCTGAGACAAGCTACCCCAACTTTTTTGGTAGCACATACATTAGTGCCAACCTTGGTAGGATAAACTCTCTAAATCTATCCAACGATTGAAAATATTCTAAACTAACACGAGTCTCATAAGTGTCAAATTTAAGGGGTAATTAAACAGAAACATACCAATATCAACATGAAACAATAATGTGCTTTTGCTCATTTACAATAAATGTAGTTGTACATAATTGGAGCTAGGGGCATGCACTATTTAATAGCAATTTGATGAAATGGAAGAATAAGAAGCAGATAGTAGTGGCAAGAAGTAGTGCAGAAGGTAAATATAAAGCCATGGCACATATAACTTGTGAACTAGTATGGTTGAGAAATCTTTTACAAGAGATGGGGTACTCGATTGGCACTCCAATGAAGCTTTATTGTGACAACCAAGCTATAGTCCACATCTCTTCTAATTCAGTTTTTCATGAGAGAACAAAACATATAGAAGTTGACTGTCACTTTGTGTGAGAAAATGTGCTTAATGGAGTGATAGACACTGCATATGTTAACACAAGAAGTCAATGGGCAAACTTGTTTATCAAATGGTTGGGTTGGGGAAGAGTGGACTATATATGTAACAATCTAGGACTATATGATATATATTCACCAGCTGAGGGGGAGTATTAATGTCGACTATATAGGGGTAATTTAGTCCTTTTATGTTTGATATGAGGTGTAATGTTTAAATTAAGTGATGATGTGTCCCATACTTAAGTAGGGGCATAACTAACCTTTTGTTTTATTATAGAAAATTATAAATATAACCTGGCCGACTAGAGAGAGATTTTTCTCTCTTGTTCGAACCAGTTTCTCCTTCTCTTTTCTTCTTTTATCTTCTATCTCCTCTAGCATGCTTCTATTATTAGTTCTAACAAAATTCTAGTGCATGTCTGAACTTTATCAATGTGCATAATCTAAGATAGGGGGAGAAGCCCTTAGTCGTTTACTTCTCCATGCTAAAACCACTTTGGTAGGAGATTGATTTGATGGAGACTATGGTTTAGGGGTGTACAAAGGATGTTGAAACACATAGAAAGCTAGTGGAAAGAAATCTGGTTTTTGAGTTCCTTACCAAATTCAACCCAAAGTATGATATTGTGAGACAAAATGTTTTGGCGAAAGATGAGGTGACTTTATCCCAGGCTTATGCTATGGTGAGTAGTGAAGAGAGCAGGAGACAAGTTCAGTCTATAGAGCCATAGATGGATCACTATGCTAATGTTGGGATGAAGCCGAAGGTCAACACTAGGAAGAAAGATGTTAATGAATAATGTAAGAAACATAAACATACTAAAGACACATAATGGAAATTGCATCCAGAGCTTATACCTACTAGACTCAAGAATGCAAACAATGAAAATGTAAATGTAGCCACCTGGAGTCTATTGGTAAGGGTGCTCAAGGTTTGGTTAACCAAACTGTGGGACTTTTTTTGGAACTAAACTGGTACTACCAGTTTTTTGAAAACTAGTAATCAAAACTGAACCAAAGCTAACTAGTTAACCAGTTGACCAACTTGGTTAATTGTTAGTTCAGTTCATCGGTTTTTCAGTTTTTTAATTTTTACAATATATATTATAAAAATATATAAATATATAATAAAAATTATAAATATATATTTATAGATATAATGCATATTTAATAATTTATAATATATAAAAAATATACAAGTATATATAAAATATATAGAAATATATGTATACCGGTTGGTTCGGTTAACTATTGATTTTCTATATTGGTTAATCGAAACCAAACTGGTACCTTCAATTTTTTAAAAACACCGAACCAAAACCAAATCGATTTGTTCGGTTTTTGTTACTCACCCCTATCTATTGGTACAACACTACTTCATCAGAGACAATTCCCTCTTCATCTACATATGCCTATTTAGGTATCCGTGCTATTGCGAATCATGTTTCTAATAGAAAAGTTTAGAAGATTTGTTTTGATATAAAACCTGTGTAAGAAAGAGAAAAAGAAAGAGAAGGTTTATTTAGAGAAGAAAAGAGGAAAGAAATTAATGATAATGGGAGAAGCTAAAATTAGGCCTGACCATCCCTTTCATTAACTTATATACTCACAAATAAAAATTGAATACAAAGATAATATGCCCCTAGTTGATTTGGTTCAATATCCTGTGCATGCAAGGCCTGCTAAAAACAAATTCTCAAATCATGCAACCACTGCCAGATAATTTGAAGGCAAACTCCAAATATCAGTTATATCCATGTACCGATCCATGGAAAACATTAGCTTAAATTATCGACAAAAGGCAAAACTCAAGAGAAATGAAACAATGCTGAGAAACTGTTTTACAATTTTTTTATCCACCATAGCAGGAAAAATGGATTAGGAAAATCCTAAATCATAGCTTGAAACTTAAAAACACCCTAACCGGTGAATTGATTTACTCACAAAGCTGATGTGAACACCCAGGCTATGATGAGCAGCGGAACAATTGATGCAGAGAAAGATCCTATACGTGATAGACACCCAGGTCGGATTCTTCACATTACAATTGAAAAACATTTGGAAACAGAAAAGAAAATGGAATCAATAATGAGGTCCAATAAGATTCCGTTCAGATCTACCAATGTGGGACTGAGAGAGAGAGAGAGTCGACTGGGAGAGGAGAGAGATGGAGAGGGCGGGAAGAAGATGGGAAGACGAAATGTGAAGAGGAAGAGGCGTAGGGGAGGAAAAGTGAAAAACCCTACCCAGCCCGCGCCTTTGCTCTAGTGGCAGTCGCTCTGCCTTTTAATTGACTGCCACTAAAAACCGATATTTCTAGCGGCACTCACCTTTCTGCCACCTTAAAAACTGCCACTAGAAATTATATTTTTTGTAGTGAGATAATGGACCGAATGAGCCTTAGTTTCTTTGTTTTTCTTTTAAGTCATGTTTATGACTTGTGTTAGTAGGTAGTGGGCCTTAGTTATGGGCCTGTTCTCTCTTTTTTTATTGTTTTCTCATTGTTGCCTTTAGTGATGGACTCCCTACTAAGGACACTCATGTAATTGTCCTTATTTGTTACAACAAAAGAATAAAAAAGATTATTGGGGTCTGAAGAGAGGTTTAGAATTACTCTCTCTTCTTCTTCCTTTTCTTCCATCTTCTTCCTCCATCACTTCTCTCTCTTCAATCTCCTTCTTTTCTCCTATTTATTTTCTTTTAATTCAGATTATTGCAGGTGTGATTTACAATTCAAACATGATTACAGAGATAGAGAAAGAGATGCAAAGAAAAAGTAAGTATAGAAAGGAAAGCAAAACTTTGCATGAATCAAAATAAATGGATATCTTACCTTTCAAGCTGAATCCAAGAAAGACATGGTGGCCCATGTTGTATACCAGAGAACCCTTTTTGTTACCTTCTTTCAATTCCATTTGCAGCAATGCAAGCAAAGATACCTTGAAACACAGCACAATAATATGCCTAGTCCCAAGGTATTTTAATATCAAGGCTTCATTTTTTGTCCTTTAACATAAATGGTATGTTTTTGTACTTCAATGAGGTCACCTCCCCAAAATCCATTGATGTAGAGTGATATTTGTTTTTCTCTTACCAGTAATCTTGATAGAGCATGATCCATCTTTGAAATGGTTTATGTTAACAGGAGAACTTCAATTTTTGGATGTCCTTTAGTATAAACGGCACATTTTTGTATTTCAATGAGGCCTAAATTCCTCCTCCAAAATCCATAGATTTACACTGATATTTCTTTCTTACCAGTAGTCCTGACACGAACATAATCCATCTTTAAAATGGTGAAACCGAGTAGCATCCCTCAGGATGATTTCTCTTCCCACAACCTTGGTGATAAACCTGATGGCAGAGTGGCAGTCATTACATACTCTAAGGTTCTTCATGATCCTCAATGTTGTATTTTCTGGAGTACTTATCAGCCCAAATGCAATTGCAATCTTCTCACTATGGTGGCTTAATATCTGCTCTTTCACCTCTTCATCAAGATCGTGTAATACTGATTCTGTATCTGGAACAAAACCAATTTTCTTGATCTCCTTCCAGAGTTTTGCAATCATCTGGTAGATTGCATCTTTCTGTGGGTGGAGTCCATCTTCAACCCCAAATATATGGACTTCATTATTTATTATAACCCAACTGAACCCTTGTTCTTTCTTTACTCCCCTATCCTTCATCAACTTCCGGATCTTAGCAGCATCATCCCATCTTCCACATGCAGAATAGACATTAGCTAGTGCCGAGTAGGCCCCACTGTTATTTGGGTCTATACTTAGTAAATTCTCTGCAGAAATTTTTGCCAGCTCTACATTTTTGTGGACCTTACAAGAAGCTAAAAGTGAACCCCAGGCTATAGAATCTGGTTTGATTGGCATCTTCTCAATGAAATGTTGAGCTTCTTCAAGCAACCCAGCTCGTCCAAACAGATCAATCATGCATGCATAGTGGCTTGGGGTGGGATTAATCCTGTGTATGCTTTGCATCAAAGTAAAATAGTTCTTGCCTTGTTCTACCAAACCTGCATGTGTACAGGCAGAGATCACACCAACATATGTTATATGGTCAGGCTTGATTTCGAAAACCAGCATCATTTCAAACAGTTTTATTGCTTCTTCTCCAAGACCATGTTGAGCTAAACCTATGATCATGGAAGTCCAAGATACAGTATCCCTGTTCAAGTGAATCTGATTGAACACACGTCTTGCCCCTTCAATGTTTCCAGCCTTGGCATACATGGTGATGAGGGCATTGCCTACAGAAACTGACGAGTCTTCTCCTGACCTTATGGCATTGGCATGGATCTGCTTCCCATGTTCCAGTGAAGCCAAGCTTGAACAAACACTCAACATGGCTGCTAGGGTGTAGTTGTTTGGCTTGGGTCCTTCATCCACCATTAATCTGAAGAGATCTATTGCATCCTTATTAAAGCCATTCTGCACGTAGCCTGCAATCATGGCAGTCCATGCAACCACATCGCGGTCTCTTAATGAGTCGAAGATCTGTCTTGCAGGGTTTATGTCCCCAAGTTTGATGTAGCCATCAAGTAGAGATGTAAATGAGATCACATTGAGATTGGTGGTCATGCTTTTCTCGACTATTTTTCTGGCAATTTTGACCCCACCAGATTTGGAGTACATAGAGATCAAAGCGTTCTGAACTGGTCCATAAATATTCAGTCCTGTTCTGAAGGTGTAAGCGTGTATTTGCATCCCAGGTTTCAACATCTCAAGATTGGCGCATGCCGACAGAGTGCTAGCTAAGGTGAACTTATCCGGCATTGTAGAAGATTCTTTCAGCAGTCTTGAGAAGAAATGTACTGCCTCTAGATCATGTCCATGCTGATTGTAACCTGCAATCATAGCGTTCCAAGAAACAACATCTCGCTCTGTCATCTGCTCAAATTGGGCAAGAGCGAGATCAAATCGGTCATATTGTGTGTGCAATGAAATCATTGTGTTCCAGCTTGATATGCTTCTCAATCTCATCCTATCGAAAACAACTTTTGCTGTCACCGGATCCCCAGACTTTCCATACATATTGAGAAGGGAATTTGCAACAGGAACGTAACTACTTAGCCCAAGTTTAACAACAAAGCTATGAACCTTCCTGCCTAAATCCAAATCTCCCAGGGCCACACAGGAGGCAAGGATATTTGTAAATGTGAATTTGGTGGGTGGAACTCTAGACCAAATCATCTCTAGGAACATCCAAATGGCATTATGAAAGCAACGTAGTTGGTTCTGACCCACGATCATCGTAGTCCATGAAACCGAGTCGTGATCAGGCATTTCCTCAAAAATCCGACACGCTACATCCATCCTCCCCTGTTTTGCATAAGCCGAGAGTATCGTGTTCCAAGAAAACGTATTCTTCAGAGGCATTTCATCAAATAACTTATGGGCATCAGAAACTGATCCAGCCTTGGCATAGAAATTGATTAGATTGTTCGTTAAGAACACGCCGAGGTGAAGCCCAGTTTTGATAATTCGAGCATGAATCGATTTTCCAGCAATCGGGATGTTCGTCTTTAGGCTTGTCTGGAGGAGGGTTGCGTAGAAATCTGAAGGAGAGAAGAAAGAAGGTGGAACAGAAGGCTCCTTAACACTAACACACATGTTTAATTTAAAGAAGAAAGAAGAAGATCCGTGTAGTGCTCTTAGTTCGAATTTTGGAGCGAATGGAAATTGATGCTAAGGCTACGACTACGAGTAATTAATGCACGTGAAAAAAACTTTGGCTGATGAAGGCCAACGGTCTACACTGTTGATAAGCATGGGTTTGGGGCAAAAGAGTAATTGCATTTAATAAATTTTTATCAAAAAAATAAAAAAGGGTCTGAATGGGTTGATGTGTCATAGGAAAAAACACTCTTCAAGAGACTCGGGCGCCAATAGGCAACAGCCAAAGTATTCTCAATGCCCCTATACTCTCCACGTCCCCAAAACTTGCCACCTGTCTCAATGCCCCTATACTCCTCACACGCACATCGTACCATGCATTGGTAACATCTTCCATACTTATAAGTTATTATTCACGGGAGATGTTCCCAATGCACGGTGAATGTGCACGTGAGGCGTCCCCGTGTGAGGAGCAGATCTCGTTTCCCATCGGATAGGTCCGTCCTTAGTCCTCACAAGACAATGCTCACACCCTTCTCTAATTCTCATAGTCACTTGCAACCAAGGTTTTTAAAATTGAACCAGACAATGAACCGTTCAGGGGTTCGGTTCTTGGGTCGAACGATCTAACTATTCAAATTGAACATACAGTCTATTTTGACAAAAAAATTAAAAGAAAAAATATTAGATGATTTGAACGATTCGAATGCCCAGGGTCAACGATTTGTTGACCAAATGAACAGTTTTTGGCCAAGAGGCAGTTCTAGGGTAAAATGGACTGGTTCCCGGTTTTTTTGGTCCAATTTTGAGTACCGAGGATTGAACTCAATCTCAATGAAAAAGTTAGATTTTAGATTTTTTTTTGGGGGAAAAGTACCTTGCAGCTCATTGCGAAATTCTGAATTACATCCCCCCATAGCCTACTAGTAGCCCTCCTATAAACCGCATCTTGCTCGTGGATTTGGCATTAATCCACGGTCAGGGTTCATCACCCTATAGGGTGGGGCTAAAGTAGACCTGTTCATGGGCCGGGCCGGGCTTTTACTCATCATTAATGGAAATACGCTAGGCCCGACCCGGCCCGACCAACGGGCCTATAACTTGGGCCCAAGCCCGGCCCTGATAAAAAGCTCGAAGCCCGAGCCCGAGCCTGAAGCCCAACCTAATAAAAAAAATTATAATTTTTCCTATTCAAATTAGAATTAAAAATTTATATGTTTTTTTTTCCTATTTGAATGAACAATGGGCCTACAAGATGGTTTTTCCCCTTTCTTTTATGTTTTAAAACACAGTTTTACATTCTTAAATCAAAAAATTTATTCAAATGGACATATAATCACATAACCCATTTTAAGTCTAGTTTTAGGTCGGGCTGGGCCGGGCTATTTTGACAAAACCCGAGCCCGACTCGAATTTATTGTGGGCCAGGCTTTTTGGCCTGAATTTAAGCCTGCGGGCCTATAAACATGTTCAAGCCCGTCCAGGGGCCGGGCCGGGCCGGCCCGTCGGGCCACCCGGCCCATGAACAGGTCTAGGCTAAAGAATTCTAAGCTGGGCTTCAGTAGGCGCTGCCCTGTATTCTTACGATTGTGGTACTTAACCCCCCAAACTTTTTAATTGTAGCAAAGACCCATCCAATTTTTATATTCTCACACGTTGCCCTCACCATTAGTATTCCGTGAGTTAACTTGACAAATGACTCTCTTGCGACTGTTATTATGCACATATTTAAACATTTTTAAACCCCTAAGTTACCCTTATTTCATTTCATGAGACTATTTTTATAGAATTGATAAATTATAACAAAAAGTGGAAAATAGGGGAAAAGTAGGGAATTTCAGAAAATTCAAAAATATAAAAAAAACTAAAGAAAAAAGAGATAAATATAATGAAATACAATTAAGTAGAAAATTGTAGAACATACAACCAAGAAAAAGAGGAAGAAAATAACAAGAAAATATTGAAAACAGAAAAAATAAAACAAAATGGAATTTAAGAAAATATAACAAAAATATAGAAAATTGTAGAAAAAGAAAAAGAGGAAAATACAAAAGAATACAGGACTTTGAATGGGCATTTTAATAATTTAATCTTTACTATCAAGTATGTTAACAAGATAGGGGCAAAGTGTTGGAATTTGAAAGTTCAGGATGGGTCTATTGCAAATGAAACTTTGGGGGGCTAAGTGTCACAACCCCAATTTTCATCAACAAGTGTTAAATGTATGTAGTATATATGTCTTTGGATTTTAAGTTGCTCTCATATATATCCACTTGCTTAAGAGTTAAGACTAAGTTAAACAAAGTTTGTTTTATTCATTTTTATATTAAAACTCATAAAGCTAAGTGAAGGGAAAAGAAACACATTTAATTTATAAACAAAATTAAGTAGCCACAAAACAATCGTTTGTTCTTATAATCATTATTGGCATGTAACTTAGGCCATGTTTGGGAGTGTTTATTCGAATAAACACTTATTTACATTTGGCACCCAACTTTTTTAAGTGCTTATTTTAAAGATTAAACACTTATTTTATATTGGGAGTTTGGTGGTCTTTTTTTTTTTTTTTTTCTAGTAAGAACTTCAATAAGCACTTGTGACTCTTTTTTCCTTCATTTTTTTTCAAAATTTCAAACTATACCCTAAGTTTTTCAAACTTATGTGGGTGGGCGGGCACTCTCTCTCTCTCTCTCTCTCCCCTCCTCTCTCTTTCTCTCTAGCTCAAGGTCTCAAAGATTCCTTTTCAACACTCCCCATTGAACAAAGCTTGCAACTCACAAATATACCCATTTGATCTAACTTTAGAACTTCTCAAATACTACCAGTGGAATCCAAACACCCTTAAATCTCCATCTTCCAAGTCCCACTTCTAATCTCCACCATTTGAACCATCACCATACTAAGATTCTATTTCAATCCCCTCAATGACTGAAACCATTAAATCTAATATTTACCCCTCTAATCCAACTTTAGAACTTCTCAAGTTCCACCAATAACTTCCAAGCAGTCCAAGATTCTCATTCATTAAATCCCACCTCAAAAACATTGCCATTTCCATACCATCAAAGCCAAAATTCCATTTCAATACTCCTTATTGACCTAAACCTATAAATCCCAGATCTACCCCTTTGTCCTAAGTTTAAAACTAATCAAACTACACTAAAGACATCTAGACACCTCTAGATCACTATCTAGAAAATCCTACCTCCAACCTTCACCTTTTACCCATTATCAAACAAAGATTCCTTTTCAACCCTTCAGAATTATCAAAACTTGCAAGCCCCAAATATACTCTTCTAACCAATTACAGAACTCATCAAACTTTAGCAATGAAATCTAAACACACTCAAATCCTAAATTTCCAAGTTCCATCTTTTCTTTTCATAATTTCAGCCACCATTAATCTTAGACTCTATTTTTTACTCTCCTCATTGAAAACCTTTGGATTTTAGATTGCCCACAATAACCAAACATCACCATTCACCTTTAAGCTTCTCTGAAGGTTAACCCTATTGGGATTGATTGCCTTACCCAAGAAGGGGGTGAATTGGGTATAGCTTTAAAAACTTGATTTATTTAAGCTTAACACCTTCCCACATATCTGAAGCTAAGCCATCTTCAAGATTCAAGATAAATTGCAATGGAATAAATTCTTAGTTAGAATGTTCAATGGTTAAATTAAATGATTGATCTATACAATCAACCTACTCCTAAATAACAAGTTGCAACTTTAAACAAGTAAATAATAAAATCACAATATATACTTACAGGGGATTAGTAGTTGAAAGTAATTGTAACAATCAAATATGAAAGCTATTGTAAGTGTTAATGGAGTTGCAGTTAAAGTAAAGAATAAACAATAAATTCAAAAATTTATAGGAAGTAATTGAAGTTGAAAATAGATGAACTTGAAAAGTAAATGATCTTTGCACAAGAAGTGTGTACTAATTTTTGTAGCTAGAGATTTACGACCAAGCACAAGATGGTAGCTATAAAAAAGACCAACTACTTAATAATAATCAACTTGAGATTCAAGTAGTTGAAGAACTACTACCAGAATCTCAAGGACAATTTAATTGTTAAAAATAAATAATATTTTTGAATAATAAATAAAGTAGTAATGTAAACAATTACATAAATGGAAAGCAAAGAAACTAAACGTTAGCAGTTAACAATTAGTAGAAGTTAGTAGTAATGAAATACAAAAACTGCTAAATGTAAAGTTAGTGCAATTAGTAGGGTTAGTGATCACAATTACATCACTCAAATATTTGTATCTTGAAGTTTGAAAGAAAATGAACAAATAAAGTGCACTAACACCAAGATCTTCAAATATTCAAGTTTAAGCGGATAACCGAAATATTATTGAATGTTAGTAGCAAAGAAACTACAAAAACTTGAAAGTAAAGAAAAGATAAAGTAAGAAAAACACAAAGAGGAGGATATAAGATTTTTATTAAGGTTCGGTAGAAATCCCTACATATGTCCTTTACCTTAGACATCTTCTGAGGATTTTCACTAATCAAACCAGCTAGACTTCCTAGGCAATAGCAAAGGCTTACAATTGTAGGTTTCTCAAGGCTTCTACAACTGTAGATAGATTTCTGAGTGTAGTGTTTTCAACCTGGCATTGACCCGACCGATTAAACCATTTGAACTGTTATTGGCCATCATTTTAGTTCTAATTCTAGTAAAACTCAAAATTTGTTAAAAAACCATTTGACTCAACTGATCAAACTGCTGACCCATTTAACCTGATGATAGGTCACAGGTTGACATTAAATATGTATACAAACTTTTAGAGGCCATCACTTTGTGCTCCAATGTCTAGGTATTGCTGTTATGAGTTAGTTAGCACAAATGAAAATGAACTGCAAGCTAAAAAGCAAAAGAAATGAAAAATGCACATGCCTTTATAACCAAACCGCCACTAAGGATATTCACTAATCGACTAAACTTCTTAGGTGCTAGCCATGCCTTTATAACCAGTAGGACTTTTTAAGTGCTTGCAAAACCTATACTAGTTGGACTTATATAGGTGCCAAAACTAATAGGGCTTTTTGGTGCCTACAATACCTTGTAGTTAGGCTTTAATAGAGGTGGTAGCAAGACCTTAAATGGTGTTCAATAATCTGAATGCCTACCTATTTAAAATAACTTTCACTATTATAAAACACAAGAAAGTTTACAACAAGAGAAACCTCTTAATAGGTAGATATAACTGGTTACAACTTAAACGAAATAGTTGCTAGAGTATTCATAGATGCTCAGCTCAGGGAAGAGGATCCCAATAGATGGGTGGGAATAAGCTTAATGGATTTTCAATAAAGCTCACCTCTAACAATGATGAAGCTTAAGGATCTTCTCCAAAAGACTTTAGCTCTAGCTTTTTCTCTTTGAAAACAATTATATATAATATGTACAAGATACGCACAGGTTGTTTTTTCACAAGTCTTGATCAAAACTTGCCTCTTACTATCTTGCTTTTGAGTCAAGTTGAGAACTTCTATTTATAAAGGTTTTAAGAGAATGTGACCATTTTTTAGACGTTGGAGGATTTTACTCTTTTAGGAAATGATTCAAATTTCCTCCAACTTATTAGAAGGCTTTCCAAAATTAGCAATAGCTATTGAACATAGATCTTGGCCAATGCTAGACAAATGATTCTAATAAGACATGGTATAAAGTAGATGGGTTGGGTGGGGTCAAGGGCCAATGCTAGACAAACCTTGAACATAGATCTTGGCTTGGAACCAGATTGACATCAAAACCTAAAATTGCCAACCCAAACCTAACCAAATTTTTATTCAACCCCACGCATTTGCATGGGTTTATTTGATAATTCACTAAAGATAATGATTTCTTCTTTCAGTTTCATCAACATTTTTTCTTTTGAAGATCCATATGGAGAGAACAATTCTGCTAGGGCCCCTATTGAAGATGGGTTATGTTACTTTACAGGTGGAATTATGATTGCAAATAAATCACTGACTGCACTGATCGGAGAAGGGTACAACAGTTGAAGGTTGGCACGAGAGGCTTGGGCATTCTATTTGTGAGGTGTGTCAATTGGGTAAGAGTCATAAATTTCATTTGTCTAATTTGTTTTCAACTTCTCGTGGTCCACTTGATTTAGTACTTAGATGTTTTGGGACCTCCCCTAGTTGTGTCCAATAAAGGATTTCATTCTTATATTATTTTCTTGATGATTTTAGTAAATCTCTTTGGATATTTCTTATGCATAAGAAATCTGATGTGTTTGATATCTTTATTAAATCTAAGAGATATGCTGAAGTGTTATTTTCTACAATAATAGTCTTTTCAACTAGATTGAGGAGGTGAATATAGAAAGCTATCAACATTCTTGAACATACATGGTATATCACCTATAGAAAGCATTGCCATATCATTGAAGCTAAGGTGTTTATGTTGGCTACCTCTTCCCTCCCCTTATCTTATTGGGAAGGTGCGGCTAAGGCTGTAGTTTATTTAATAAATCAGCTACAAAATCCTTAGGCTGTGTTTGGTTGCAATACAAATAAATTTGCACCGATGCAAAGCCATGGCAGTGCAAATGATTTGAGTGTAAGTTCTGACCTATTTTTGTTTCAAATTTTAGATTATTTTATTTGATTGCAGTATAAATGAAGTAAATTAAGTTATAAAACAGAATAAATTAAAATCCAAAACAAAATTAAACAAGAATTTGCTTTTTTACATTTGCACTCCCATGCATTTGTACTAGTGCAAATAAATTTGCACTGCAACCAAACACAGCCTTAGTGGAAAATTTGCAATGAAAAACTTTTTTTGTATCACCTCAGATTATGCAATGTTAAAAACTTATGAGTATGTCTCCTCCATCCAATTCTTCAGCCCTATAACAAACATACGTTTGAATTTCAATCTTTGAAATGCATATTTGTGGGTTAACCAAACACAGCCTTAGTGGAAAATTTGCAATGAAAAACTTTTTTTGTATCACCTCAGATTATGCAATGTTAAAAACTTATGAGTATGTCTCCTCCATCCAATTCTTCAGCCCTATAACAAACATACGTTTGAATTTCAATCTTTGAAATGCATATTTGTGGGTTAAGTTGTACAATTCTCATAGAGGGTATCAATGTTTTCCACCCCGCCTCTACAGGAGAATACATCTCTAGTATGTGGTATTTGATGAATCTTTATTTCCGAGTGTATCCTCTCTCACTACTGCAAAAGTCTATGGATTCTCTAGTCACAGTTAAGGGTGTCAATGGACCGGTTTTGGATTGGATCCCATCCAGTCCAAAATCAATTTGGACGGATTGGATGGGCCAACAAGATATATTGGATTGGATCAATCCGGTCCAAAATATTTATTAGATTGAATTGGACTTGGTCTGTCTATAATAAATTTTATTGGATTGGGTTGAATTAAGTCAATATTTGGTCTATTGATATAAGATAAGAATATAGGTATCAATGGACTGAGTTTGGGTTGAGACCAATCTAAATCAAAATGAATTTGAACAGATTAGACGGTCCAAACATTGAATTGGACCAATCCAAAATGGTCCAAAATATTTATTAGATTAGATTGGACCTGGTCCATTTATAATGGACTCACATTCGGATTGGACCAAATCCAGTCCAATTTACACCCCTAGTTGCAGTGATTTTATTCAATCTGTCATTCTATATCCAGACACCATCGATGTCTCATGGTGATGCATGATTCTCATCATATATCTCTTGTGCTACTTCTAATGATATTAGTCCATCTGTGTACATGGTGACTCTAGTACTAGGAGTGGTCAGTTTCAGCCCAGCCTGACCTACACATATTTACATATAGTATAATATAATTTATACTCTTATAGTTTATATATAAATATTGTAATATGACACCTATAATGCATATTATATATATAATATTTTATATAATATATAAAATAAATTTAATATACATATTATATGACATATAACATAAAATACTATATACTGTATTTAAGATTTTTTACATAAAAGTCTTGGGCCTGGAATTAGGTCTAGAACTCAGGCCTAGGCCTGTGATATAGCCCTTTATCATAGGTGCTAAGCTCGACCAAGCTAAGTCCAGCCCTTATCATAGTGTACAAGCTTATTGCAGTGTGCACATGGTGATTCTCATGAAGCCTCTTCCATGCATGTCCCTCGAGGGACTCACATAATTCAAGGTCTCTTGAACACAACTCTAGCCATCCCTCCATTTTCTGGTTTACGGTGACATGATCATTAGATCAATGGTTGGAATTCTACCTCGTCAATCTCATTTAGCATCTAAATATCCTATACCATGTGCTTTGCTAGCACACTTGCCTGACGATGATGTGGAACATAGTTGTTATTCTAAGGCCTTGTTCGTATTTTCGGATTTTGAGAGGATAAAAGGTCAATCAATAGGATTTTGATTCTCATTGATCGAGATACCCATGTTCTTTTTTTAGAATTATCTGGGGTCCATGGGAAATTCATTTCTTGTAGGTATCACTTGGGTAAGTGATACACATTTCCTAGATAAATGGCTTCCCAAAAAACGAACGAACCTAAAGCTTCCAAAGAAACTCATTTATGTGACACCATGTCAAGGAATTCAATGCATTAGTCTACCTAAATACAACCAAGGTTCAAAGCATCACAACATATTGGTATGTATTGTATGATACATTTTAGTTTTTAGGTTCATCGATAGATTGGATTAGTAATCATGTGTAAGTATAGGCAAGGTTCAAAATTTCGATATGATATGCCCCATATCAGGTGTATCGTATCGTATCGGGCGCTTCACGATACACCTATTTATAGGTGTTTCAGGAACCAACCTCTATTTAATGCAAAATACAGTTAAAAAAACTAAAAAATAAAAATATAAAAGCATGTCATTTTAAGTACTAATACACCCCTACCGATACAAGGGCACATCGATATTTTGAACCTTGAGTATAGGTTTGTAAATTGTTATACCAATAAAAAGAGTAAATTACAAAGACCGCTCTTGTATTGTGGGGTGAGTGACAAAGACCCCCCTATACTTTAATTTGCGACAAATACTCCCTGAACTTTAGCCGTTAGACAAAAACCCCCTTGGTTAGCGTTTTGCCAGTTAACTTCCAAAAAGATTCTCATTCGGCTGTTTAAAGTTTTCTAAATGGCCAAACTATCCTATTTATTTTACACTTTTCTTTAATTTATGAAATCATCTTACTTGTTTTTTACACTTAGTATTATTCATTGTGTTCTCCATTGAAGTTATAGTAAAGACAACAGTTTTGGGGCATTAAGTAGTGATGATGAGTGTTTTGGCAGTTCCTGATGGCTTGTGACTTAGATGCCTAGGTGAATAATCCCTACCTGGAATGTGGCTTGGACGCTTAACTGAATGGTTCCTACTTGAAAGGTGGCTTGGATGCCTAGCTGAATGGTGACGAGATGGAGAGGTGGCTCTGATGCCTAGCTGAATGGTGACGAGTTGGAGAGGTGACTTTGATGCCTGGCTATATGGTGACGAGCTAGAGAGGTGGCTCTGATGCCTAGCTGAATGGTGACGAGCTGGAGAGGTGGCTCTGATGCCTAATTGAATGGTGACGAGCTGGAGAGGTGGCTCTGATGCGACCTGCAAGGAAACAGTGTCAGAGTGCCCAGATTGCTTTACTTGGGGTGGGCACTCTTATGCTTAAGTCAACGAATGTGGAGATTTTGCGAGAGAGCTGAAAGTAAGAGAGCTAGAGAGCCACGAGAACCATATTGTGCATGTACCTTCTGAGGTTGGAGGTAAGGCCTTTATATAGGCATTGTTTGGCATCAGCATCACACAACGCGTCCCGGATCTCCGGGAAGATGTGCCTAACTGCTCTGAAGTCCTCGAAGGTAGTTGTGCACGTAGGTCAATCTATGCGCCTTACTCAGTTTCCTCCAAAACATTCAGTGTGAGAGCTGGCTTCTATGAGACTTGGGAGTGATGGGATGCATGCTGAATTCGTTGGCGAGCACGTCTCGAAGATCGCCACCTGGACCTCAATCAGGTTGGCAAGCCCTTGAGGGAGGTCACTTCGACTGGTACTAACAAGGTACCACAGGTCGGCCCTAGACGAGGTGCTGCTAGCCGCCCTTAGTTGTGGACGAGGTCGCCAGCTAGGTTTCCATTAGGTCAGTGGAGGAGGTAGGTTACCAGGTCGGCGGTGGAGGTAGATCGCTAGGTCGGTGGTAGAGGCAGGTTGTCAGGTCGGTGGTAGAGGCAGGTTGTCAAGTCGGCGGTGGAGGCAGGTCGCCAAGTCGGTGGTGGAGGCAGGTCGCCAGGTCGGCAACAGAGGCAGGTTGCTAGGTCAGCGACAGAAGCAGGTCGTCAAGTCACCAAGTCGCCAACTAGGACTCCATCATTTTGGCTAAGTCAAGTTGTTACCTAGGTGGTTCTTGGGTGTCACCCAGTTGTTCCAAGATGCCATCTGTCATGATGTCAGTGGAGGGCCAAATCTGCCCTCATTAATTGCCCCCAATGTCGAACTGAGATCATCTCAGCGAAGGGAGTAGATTTGTGCTTCGTCGTAGGTCCTTTGGCCTATTACCAACACATTTTGAGGTCGGCTTAGGGGTCCTTGATGCTGAAAGCGTTTTGGCTTCCCCTTGTGATTTGTGCGTCGATGTTGGAATTTAAATTGCAGGTCGGTGTCATGGCTGCACTGTGTCAGTCCTCTAAGGTGCTAGTTGTCTACTCCTATGATAAGCCACAAGGAGCTCAACCTGTGGGGGCAGCTTTACTAACTGCAAGTTGATAGCTTGCATGGGAACCTTGAAAGGCTCAACCCGCAAGGGCGACTGTAGTCCATTGAATGCCAACTCCCACGGGAGCCATGGAGGTCTCGACCTGTAGGGGCGACCTTGCAAACAGGGCTAACAAGGCTCGTCCAGACTAATTACGTGTGTTGCCTGGTCGGTGGAGGTAGGTCGCCAGGTCGGAGGTAGGTCTCCAGATCGCCAGGTCGGCAGAATTTTGACAGTCTAGTTTTGCTCTAGCACCTTGGCCTATAGACACCTCATCACCACGACAGGACTGACCTATGAGGGCGGCTCCACAACTTGCTGGCCATCAACTCCCACGTAAAGCATGGAGGGCTTGATCTGCGGCACAACCTTACAGTTTGTTGGCTATCAACTCCCACGAGAACCACAGAGGGCTTGACCTGTGGGGTGGCCTCACATTCTGTTGGCCGTCAACTCTCACAGAGAGCATGTAGGGCTCGACATATGGGGGTGGCCTCATAGTTAGGGAGATTCTGTCCGGGCAAGACTATGAGAACTCGTTTGGGCTAATCATTTTGCTTCTGCTCCCCTAGGGGGTTCTTTCAATCAAGTGCTATTGTTGTTGCTTGAAGATGTTATTACTTGAGGCTCAGAGAATCGGGTGGGAACATAGCCTTTTGTAGCATTTCCCATAGTCGGCGCCAATTGATGATGGGTGTTTTGGTAGTTCCCAACTAATTAATGACTCAAATGCCTAGCTGAATAATCCCTACTTGGAATGTGGCTTGGACGCCTAGCTGAATGGTTCCTACCTAGAAGGTGGCTTGGATGCCTAGCTGATTGGTGACGAGATGGAGAGGTGGCTCTGATGCCTAGCTGAATCGTGACGAGATGGAGAGGTGACTCTGATTCCTGGCTATATGGTGATGAGCTAGAGAGGTGGCGATGATGCCTAGCTGAATGGTGACGAGCTGGAGAGGTGGCTCTAATACCTAATTGAATGGTGACGAGCTGGAGATGTGGCTCTAATGTGACCTGCAAGGGAACAGTGCCAGAGTGCCCGGGTTGCTTTAGGCACTCCGATGCTTAAGTCAGCAAATGCGGAGATTTTGTGAGAGAGCTGAAAGTAAGAGAACTAGAGAGCTGCGAGAACTAAATTGTGCATGTACCTTTTGAGGTTGGAGGTAAGACCTTTATATAGGCATCGTTTGGCGTGGGCATCACGCAACGCATCCGGGATCTTTGGGAAGACGTTCCTAACTGCTCCGAAGTCCTTGGAGGTAGTCGTGCACGTAGGCCAATCTTTGCACCTTACTCGGTTTCCTTCAAAACATTCGGTGTGAGAGCTGACTTCCGAGAGACCCGAGAGTGATGGGATGTGCACATAGAATGGGTTGGCGAGCACATCTTTCAGGTTGCCACCTGGACCTCAATCAGGTTGGCAAACCCTCGAAGGAGGTCGCTCCTCACGTTGAGGTCACTTCGGCTGGTGACGAGGTGCCACAGGTTGGCCCTGTACGGGGTGCTACAAGCTGCCTTGAATTGTGGATGAGGTCGCCAGGTAGGTTATCGCTAGGTAGATTTTCGCCAGGTCGGTGTTGGAGGCAGGTCGCCAGGTTGAGCTTTATCATTTTGGCTAAGACAAGTCATCGCCTATATGGTGTCGGGGTGTCATCCAACTGTTCTGAGATGCCATGTGTCATAATGTCACTGGAGGGCCAAATCAGCCCTCATCAATTGCCCCCCACTCCCGAGCTGAGATTAGCTCAGCAAAGGCAGTAGCTTGTTTCTTTGGCCCGGAGTGACTAATTTGATGAGCTCGTAGCCATTGGTGTAAGTCTAGTTTTGCTCCCCAAGTTGGAAGAGTCTAAGTGTTGAATGGAGCCTTATGCAGGATCTCATCATCTTGATTATCAGGGCGCAAGGGCGAATTCATCCGCTCGAGGAGAGGTGAAGCAAGCACTCCGAGGACATCTACCTTACCAGGGATGCAACCATCAAGAAGTTTTGCAATTCAATGCAATACCTCAAGACCTAAGTTCGCCATGCCGTCCTCAAGAGGGGCTTCTAACTGCGTGACTACTTCATCAGGTCACTCCACTCGGGTAAACTATAACACAATGTCCCTCGAGCCAGTTCTCAAAAGAGTAGCCAGTGAGGTCGATATGGAGCCCGAAACTGAGGCGGAGGTTGGCTATGAAGAGATCAACCAAGTTTGCATCTGCCACGGTGCTGAAAGTGAACTAGTCTTTCCTTCGTTTCTTTTTCTCTCTCTCTCTCTCTTTTTCTTAAGTTGGCGGTGAGATGTCGACGTCCTTTGAGATTGATTTACGCGTGTTACCGAGCTAGATAAACAGGTGGTCGACTTGCTTAGATCGGTTTACCTATTATCATCGTGCTTCGAGGTCGGCTTTAGGAGGCCTTAGCTAAATGCAATATAGCTTTCCCTTAGGACTCAGTTTGACTAGGTCACTAAGGAAGATAGTCATTCTATTGTAGTCTTAAATGTGGCTGCTTCTATGTCGTCACTTTGATATTGGCTTCCCCGGGTAGGTGCTTGCGAGGTCATGGCGCACATGTACCACCTTGTTCCTAGAACTGCTGGCTGCCCACTCCCACTAGAGTCATGGGAGGCTCACCTTGAGGGGTCGGCTCTACTGTCTGTGGGTTGCCTACTCTCACGGGAACCACGAAGGGCTCGACCTATGAGGCCGGTTCCACATTTAGTTTGCTTCCAACTCTCAGGGGAGCCATGAAGAGCTCGATCAGTAGTGTGGCTTCGCAGTTTGGGCTAAAGACAGTCTGAGTCAGATTGTTGAGGCTCACCCAGGCTGGTTGTTCATTTCTGTTCAGCTTGTGAGTTTTGTTGATATGCATGTTACTCTGTGCTAGACGGTAGGTTGATGCCACGGCTACACTGCATCAGCCCTTGGAGATGCTGGTCGTCTACTCCTACGAGAGTTTACAAGGAGCTCGACCTGCGGGGGTAGCTCTACTAACTGTAGCTCGCTGACTTGCATAGGAGCTTTGAAAGGCTCGACCCACAAGGGCGATCGTGCAGTCCATAGGCCACTGACTCCCACGGGAGCCGCAAAGGGCTCGACCTGTAGGGGAGACCTCATGAAGAGAGTTGACGAGGTTCATTCGGGATGAATCAAGGTCGCTAGAGTTGCTCAATCTGTTGGCCGTTAACACCCGCGGGAACCACGAAGGGCTCGACCTACGGGGGCGACCTTACTCTGAAGTGCCTATTTCCAGACAGCTGGTTGTTGAAGTCATTCTACTGCTGATTATTTTGCGGCCGATTGAATGCATTGAGCTTCTCCCATGCCCACATCTGGAGATTCATGCTTCAGCTCATAAAACTTTCGCGCTTCAATCCTAGTGGGAACCACTGATGGCTCTACCACGGGAAGATGGGCGTTCACACGAGGTAGCGATGTGTTTATTTGGGGCATTGAGAGTGCTGAGTTCAGCACGGAGGTGCTATGGGCACTGAACTTGCCTGATTGTCACAGGGAGGTTCTCAAGGTTCATCACAGATGTTCTTGCCCCCCAGTAATTGACTCTTCGTTCTTGATGTTGTTGCTGCTCAAAAATGTCAGAGTTGATAAAAATGGAAATTAAAAGGTGAAAACTTAACAAACTAGAAGGTGAGAACTTAGCTTTTTGTTGCGTTCCCACAAACGACGCCAATTGATGGTGCACGATCTGGTAACTCCTAGATGGATGGTAGCTCGCCTCGCTGGCCAGTCGAACTACAAGAAGTATTCAGAGAACCCGGGGTGGTTAACCCGGCGTGGTCACTCTAATGCTTAAGTTAGTATTGTGTTGGTTGCGAGCTGAAAGTAAGTGAATATTTGAGCTAGAAGGCACTAAATCGCGCGTACCTTCTCCCCCCTTTGAAGTTGGAAATGAGACCTATATATAGGCATTGCTCGCCGTGGGCTCTATGCATCGCGTTTGAGATCTCTGAGAGGTCATGCCTAACTAGTCCGAAGTCCTCGGAGGTAGCCATGCACGTAGACCAGTTTTCGCGCTTTGTTTAGTTTCCTTCGAAACATTCGGTGCGGGGGCCAACTTTCGAGAAACCCGAGTGATAGGATGTGCATGTAGAATGGGTCAGTGAGCATGTTTCGTAGGTCGCCATCTGGACCTCAATCAGGTCGGCAAACCCTCGAAGGAGGTTGCTCCTCATGTCGAGGTCACTTCGGTTGGTGACGAGGTGCCACAGGTCGTCCCTATATGGGGTGCTACAAGCCGCCTTGAATTGTGGACGAGTTCGCCAGGTCGGTGTCGAAGGCAGGTCGCCCGGTCGGGCTCTATCATTTGGGATAAGACAAGTCATCGCCTATGTGGTGTCGGGGTGTCATCCAGCTGTTTTGAGATGCATGTGTCATGATGTCACTAGAGGGCCCAATCCGCCCTCATCAAGTAGAAACACACTTGATGTGTGAAGGAGGGCACATTGTTTTGCGTTTTACGCACCTTTGTATGGAGAAATGACACAACTATGTTAGAAAATCTGTTGACCGTGCCGCAGTTCTTCATCAATACGGCCACTAGCTTGGATTTGGTTAGGTAGTATTATCAATTGAATCTCCTATATAGATCTACCATTTCAAGAATTCTATTTCAAAAAAATTCTTGTTCTCTTAAACCGTCAGCCCCTTCGTAAAATCTAAAGAAAGGAAGTGCATGGATGTTGAGACTATAATGAATGGTCTCGGGATTTTTGTAATAACTTTGACAAAGAGTGCATTTGGTTTTGACTTTTCAAATGACATATTTGGAATTAGTATATAACCTAGTTTTGGTTTTGTTTGGGGTTCTTAGCAGGGTTCTAAATATCGATACGCCTAATACGCTGGTAAGGGCGTATTGGGTAGTATTAGTCATTTTTTTACTTTTTTTAAATTTTTTTTCAAAACCCATTCAGGGGGGCCGGTTTAAGACTCCTCCACCCCCTGAACCAATCAGAACCCCGATACATCCTCTATAGGAGTGTATCAGAGTGCTCCCGATACAATATGTATCGACCGATATGGGCTGGTACATGTCAATACTTTGAACCTTGGTTCTTAGTTTTCAAGTTGAACCAAGAAGGTATATTTTGTTGATTGTATTATGGCATTATCTTAAGAATGATTCCCATATTGCTGGGTCAAAGAGGATTGTCTTGAAACCAAATAGGATTATCTATTTTTGTCCTTCTTTAGGTTTGTTGCAGATTTCAGAATATAACTTGTGACTAAGGCTCAGTTTGGAAGTAGTACAAATGCAAATATGTACAGCATAAATACATACAAAATAATACAAAATATAAGGTTTTGCACTCTACATATTTGCATTTGTACTCTTTCCAAACTCAGCCTTTGAAGAACAACTTCAGGGTCAAAAGGTGAGTGTATCAGATTAGAGGGGTTTATGTAATCAAGGTATCAAGTTTCCCTAGAGTCAGCATGTGAATGTCCATTTTTTTAATTAACTTATCAGAGATATTTTCCTTTAACAGCGACGACCACTTGTGAGATGACAGAAGTATCTCTTGGTGAGAAACAATGGAGGTACTTTTGGGTCAGTTAGGTTTTAAGAGAAGATAGGCAAGAAAAAACATAGAGAAAGTTTAGTAGAGTATTTTGGTAATTGCCCCATCATCTGAATTAACTGCAGGAAGCAATGCGTGTGTGTGATCACCAAACCTAGCTAGCATCCTATGTTTATAGCATAATTTTCTCATATCTTTGTTAAATGATGTTTCTTATAGATAGATAGATAGATATTATGAATAAACATATATTTGGATTATTATGGTAAGCAACATATATTTGGATTTAAGATTCTTGATTCAACTCAGTAGGATGCAAGTGAAGGTCAACTCAGGTCCAGTTAGAAATGTAAATCTAGTCGTGCCACCTGCAGCCTGGCACGACAGCACACGGGCTGTGCCGGGCACAACACAGAGATATGGGCCATGCCAGGCTTGGGTTTTCAGGCCCATGGGCCAGCATGGCATGACATGACAACGCGAGCTGTGCTGGCACAGGCTTGCAGCATGGCTAGAGCTGTAAAGCGGGCCATGCCACCTGTTGCTCAGCATGACCTACATTACAGCACACGAACTGTATTGGGCACAACACGATAGTATGGGTTGTGCCGAGTTTGAGTTTCCAGGCCCATGGGTTGGCATGGCACGACACAACAGTGCAGGCTGTGCTGGCATGGGCCCATCTGGCCACTGGCCTAACCCAAAAGTTTAGGTCCAATTCATGCATGTATATTCAGGATATATAATTATACTAGTAAACATGTACCTGCATTTGCACGTGACAATATCTCTAAGACAAAACAATTATAATTGGACAGTTTTTGGACAATTATAAGTGGACAATTTCTAAAATGAGAATAAAGGACATATATGCCCTCTTTATGCCCATTGTATGTTTGAACAAGAAAGATAGAGAACACCCAATGAAAATTCTAGACAGAAGGGGCATTTGCTTTTAAGTAGTATAGATTTGCCTTAATATATTCTTATTTTAGTTTTATTTTTTAATACTAAAAATTAAGATTTGAGGCCAAAAAGTATTATTTGGCAAAAAATAGTAAGCCAAGGCACCTTCGACCCTTTGCAACGCATAGATCATAAAAAGTTACCCAAATTAAAAAAAAAAAAGAGAAATCCAATAGGATCATCGAATGCAAAGTTATGGCTGCAGAAGTTTTACACAGATTGTAATTTGCAACATGTGTCCCATTCTGACCGGGCCAAGTGGGTCAATGGTTCAATCCCCTGGGTCAATAGTCTTTTAACCAAGTTAACAGTTTTTGGACATTATCCCGGTTTGAGGTAAACCCGAACTGGAATTGACGCCAAGTAAAGGTTCAAACAGTTCGACCACCTATAAGTCTCTGAAAACACTGGTTAGCAAAGCAGTTGTGCAGGATGGCTTGGGTATACCTTTCCTGCAGATTAGCTGGTCCTCTCTTCTGTTTTGTATTAGAAATCTCAGACCCATAATTGTTTTATTTGAGCTGAGATTTCTCTTGTATAGAATTTCTGATAGGTAAGGTATTTACATCTCCCCCACCTAGGCCTTTTTTTTCATATTATTAATAAATTTACCATGGCTGCCTCTCCACCGAAAGTAAAGTTCCAGGTTAAAAAATCTTTAATTCATTATTCATCTTTTTAGTATTCCATGTATTGAATTTCTAGTAATTTGGAGATATGGCGTTGAAAACTTGAGATAGGAGTTTAATGAACAGTTTGTCAAGTTATATGCTTAATTGCTTATAGCTTTATAGAGTTTAATGAACAATTTGTCAAGTTGTATTAGATAATTTTTGTTTATTTCCATAGATTATGATACATTTCTTCATGGAAACCATCAAGGCTGTGTTTGGTTTGAAGGAAAAAGTAGGAAAAGGAAAGCAAAGGTAGGAAAACCTTTACAAACCTTGTATGCGTTTCCCTACCTTTTCCTTCAAACCAAACATAGCCTTAAAGTATGTGATTTTAATGGTTCAAGGTTACTTATGTATTTTTGGGATTTATTTGAGGTTCCATAGGGTCACCATGTGTATCTTAATTTTTCCATTGTATCCATATATGCATATACAAAGCATATTCCAATGTCCTTTGGAAATGCCATTCCAATACACCTTGCATTTTCAATACTTTGAACATTGCTAGGCATCCCAATTCCCAAGAACCATTTTGTTGCTCAGTTCTAGGTATCAAAGGTCCAGCTGTTCAGTCTGATTGAAGCCTAACATCGAGCTAAATGAGATTTTTTAATCATTAACATCAAATTAAATTTTAAATGTTACAAGGAATTTCAATCCATATGCAAAACAGATGACATAAAATAAAAGGCACTTCCCTCTCAAAGCTCTTACATTAATGGATTTTGGTTGTTTAACAAATAGTTGAAAATACAAACAAGAATACAAATAAAAGCATTTAGTTTCCTTCGAATAGAAACAGAGAATACAAAAAAGAAAAAAAAAAGGGATCATTAAGTAACAGAATAATACTCTCTTAACTGGCTAGATGGTTGGGTGAGCTGTTGAACATAGAATGCCACATGTATGCTCTTGACAGCACCATTTCAAGCTCTTGATAGGTCCAGTTTTGAGTAGGAAGGTGTTGCAAAAACATCACCATCTCTTGAAAGTCAAGTTTTTGAAGCTTGTCTGACCACTGGAAAAAGGTGATGATATATTAGAAATTTTAGCTTTACATTGCACAAGATATGAAAGATAAATTAACTTATTTCATTCAACTCTTTCACTACAGCTGATATAAAAGCTATCATGAACTCAGAACTGGGGTAAAGGGTCCAATCACTCCCAAGAGATTCCAGTCTGCTTGAATTTCCCTTGGTCCATAATAATGAAACTAGTGAAAAGAACAGAAGGAAAACCATCAAGTAGATTAAATAGTGGGGTCCTGCTTTTACAACAGGTTTAAACAAACATAAAAATTCTATGAGAAATTAACATTTTACAAAATATTAATTTAACTATGAGTCATAAATGATGCGACACCTTACAGAAGAACAACATGATGGAACAACCACTAAGAAAGTGACGTTAAGGCAGAAATGAGCTCAGGTTCGTGATAAAACTATTGGGCTCTTTAATTTGATTTTAGGGTGTTTAACAAATGATTTCAGGGTTTTAAAGAGACTATTTCTTAATTAAATGGTTCTGGGGCTGACAAGCATCAGAGCATGGGATCAGATGCTTTGTGGAAGAAAATGTTTAGATGTGCATCCACTCCACCCCTCCCAAGACCATAGAAGGACTAACATTTCCCTTTAGGCTCAGTTTTGGAAGAGTACAAATACAAATACAGGTTAAGAATTAGAAATACAAAATACAAGTCTTTGCACTGTACATATTTGTATTTGCGCTCTTTCCAATGTTTGGAAGGAGTACAAATACAAATTTGTAGAGTACAAAACCTTGTATTTTGTATTATTTTCTATGTATTTGCACTGTACATATTTGTATTTGTACACTTTCCAAACTGCGCTTTAGGGGTTAAAAAAATTTACTTTCACTGTGATTTTTAAGATTTTCTTCAAGCAAATCCAGAATTTCCTTATTTTTTTCTTCTACGATAGATTATTATGGCATCATATTAGATAATTCAAACTGATTATAGATTCTTCAACTTTTTAGCATAACTTGAGAGGTTTAGAAAAAGAAATTTGGGGTTTGATAGTGATGTTGAGATTTTGCTATATTATTTGATGGTTTCGTAAACAAAAAAGATTAGTTAAACAGAATAAGGAAAGGGGGTAAGAGGACAAAAAGGATCTATCTTTTACATACCAATTAGGCGTATTGTGATAATATGCTGGAAAGCTAGAATCTTTGAAGAGCAGAACTCATATCTTCAAATGATTGTTTTCATTTAAGAAGCAAGTTCTAGATACTGCCCCTCTAAGGGGTACAACAATGAGAGAGTGCTACCTCCCGAGAGAGATTCAAATGGTAAGAGCTGTTTCTTCAACCCATGCCTGCCCAAGTTGTATCCCTACAAACCATCTTAATTTACTTTATCTCATTTTATCACCTTTGGAGCTACTCCTTTGTTCCTTTGGATGACTTTAGGGTAAAAAATGAAGTCATTTGAATGAACATAGGAGTAGCTCCAATAGGTGATAAATGAGAGAAAGTAGACTAAGATGGTTTGGTTACATGCATAGAAGACCTTTGATAGAACCCATAAGAAGTGATTTGTTGCATGTTGAAAGGGCTAGAAAGGGTAAAGGTAGACCAAAATGGGCAAGGTTTGAAATAGTAAGAAATGATTTAAGTGCTAATAATTTTAACATTGGATATGACATTAAACAAAATGGAATGGTGAAACAGGATTCATGTAGCCGAGCCCATATAGTTGGGATAAAAGTTGGATGATATGATGATGACGATATCTATCATTTTGTGCAGCTTCTAGGATTTCCATTTGGATTTTTTTAGCTGATTTTCTCCTTTTTTTTGTTGTATGGATCAAAGGCTGTAGTATCTTCTCCTCTTTTATTTATTAGTGTAATTCTTCATGTTATGATGATATATATGGATGTGTAAACATACTTAATGCTCCCATTTTAGAAAAATAAGATAGTGAAACTAACACCAGATACTAAACTAATGCTTCTAGAATTCTAAACTAATACCTCTAAGATTACCATTTGCAGTCTTCATCCATTAATAGTTTCTACTAATATGTAGAAACATTGAACTATACAACTAGGTAAAATCACCATGGAGTTCTCTTGAACCCATCGAGGATGAAAAGCAAGGTTTTTAAAACCGGATCGGACAGGGAACCGTTTTGGGGTCCGATTCCCAGGTCGAATGGCCCGACCACCTGGTCCAAACAGACAACCCGCTCAAATAAAAAAATAAAAATAATTAAAAACACAAAAAACGACCAAAAACCATTCCCGGGTTGAACGGTTCGACAATTCAACCACCCAGGTCAACGGTTCGCTGACCAAATCAACGGTTTTTGGCCAAAAAGGTGTTTTGGGGTTAAATGGAACCAGTCATGTGACCAGTTCCCGGTTTTTCCGGTCCGACCATCCAGTCCAGTCTAGTTTTGAAAACATTGATGAAAAGTATCCATAGAATTTGGCTTCTTTGTAGCACCTGCTAGATATTCTAATTCGCCTCTTCTGCTAATTTCCATACATGCAGACTGAACCTAAAGCGATCCCTGGTTCTACACTAAACTTGTAATCACTTCTAGTAGCTTCCATCATTCTCTAAATAGATAATATTCTTCCAATTGATCTCTCTAAAAGCTGTAAAAAGTCTTTCAGTTGCAGCCACACACTAAATCTAGGCAAAAATGGCCTAACCTAGAAAAAGTAGATCACCAATACAAAGTCATTAGTACAAGGTAGAAGCATGTAACCGAAGTCTGAGAAATTGAGAGATTTATCACTTGATCTCTCTATGAAGCCTTAGATCACACTCCAATTGAACTCGTCCACTATAACTTGATGATATCAATTAAAAAAAAAACTAAGCACCCGCAGTAAAATAGGTCTAAGGATGATAGTTGAAAAAAAAAGCTTCTCAAGTTTTCCAGATTTTCAAGCAATATTCTACACCCTTTCCTTGGGCAGAAAATCTGTACTCCAAAAATCATAAAAGACCAGGCCAAAATATGTGACACAACCAGTCCTTTCAATTCTCCATGCTGATTTTTGTAAGACATGGACTAGACTAGATGAACTATCTGACCTGCTATTAACCTGGGCAAACCATTGAAAACTACCAAGGTTTTAGTAATCTTACTAGTTTTCAACTACCTGCTTGGATCATTGCATCATATATTAAAATGATTGGGAATGAACTTGTAACCTCTTATTTTACTTTAATGCCTATGTTGACTATATATATATATGCACACACACACACACATACGTGTATGTATTTTTTATAAAACATGATTTACAGGACTTGAACCTAGAAGATTAGAAAAATAACTATTAAACTACAGACAATGAACATTTTATACTATATTATATATTTACAAGGGAAAATTTCTTAAACTACCCCTACTATTTAGCTAATTAACAAATTCTACCCTTACTGTTTAAAAATAGTCTTGGAACATGCCTACTGTTTCTGACAATTGTCACCATCATTAAATCATAACTATTATGTTGAAATGTTCTTTCTGCCCTTCCGTTAAGTATTGCCAATATTCGCATGAAAGGGAACCCGTCGTTGTCTGAGCACTCTATTACCTAGTGCTAACAGTCACCACTGCAACGTCTGACCAACTGTTAAAAAGAACCTTTCTTGTATTGGATCCGAGAGGTGGAAGGAGTGGCGGTGACGTTCCGAGAAGGGATTTTGGGTCTGCTAGATCCAAATCTACTACTGCAATGAGTTGCAGATAGGAGCAGGGGTGGTGATGAAAACATTAGGGTGACGATCGAGAGCGGTGATGAAAACAATTATCGGGAACAGGGTTTCCCTCCGATGAGAGGGGTGATGAAAACTGTTCATCTTCTACCTCTCGACACCTAACCAGTTACTAGGAACAAGGTTTCTCTCTCTCTCTCTCTGTCTCTCTCTCACACACACACACATAACCAGCGGCAGTGACCTGCTGAAACAATCGTTTCCAGTGAGTTCAAAATGGCAGAGCTTCTGATCTGACTGCCAGTTTGGTTGTGCTTACAAAACATAGTTGAAATTTAGAATGAAAATCACTTGGGTTCAAATTTAACAGAGAAACTAAACAATTAAGTAAGGAGGAAAAAAATAAAGAAGAAGAATGAAAACCAGAACATACTCAGAAACTCCATTTCCAGAAGGCTGCTGGCTTGATCTTCATAAGTTTGACCTTGGGTTTCCACAAGTTGCATCTAAGCTTTTAGAATATACTATATAGTACTAGCCAGTGATAGATAAAACAAACTGTTGCTAAATGGAGCAGTTTTATCATATGCAGTAATATCAAAGCCCATGAATTCTGCAGTAGATTATCATCCTCTTCATCATAATGAGAATTTTCTTTGTCAAGAAAGATAATTAACCCCAGAAAGCTCATTCTTTTGAGCTTCCTTTGATCTGATCCTGAACAAGTTAACAGTGCTGAAGAAAAAAGAAAAAGGTATGGTATTCATTCAACTTTTCTTTCCTAGAATCTTGTAATGGACCTGTGTCTAGAAAACATATGGAGGACGAGAAAATGTTCAGAGTAGTAGGAAGATGGAGGTCTGAGGTGTCGATCGAAGCCAAGACTTTCAAGTTCGAAGAGGAAAGGATCAACGGTGAGGATGCAATGAAAATCAGAGAGAATAACAGGGCGACTGTTGGTATCAAAGGAGGTCATTGTCTGGATGAAAGGTTTCATAGATGGGGCTATCAACTCTGGTAAGGTGAATGGCTGGAAAAACTCCATGTCAGTTCTAGGTAAGAAATATGTAACAGAATTGAAAAGAAACAGAAAGGGATGGTTTATCTCTGTGGTGGAATTTTTTGGAACAAATGGAAAACAAATGCTATGTGTGCCGGAAGGGAG
>NW_010729094.1:2409730-2435643 GCF_000365185.1 Nelumbo nucifera | reverse complement strand
AGAGAATGTGAAAATCACCCTCTCCTAGCCGACCCACTTGAATTTTATTCATAAAACTTAGAGTTACAAGAAAGACTATTTTGTTCCTCATAGAAGATGGGACACATAACTTAAACTCAGATACAATAGACCTTTCACTTTCAAGAAGATAAACCAGAATGACCAAAATACCCCTGACTCGAGCATTCTAACAAATACCTTAACTGTTTTAAAGAAAAATGACATATAGGAGCTTACCATCTATCCTTCTGACCAATTCCTTCAACTTAAAAACAAGACGTTGTATTCCTGGTTGAGCAAATGTATAATGGTCTTGCATACACTCGAGCAACTTTGATAGACACCAATAGCAATCAGCTTCTATGTTAGAAATTTTCTGCGGAGATAGATCCACGATTGACCAAGTCTCCATGTCCTCTTCCAGATATTCAGACAAGAAAACAAATAAAAATGGTGTGACAAGATCATTTATTCCCTGAACATATCCGCTTGCTGGATGCCGAATGGCCCTGAAAACATATTGGGAAACCATGATTACAAAGAGAAACAGCCTATAATATTAAAATGAGTTCACACCAAGGAGTAAAATTGCAAGAGGAAAAAGTCCTGTACATAATTAAGACAAAAAACTATTCTTTATCATTATGTATATATTGGAATTCTTGCAAGCTCAAATTAGATCAATATTTGCATATACTGTTTATATTCAATGGAAACTGTTGAGTCGACAGTCCAGGGGTATTTGAGCCATTTCATAGTGCTTTACTTAAAGTTGTTATGTCTATTGTGTCTGAGGTTAAGTAGAGTGTCCCATACATAAAGAGGGGCACCAAGGCCTTTGTACTTAAGTTGCAAATTGATATATATTGATTCTGGTCGGCTGGGAGATAGATTTCTCTCTTAAGGAGACCAGCCAAACGATCTCTTCATTTTCTCTTCTCTTTCTCTCTTTCTCTCTTTTTCTTCTTCTTCTTCTTCCTCCCTCCTCCCTTTCTTTTTATTTCAGGAAGAAAATCAGATCTGATCGAACCACTAACATGGCATCAGAGCCCTGATTTTCTTCCCAGCTTTTTTTCTTTTCCAGAGCCTTCCAGAACTTCTATTCTGAGTTTTCTTGGTGATTACCTGGAGGATCAAAGAAAGAACGAAAAGGGGTGACCGTTTTTTGTCTAGGGAGGTATTCATGCCTCCAGTTGCATTAGAAAGTGTTGTTTCAGTGGAGTTTTAGAGAAACCCTCTAACCGGTGTATCGAAGAGGGACTGTTAGTGATCAGTCTAAGTGCAACAGTTCATGTGGGGCGTTTCAATGATCTGAAAGGGCACAGTTGTGGATTTCTGGACTTATTGTGGTCGGCCTATTAGCAGGTATGCATGAGAAGTGATTTTCTGTGTGTTTCTTGTTAATGGAAGTGAGTGATAGGTGTGAAAACAGTGCTGAAATCTGTGTACCGCACATATTTCTGAGTTTCCGTGTGTTTCTTGCTGATAGAAGTGGGTGATAGGCATGAGAACAGTGCTGAAATCAGTTACAGCACATGTTTCAGTTGTAGTTGATTGGTAGTGGTGTAGTGTAGTTCTGTGAAGTGAAGTTTTCTTTCTTTTTATATACCCCATGGCAACCCTAGGAGAGAGCAGTGATAAAATATCCAGTGTTATGATTACCCCTGGTTTTCTGAATGTACAAATGACATCTATCAAGTTGAACAGTGAGAATTATGTACCATGGGCCAAGTCAATGGGGGTCTTTCTTAGAGCCAAGAAGAAGGTGAAACATGTGAAAGAAGAAAAACCCTCGGCTGATTCCCAAGGATATAGTGATTGGGAAAAAGAAGATGCATAGATAATGACATGGTTATGGATAGTATGGAACCCAAAATTAGCACGCATTTTATGTTTCTTGATACAGATGAGATATGGGATCATGCCAAGAAGCTTTATTCTGGACAAGATAATACCACAAGATACTCTATCAAGAATATTTCAATCTACAACAAGGAAATCAAACACTTAAGAAGTATTATGCTAAAATGAGGAACCTTCGGAGTGAGCTAAATATCTATCATCCTTTGACATCAGATGTTAAAATTCAGCAAAAACAAAGGGAGCAACTGGATATGACTAGAGTTTTAGTGGGTTTAAAGGCTGAGTATGAACTAGTTAGAGCTTAGATTCTAGGAGGCTCTACTCTTCAATCTGTTGAGGTGTTTTGCACAACTCCATAGGATTACTATTGGGTCTTCAGAGAGTTCCACAGTTTCATATAGTTCAGCCTTTGTAGTGATGAGAGGGAGAGGCCATGGAAATAGAGGAAGAGGTCATGGTGGACTGTAGAGAAGATGGGCCGAATGGCCCATAGGCTGTTACTCTATGTTATCTTTATGTTCTTCTCTGTAATGGGCCTTATTTTGGGCCCATACTCTTCTATGCTCTATTTTTGTAATTTCTTGTCCAACCAAGGACCTCTCTTGTAATTACTCAAAGATTAACTTAATAAAAGTGTATTAGAGTGTTAGAGGGAGGTTTAGTTCGAACCTCTCATTCTCTAACCCTCTTTGTCGCAGCTCTCTCTCTCTCTCATTCTCTAATATTCTCTTGTTTGTTGTTTTGGTTTTCTTGCACAGTCCCATACTTCTAGGGCTGTTTTTCAACTTGGACCTATGTTGCATCGTGGTGGTGGACGTAGTGCAAGTCAAGACTTAGGGGGAGGTTGTAGTAGAGGTCGTAATTATGGGCCTAGGAAGTGTACACATTGTGGGATGGAAGGACACACTGTTAATTTTTGCTATTACTTACATGGACCACTTTCTAAATCTACTAGTGCATCTAGGAAGGAGATGGTGAGTACTCCATGTGATGAGTATGAAAGGTTTCTTCATGCTACTTCCAGCAGAATATGGCTGCTCTTACCCACCCTGGATTATTGATTTTGGAACTTTTGATCATATGACTAGGACTCCAGGTTTGTTTTCCTCCCTTTCTCCATATTCTACATCACAAACAGTTACTTTAGAAAATGGTTCTACCTCTCCCATTTGTGGTGTTGGCAATGTAGACATTGCATCACTGCCTTTATCTTAATTCTATATGTGCCCAAATCTGCTTTTAGTCTTATGTTTGTTAGCAAATTTACTAAATCTCTAATTTGTTCTATAACTTTCTTTCCTTGATCTTGTGTTTTTCAGGATATCAAGACAGAGATGAAGATTGGTGGAGGGCATGAAGCCGATGGATTGTATTATCTTGATGGTGGTGGTTTGGCAGCAGCTCTCCAGTCCTCTCTTACACCTCTCCAATGGCATTGTAGACTTCGTCATCCATCTGTCAAGACACTTTAGTTACTTGTTCCGTCATTGCGTCGCCTTTCTTCATTGGAATGCAAGTCGTGTCACTGTGGGAAACACCATCAGGTTTCCTTTAGTCGTAGAGTAGATAGTCATAGTTTGAGTCTTCTCTTTAGTCCATTTTGATATTTGGGGTCCAAACAGAGTTGTATCGTACAATGGTTATAAGTACTTTGTAATTTTTATTAATGATTAGTCAAAGATGGCATGGTTTATTTTATGAAAGAAAAGTACAAATTGTTCTCCATTTTTTCAAAAATTTTATGCAGAAATTCACACACGATTTGGTGCTCATATTAAGATACTTCATTTTAACAATGAGAAAGAATATTTCTATACGTCGTTTCAAGAATATTTAGAACAACATGACATCCATCAAACCTCTTGCACTTATACACAAAAAAATGGGGTGGCTGAATGCAAGAACCGTCTTTACTTGAGATTGCCTGGTCCCTTTTACATCATATGAGTGTTCCCAAATGTTTTTGGAGTGATGTTGTTCGTACAACTGGTTTCCTTATTAACCGGATGCCATTGTCTATCCTTGAAGGTCAATCTCCCTTGTCAATTTTGTTTCCTACATTGTCTCCCTTTCCACTTATTCCCAAGGTTTTCGGGTCATCAGGTGTGTATGCTTTGTTCAAAATCTACATTTGGGGATGGACAAGTTAGATGCACACTCTACAAAGTGTATCTTTCTTGCCTACTCTCGGACAGAAAAGGGCTACAAGTGTTACAATCCTTCTTAACGTTCCTTTCTGTGCCCTGATGTCACCTTATTTGAGTCTGTTCTGTTCTCTACAAATAGTGATGTTTCTTCTTCATCCCTTGTGCTCCCATTTCATGCTCCTGTTGATGACCCCATTCCTCTTATTCTTGTTGCTCCCAAGTCTTCATCTCCTCCATTGCAGGTTCCTACTGAGTGAGCACTGATCAGGCATGTGTATATGCATTAATCGATACCGGCACTTCCACCAGTTTCTTCTCCATCAACAGATTAGGCAGTTGTTCCTAACCCTGTGGTGCCCTCTCAATCTGACCTTGATCTTCCCATTGTTGTGCGTAAAGGTAAGTGTAGTTGTACTTTGCATCTTATTTCTAACTATGTCTCTACCTCTTATCTTTTTGCTTCCCATTACTAGTTTGTTTCCCTTTTGTCTACTGTTTCTATTCCTAAGAATGTCCAGGAAGCTATTACCTCCCAAGAATGGCACCAAGCAATAGAAGAACAACTCTTATCACACGTGGGAGCTCACCACTCTTCCTCCTGATAAGTATGTTGTAGGTTGTAAATGGGTGTATACTGTTAAATACTTACCAAATGGAAGCATAGAGCGCTTGAATGATAGGTTGGTTACCAAGGGGTATTCTCAGTTGTATAGAGTGGATTATACAAAGACATTCTCTCCTATTTCCAAGATTGGCTCAATTCGTGTGTTGATATCCTTAGCAACTATGTATGACTTGCCCTTGTTTCAGATTGACACTAAGAATGCCTTCCTACATGGTGATTTTAGCTAAGAAGTGTATATACAACAACCACCATGGTTTGTTGCTCAGGGGGAGGATGGTAAGGTGTGTAGACTTCAGAAAGAAATTTACGGACTAAAACAATCTCCATGTGCCTAGTTTGGTAGATTCAGTGAGGTAGTTAATGATTTCGGTATGAAGCAATGTCAGGTTGATCATTCGGTGTTCAACTATGATTATGAAGCTAGAAAGTTTTTTATGATGGTTTATGTAGATGACATTGTCATTACAAGTAGTGATAAGTTGGGGATTGATAAATTGAAGGCTTTTTTGCATGATCATTTTCAAAAAAACAAAAAAAAAAGATCTTCGCAAATTCAAATACATTATGGGAAGAGAAGATGCAAGTCAAAGAATGACATCAATTTGTGTCAGAGGATGTATGTACTTGACTTGTTAGAAGAGACAGGATTGTTGGGTACTAAACCATCTGAAACACCCATGTAACCCGACACCAAATTAAGCACTGATGTGAGTGCAGAATTTGATGATCATGGGAGGTACAGGAGATTAGTGGGTAAGTTGAATTATTTAACTATTACCTGACCTGACATTTCCTTTGTAATGAGTTTGTTCAGTCAGTTTATGCAGAAGCCCCGAGTTCCCCATTGGGATGCAGTTTTAAGAATTGTACGATATTTGAAAGGGGTTCCAAGTCATGGATTATTATGCAAACCAGGAGCAAGTCTTGAAATAGAGGCTTATACTGATGCAGATTGGGGAGGCTCAGTGTCCGATAGATGGTTTACTACAAGGTACTATACTTTTCTTGGAGGAAATCTGGTAACATGGAAGAGCAATAAACAAACAGCTGTAGCAAGAAGTAGTGTTGAAGTTGAGTATAGAGCCATGAGACACAACCAAGGCTTAAAGCATAGTTTTCAAGGTTCCAAGGTGAGGCTAGGCGACAGGGGGGCACCTAGGCGTCACCTAGGCGATGGATTTTATTAAGTAAAAACATGTATCCTAGGGTAGTTCCCTAAGTTCCATAATCATATTTCCATAATAAATATCCATAATTTTCATAAGAGAAGTATAAACTTCATCATAAAGTATAGAAAATCAACATATTCCAACATATTCATGAGAAGAAAAAGAAGAAATAAAAGAAAATTAAAAAATATAGGGGCTGAACCCCTATATCTGTTATAGGAAAAGAAGAAAAGAAAAGGTGGAAGAAGAAATCAGTATATACACACACAAAATTAGTAAGAAAAAGAAGAAATGTGTAGATTGGACAACATTTTATGTTCTTCCTTATTGGTTCAGGTTTTGAAGTCTTTGAGGGTTCAATACAGCATTTAACAATGTTTGTGTTGATTAAACCCTAACAAATAAGAAAATAATAAAAAGAATTAGTATATAAACACACAAAATGAATATTTTAGTTTAAAAATGTCTATTTTATAATTATAACCTCAAAAAATTAAGAATATAAAGGTTTTTTATAACACGCTATAGAAAACTTCTTGGCAATTAGGCGAGGCGAGCCTCCAAGGGTGCCTTGACAACTATGGTTTAAAGTATTGGAAACACAAAGTGTATCAAAAAGGCAATTTTAAGAGATGTATCGAGATACGCTTTGGATAGACATAGATACGAAAGAAAAACCAAGATACGCATGGATACGCTATGAAACTCAAATAAATCATAAAAAATATTTTAATAACAATAAGCACAAGGTATATATGACCATAAATAAGTTATTTAAACATAAAAAAACTTTAATAGTTTAGTGAAGTGTAAGGGATTGGGACACAATCGGTAACTGTTGAAAAACGACGAAAAATACTAAAATGTGTACATATATACCTTACCTTGATTTTCACAAAATCAAAATAATGTCTTAATATTTGTTAATATAATAATCAATTTTAGCATGGGTGATCATTTCAGCCCGACCCACTTGGAAATTCCATGTTTGGGCTTGAGTTGTGTGTAGGCTTAGGCCATAATATATAATATATATTATATAATGTATCAAAAAAATTATATGCATATTATATATTATTTATATAAAATATTATATATGTAATATTTTATATATAAAAAGACTTAGGCCTGACCCGACCCATAATCACCCCAATAAACATTCATTAAAAAGAAAAAAAGTTTATTTTAAGATAAGAATGGATAAAATTTGAACAACAAAATGGATTTGGACGTAGTGGTGGATTCATGGTCATTGTAAATGTGTGACCAAGGTTCAAATCTCCTCATGGCCTACATTAGAGTACCGGTTAGTATCGGATCTGTATTGGTCGATACAGACCTGAAACGATTCGATCGGGCCAAAAAGAAATGGAACAAATGGTTTATATATGTTCCGTGTATCGGGCCTTAAACGAAACAATACGTATCGGCCGATAAAGAATCTTGCACATGTTAGGAACTGCCTAACTCAGGGACTTTTTCGAGGAAGCCTGCCTCCTGAACGAGAGAGAGAGAGAGAAAGAAGAAAGAGAGAGAGAGAGAGAGATTGTATTCCCAAAATCGATAATTTATCTTTTGGCTTCCTTTCCTTATTTATACACTTCTGTTACAATTCTGTTATATCAGCCTCTCCACTTGTCCAGTTTGTTATTTAGTTTGTTCTAGTGGTTGGCTGTCAGTTACATTACTTAAAGGCTGACGTGGCCTTTTCTTGTACACTTGCATTCCCTTTATTTGTGTCTCAACAGCACATAGCTTGTGAGTTATTGTGGTTAAAGAACCTCCTCCATGAGATTGGGTATACACTCAACAATCCTATGAAGTTGTATTGTAACAACTAAGTTGTAATTTGCATCACATCTAATCCAACCTTCCACAAGAGGACAAAACACATAGAAGTTGATTGTCATTTTGTAAGAGAAAAAGAGCTCAGTGGAGTGATAAATATAGTACATGTGAACACAAGGAGTTAGTGGGCTGATTTGTTTACAAAAGGGTTCAAGTCAGGGAAAAGTGGATTATATATGTAACAAGGTGGGATTATATGATATATACTCACCAACTTGAGGGGGAGTGTTAGAGTTGACAGTCCAGGGGTACTTGAGTCATTTCATGGTGTTTTACTTAAAGTTGTTTTGTCTATTGTATTTGAGGTTAAGTAGAGTGTCCAATACAAAGACAAGGGCACAAAGATCTTTGTACTTAAGTTGCAAATCAATAAGGAGACCAGCCAAACCATTTCTTCATATTCTCTCTCTCTCTTTCTCTCTTCTTTTGCTTCTTCTTCTTCTCCCTTTCTTTTTATTTCAGGAAGCAAATCAGATCTAATTGAACCACTAACAGAAGCATATACCAATAGCTTTGCAAATAGAAGAAATTACAATAGATACAACCTTAACCAAGATTACTTTAATTTCCAAGCTATCCTTTATTGGAAAATCCATGGAAACCCCAATGAACCTATACAACTTGATAGTCTTTAAATGATCCACATGTGAATCATATAAATGATATACCATGTATACTACAGATTTTGAACTACAAGTATAAAAATTATTTTAGTTTTAATTACAGGTAGCCACACTTCAATAGATCCAAGCTCTGCATGCACAACTAGGGGTGGCTACGAGCCAAGCTCTTCACGAGCTATTTGAGCTCGGCTCAGCTCGGTTTCAATTGAGCTTCGAGCCAAGCTCGAGCCCAATTTGTAGGCTCGTTTATTAATCGAGTCAAGCTCGAATAGCTACATATATACATATAATAACAATAATAATTTATTATTATTTTCTATAATAATAAATTATAGAAAATAGTATACATAATATTTTTATTTTTATATATAATAATAACTAATTATTATAATTCTTAATTTTTTTAAATATTAAATAAAAAAAATTTTATATATAAAATTTTTTTTTATAAAACGATTTTCTCAAGTCGAGCTGGTGTTGAGCCGAGCTCGAATAGCTAGCTATTAGGCTTAGCTCGGCTCGAATCCACCCCTATACACAACTAAGGGTTTGTTTCGTTCACGGTTGGAATCAGAATTGGAATTGGAATCAGAATGGTCTATTCCCATAACCTGTTTGGATTAGACAGGAAAAAAATCGGAATCGGAATCGGAATGGGAATCAAATGGAATGGGATCTCATTGCCGAGGAGGAGGGAATGACCATTCCCTCAAATGGGGGAATGCTATTCCACCAGGAATGGGAGTCAGATTCCAATTCCACCAAACCAAATGGTTGGAATCGGAATGGGCCATTCTAATTCTGATTCTGGACCCCTATTCCTGCGAATCAAATGGGCCCTAAGAGGGGAAAAACCAGGGGAAAACTATATTTCAATGCTATCATGATTAAACATATTTTTTTTGAAAGGTAAAGTATTATATTGATAAACAAAAAGATAAAACCCCAACAGAGCAAGGAGCTGAGATGGCCTGTACAAACAGCTTTACAAAGAACTAGGCTTATAAACAGAGCGAACTCAAATCAAGCTATATTTGTATTCGACTCCAATTCAAGAACAGGGGATTCATATTCGATTCGATATCCAATTGGATATTCAAAACTACAAACTGAATTCGAATGTGATTAAAGAATTGAGTATTTGAATAGTTTCGAATTCAATCAAATGTATAAACATTAAAAACCCTAATTCCATTGATCAAATGGTTGAGCAAGAAACCCCTCCCGTGTGTGAACTATGAACAAGAAAGCAAAACCTCAAAAAATCTAGAAGAAGAAGAACAGAGAAAGTAACCTAAGATATCTAAAACAAAAAAGAGAGATAAAAAAGAACAGGGAGAAAGGGAAGGAAAGAGAAGAAGAGAGTTTGGATGGCTCTAGTGGGCAGAAGACAAAGATCTAATATCAGATGTTGGAATGTTGTGAAACCCAAGCTGTGCATGTATGAATTTGTATGCCTGAATAACAGTCCGGTGCTTCTCCTATTAGGATTCTTGATAAAATGATCGTATGGCACTGTGATCTTCAGTTGATGGATGTCATTCTGTGGCCTATCAATTACCATTTAAGATGATCTTGAGAGAGATTGGAGGAGGATTTTATGGTGAAATCAGAGAACAAATGGTGAACCATCAAACATGAAGAAGACGAAACTGAAATGGTTAATGGTGTAAAACAGACTTTCCAATAAAATATTTAAATATGAATTCTTTTTCTCAGACATCGTCAGGGTTTCAGTCACTGTCTTTTCATTCTTCTTTTTTTTTAATAAAATAATATTAAAGGGGCAGTTTTCAGAAGTCATTATTGCATTGTCTTTTAATTAGACAATATTTTAATATATTTTGTCTCATGAAATATTCATGTCATTGTACAAATGTTAATATATATGTATAATTCATATATTTAAATATATTAATCAAATCAGGGTATCCAAATTGGATTTGATAATTAAATGGTAAGAATAAGAGATTCAGCTTCAACCATTTATAATATTCCAATCATCGGAATTTGATTGGATTATGTTGAATCTCGAATTCAAATTTGGATTTTCAAATACCATTTACACCCCTACAAAGAAATTTTAATAGATATAAAAATAGAATTCATGTAAAAAAAATCCCTAGAAGGTATGTGCTTAAAATCTGTATGCACCACTACTCAAGAATGTTATCTACCTAACAGAGTTTTAGTAATATCTTCCTCTAATGAGGTAACATTGTTGAAAATACGAGTACTTCTGTCTGTCCAAATTGTCCACATCAGTGCCAGGATATCAATCCCTAAACGATTTCCCCTTTTCTTCTAAGACCACAAAGCTGCTACCTCTACATAAAGATCTCCAGATTTGCAGGAAGACAGGTGCACCTCAAAAATTTTTAGGGAGAATGACCGTTCAGCCCAGGGTCAGAATTTATAGGCCCAAAGTACAGTTGGGGTGGGTGCCAGCTCGGAATTGCCAATTCACGGGCGGGCATTGGTGTGTAGAGTGGGGGTTTTTGACCTTTTGAATGTTTATAGCTCTGCAGTGGAAATCAGAGATCTGCATTGGGCCTGTCCATACTTCTCCAAAATTTTTAACATCCTACCCCAAATCCTCCAAGGAACCTTGCAGTGTAAGAATGGGTGATCCACTGATTCAGAACATTTATTACACAGGCTACAAGTAGGGTTGTTCACTACCGTGCTCTTCTTCAATAAGTTATCTGGTCTCAAGCATTTATTGAGCACTGTCATCCACTTTAGAAAGGCAACCTTCATGGGAGATACAGACTGCCAAGTTCATGAGGCAGGAAAAGTATCTCTGTCACTATGTATCGGCATATTGAAGAAGGATTTGACTATGAATCTACCTTCTATATCCCACCTTCAAATCCTGCCATCCTTCTTATTTCTATTAGGCATGAAAGTATATATCTTCTGCAGCATCTCTACCAAGGATTCCACCTCCCAGCCACTGTAAGTCCTCCTAAAAGTCAGGTTCCAGGATCCAGACTCCCTTTGGAAACTGAAAACATCACAAATGACAACTTTCTTGTGCATGTCTAAATCAAATAGATAAAAATACAACTCCTTTAATGGCTGATTATAACACCAAGGAACAGTCCATAACTTCAGCCTATCCCCATCACCAACCTCATATTTGATCCCCCTCTTAAATCATAATAGGCCTTCTGAATACCTTTACAAATAGCACAGCCATAAAAAAGTGTTAACCCTACCTGGACCCATTTCCTATCACCGGCCCTATATTTCAAGATGAAGGCTTTCAACCAATATTTTTGGAAGCTGCTCAGCCTCTAGACAACTGGGTATAAACATATCTAAATAGCAAGATGTGTCTAAAAGTTCAAGGAAACCCTGAAATTTTCTAGTTAGCCATTCTATGCCTGAAGCTCATTTAACTTTAGTTGAAGTTCTTTTTTGTTGATAGGAATACCTTTTAAAAAGAGTAACTTTTTCATCTGCTACATATATTAACCGTTCGTTATCTTACCACCTCCTTGCATCATTTTTTCCTTCTTGTTCACAAACCGTTAATATATTTCACAGCATATACCCATAGATATCCAATAGCCTTCTTCTTGAATAGATATAAGGTCCCAAGTGTCATTAAACTGAAAAGAATGCATTTCTTCACCCATAGCTTTCTTTCAATCAGGTGAGCAAAGGGCAACTTGAACAGATGTAAGAACGAAAACAGAAGACAAGGACTCAAAATGAATATGGGTAGAAGAAACATGATTGTAAGAGACAAATGAGAAATAGGATGAGCTGCACAAGACTGCTTACCTTTATGGAATGCAATAGGAATATCTAAATTAGAATGAGTTGAATTTAGCAATGGAGGTGGTGACGATGGACGTGCCAGATCCTATTCCATGTGTCTGTGAGCATAAATCTTGCAATAGGAAGTTGCTCTGGAGGAAAGACAGGAAGTGGTAAAGGGAACAAAGAAGCATCAAAAGTTGTATTAGTAGTAGAGAATAATGGAGTTGAATAAAATAAAGTGACATTAGGACACACAATGTTTACGTAACTTGGATTATAACACTTATATCCCTTTTGGGTATAAGAATAGCCAAGAAAAACACATTTAATATACCAAGTATCAAGTTTATCAAGTTCAGGTCTTAGTTCATGATCAAAACAAACACAATCAAATATCCGAGGACAACGTGACCATGGAGACAATGAAGGAAACAACACAGAATGGTGATTGGCCATGAAGAACAGAGGATGGTAAATGATTGATGTGAAAACAAGTAGTAAGAACAACACCTCTCCAATCATAGTTGTCAAGGTGTCACCTAGGCGACAAAAATGACAAGGTGGGCGCCTTTTATAATATCATTTATATTGATGCATCTTATTAATGTATGTGTTAATACATTTTATTATATGATATATATATATATATATGTATCAATTATACTTTGCTTTAATGTTTTACTATTGAAATTTAAAAGATCAAAGGGTTTTGAGAAAAGAAAAAGAAAGAAAGAAAGAAAGAAAGAAAAGAAAGAGGAAAGAAAGAATAGAATAATAAAGTTCTTTTTTTCTATTCTCTCTCTCTAATTAAATAAAACAGAGACTCCATCCTTGTTTTTTTTTTTTCATTTTACTTTCCATCTTGAATATTTATCATATAAAGTTAATAACCTTCTTTAGCTGCTAATTAATATGAATTTGCTCTATTAAATACTTATTATAATAGTTGTTTGTTCAGTGGCTTCAGCAGTTCGAAGAAGAGGAAGAACAAATCAGTTGAACATGGTAGCCTTAACCCTACCATTCGACCATAATATGGATTAGGGGTTTAATTAAGTACAATGACTAAACTGCCCCCACTTAAGTATGGGATAGGAAGTCTAATTGGAACTGCCACATAAGCACATAACTTAAACTGACAGAAAAAGACTAATCTACCCCTCATTCGACTAACTCTAACACTCCCCCTCAAGTTGGAGAATATATGTCATATGATCCCAGCTTGTTACATATATAGTTCATTCTCCCTGAGTTTAAACCTTTTGTAAACAAATCTGCCCATTGATCACTTGAGTCCACATGTTCCGTGCTTATCTCTCCAGTAAGGACTTTCTCCCTCACAAAGTGGCAATCAATCTCTATGTGCTTTGTTCTTTCATGACAGACAGGATTAGATGAGATGTGAATTGCAGCTTGATTATCACAGTACAATCTCATAGGTCCATCCATTGAGAATCCAATTTCTTGTAGGAGGTTTCTCAACCATACTAATTCACATGTAGTGTGTGCCATGGCTCTATATTCGGCTTCAACACTACTACTTGCCACAACAGTTTTCTTCTTACTCTTCCATGTCACTATATTGCCTCCAAGGAATGTGTAGTAACCTATAGTAGATCTTCTATCTGACACAGAGCCTACCCAATCTGCATCTGTATACCCAACTACCTCAAGTCTTCCTCTTGGTTTGTACAATAACCCACGGCCTGGAGCTCCCTTTAGGTAGTTTACAATTATAAGAATTGCATTCCAGTGAGGTATCCGGGGATTCTGCATAAATTGGTTCACTACACTGACTGCAAAGGAGATGTTTGGTCTTGTGATAGTCAAATAGTTCAGCATCCCCACTAACCGTCTGTATCTTCCAAGATCATCAAATATTTCACTTGTATCACTACTCAACTTAGCATTTGGTTCCATGGGAGTTTCGGCCGGTTTTGCACCTAACAGTCCTGTTTCATCCAGCAGATCAAGGACATATTTTCTTTGGCATAGATTTACACCTTGTTTTGATCTGGCAACTTCTATACCCAAGAAGTACTTCAACTTCCCAAGGTCTTTTGTTTGAAAATGTTCTTGCAGGAAGACCTTTACTTTATCAATCCCCAATTTGTCACTGCCAGTTATGACAATGTCATCCACATAGACTACGAATAAAATCTTTCCAACTTCTGAATCATAGCCGAACACTGAGTGGTCAACCCGACATTGTTTCATTCCAAAATTCTTCACCACTTCACTAAACTTCCCAAACCAAGCACGAGGAGATTGTTTCAACCCATAAATTGCCTTTTTCAGTCTACACGCCTTACCATCCTCCCCCTGAGCAACAAACCTAGGTGGTTGCTCCATATATACCTCCTCCCCATGAGGTCACGATGAAGGAAGGCATTTTTAATGTCAAGTTGAAACAAGGGCCAATCATACATAACTGCCAGAGAAATTAAGACACGGACTGAGCTACTCTTTGCCATTGGAGAGAAGGTCTCCATATAGTCCACCCCATATAGCTGAGAATAACCTTTAGCAACAAGTCGGGCCTTCAACCGCTCCATACTACCATCCGGAAAGTATTTACAACCCACAACATGTTTACCTAGAGGAAGAGTAGTGAGTTCCCACGTGTGAGTATGCTGAAGAGCGGAGAGCTCCTCCTCCATTGCTTGACGCCACCCGAGTGAAGTAAGGGCCTCCTAGATGTCCTTAGGTATAGAGATAAATTACAAGAGAGAAACAAATTGGCAATATGAAGTGGAAAGGTGAGAGACAGAAACAAAATTAGAAACGGGATGTAGGGTACGACTGCGTTTACCTTTCCGTAAAGCAATGGGAAGATCAAGCTCTAAAGATTCTGGGACAAGAGCAACAACAAAATCTGTAGACAAGGTAGAAGTCGGAGGAGGTTCCGGTGTTTTTCGACGAGTATACACTTGCCGGATCGGTGGTCGTTCAATAGGAATCTGCACTGGAGGAGGTGACAATTCAACCCCAATTGGAACACCCGGAACGGGATCACGGACTGGAAGAGGGAGAGGAAGCAAAGGTGGAGATACTGAAACTTCAGGTCCCGAGAAGAATGGAACGGACTCAAAAAATGTGACATCAGGACAGACATAGAACTTCCGAGTAATGGGATTGTAACACTTATACCCTTTCTGGGTTTAAGAGTAGCCAAGAAAGATACACTTAATAGAGCATGCATCCAACTTGTCTAACCCAGGACTCAGATTGTGAATAAAGCGCATACAACCAAAGATCTAGGGTGTTAATGGAAAGGAAGACAAGGTGGGGAACAAAATAGAAAAGAAAGACTGACCATGAAAGATGATGGTATCCGATTAATAAGGAAACAAGCAGTAAGCACAATGTCACTCCACAAACGTTTAGGAACACATATGATGAAGAATAAACTGAGCAGTTTCAAGAAGATGACGATTCTTTCGTTCAGCCACCCCATTTTGCTGAGGGGTGGATGCAAATGAAGTTTGATGAATGATGCCATGTTGTTCTAAATACTGTTGAAAAGAAGTGAGGAAGTATTCACGACCATTATCTGAATGAAGAACTTTGATTGGAACACCAAATTGCGTACGTATTTCAACATGGAATTTTTGAAAAATAGAAAATAATTCACCCCTTTTCTTCATTAAATAAATCCATGTCATCCTTGAACAATCATCAATAAAAGTGACAAAATACTTGTAACCATTATAAGACTATTTTAATCAGACCCCTAACATCTGAATGAACTAAAGTAAAAGGACTCAACATACAACTATCAACTCTAGGGCTGAAGGAAACCCGATGGTGTTTCCCATATTGACACGACTCACACTATAAAGACAACAAATGACTCAAGGACGGAACCGGTATCGTGAGTGCCTTGAGGGATGGATGTCCCAGCCGACAGTGCCATTGTAGAGGAGTGAGGGAAGTCTGAAGTGTAACTGATAATCCACCACTGTCAAGATAATACAATCCACCGGCTTCATGCCCTCCACCAATTTTCTTCCTAGTCTTGAGATCCTGAAAAACACAAAACAAAGGGAAAAATGTAACAGAGCAATTAAGGGCCTTAGTTAATTTACTAACATAAGATTGAATGGAAATTTAGGTACATATAGAACAAAGGATAAAGAAAGAGAAGCCGTGTCAACATTACCAACACCACAGATGGAGAAGAAGAACCGTTGGCAAGGGTAACAGTTTGAGATGTGGAAGTTTTAGAGAGGGGAGAGAACACACTTGGAGTCCCGATCATGTGATCAGAGGCTCCAGAGTCAATAATCCAGGGAGGAGAAGGTTTGGATGCAAGACAAGAAATACCTGAGTGAGCAAGGGTGGCAGTAGTATGTTGTGAAGTAGCCTGAAGGAACCTCTCATACTCATCGTGCGGTACATTGATCATCTCCTTACCAGAAACAAACATAGATGGTAAGGTGTGAGATCTGGCTATTGGTTATCACTGACATCAGCCCCACTAGCTACTGCATGATTCTCCCATGTAGAAGGTGGGCCATGGAGATCATAACAAAAATTCACCGAATGTTTTTTCCTGCCACAGTGGGTACACTTCCTAGTAGAGTTACCTTTTCCTTTACCACGGCCTCCCCCCGAGTCACGACCACCACCACGGCCAAAGATGGAACCACCACAACCTCCTCGAGATCCATGTCCTCCCCTTCTACTACCACGTCCACCTCCTCTGGTTGCCACAAATCTTGATCTATCAGACAGTGTGGAACTCTCTGTAGAACCCAAGGAGATCCTGTGAAGCCTTGCAAATACTTCCTCAAGTGTAGGAAGAGTAGACACTCCCAAAATTTGGCTCTAACTGGTTCGTACTCTGATCTCAACCCCACTAAGAACCTAGTGACATCCAGTTGCTCCCTCTGTTGTTGCTGAACCTTAACATCCAAAGTTAGGGGGTGATAGACATTTAGTTCATTTTTGAGGTTTTTCATACTGGCATAGTACTCTTCTAAGGTTTTATTCCCTTGTTGCCGATCAAAATACTTCTAATAGAGCTGATATACCACCGCAGTATTATCCTGCCCAGAATAAAGCTTCTTGGCATGTTCCCATATGTCCTTAGCTATATCTAAGAACATAAAGTTGGCACTTATTTTGGGTTCCATACTATTCCATAACCATGTCATGATTTGGGCATCTTCCTATTCCCAGTCATCAAACCCTGAAGAGTTAGCCGATGGTTTAACTTCCTTCACATGCTTCACTTTCCTCTTTGCCTTGAGAAAAACTTCCACTGACTTGGCCCATGGCACATAGTTCTCACCATTAAGTTTAATTGAAGTCATTTGCACACCCAAATAGTCAAAGGGAATCACCACACTAGGTTTCTAATCACTACAACCATCTCCAGTTGCTGCCATGATGCCCTCCCGATGCTACTTCTAATGCTGAATCCCCAGTCACCAACCGAGTACTACTATCAGGAGTTTGATGTCCCAGACACTACAGCAGTCTCCAAACACAGATGATAGGTTCACAACTAGTCATAGTCAATCATCACTGTGTAAACTACCATTCAGATTAAGAACAAAAAGGTAAACCAGCATTCAAACGGCACCAACAAGGCAGAAAATTGATGTAGGCAATTCGGCCATTCCTTCCGAACCAAAAAAAAACACAATTTTTGTTCTTGTTCACACCACTACTGATTACACAGAGCCATAAATCACCATGACAGTAATTCAGCAACTCGCTAACCACATACAAGCCCTCTTGAAGCTGCTCAATAGAGGGTGAGCATCACAAGCACCACCACGCAACCATAGCTGTCAACCATAGGTGTCGCCTTGACAACTATGGATCCCAAGTAGTTGTTTTGGGTAGATCATAGTCAATTTGGGTCCAGGGGTATTTTTGCCATTTCATAATTTGGTTTCTGGTCAGGAGCAGTTGGGTACACCTCTCTTGGGTTTTAGTCCCCAGGGTGTTTTTGTAACTAACGTTATCTTTTAGGGGGTTGTTTGAAGTTACTTTTATTCTTATGGAGCTGTTTTGAGAAGGGACAGGGTGCAGTACATGTGCTTGTAAGAGGGGACATTCCAGAGGCTTACGTGTAAATATTTTAGTTGGCTTCTCTAGCAATCCATTAAGTCTTATAAAAGAGATGGGGGCTGTTTTTGTGGGGTCTTGGTTTTTTCTCTTTTATTTAAGTTGTAATGCAATCCTATCTAGGGTTTTAAAGTATTGGGAGCTTAAGTTTTGATGAGTCAACCCATTGGGTGCCTTCTAATCCTTTTATTGTCGTGTCTGTGTGAGAAGCCACCTAATACCATATTTTTTTTTGATAAATGAGTGGTATTTTATTAAGAGTAGAAAAAGTGTACAATCAGACTAAGAGGACACACTCTAACCAGAATTACAATTATAAGGTAGCCCAAAAACAGATCACCCCTTTATACCCCTTGTTTAGCCAAAGAATCAGCCATGGCATTTGCCAATCTGCTAACCCACTAAAAGCGAACTGACATATTCCTTGTAAGCCAAGTAACTTTATTAAGAAGATTCTTGTAACCCCAAACGACTGTTTCTAGGTTTGACAACCAGCATACTACCACCTTTGAGTCCCCTTCAACTATCAAGTTCTCCACTCCAAGTTGATTAGCAACTTGTATTCCATGTACCGCTGCCAGTGTCTCAGCCCTTGTAGATTCATCAATTCACACTGGTCCTAAAAATAAAGATAGGATGTTGCTATCCTTATCTCTCAGAATCCCTCCTATACTTGAGGGCCCTGGATAACCTTGACTACTTCCACCAAAATTCAGTTTTACCGCTCTTTTTGGAATGGATTTCCATTCTACTTGTAGATTGTTCCGTCAAAATTTTCTATGTTTCCATCACCTTACTTGATCCATTTACATCTATATTTCTGCCTCCAAGAGATTTCTTCTCGCAAGAGGACCTCTTCTAAATCCCTCTTAAGCTTCCATTTCAATTCTCTTTCCCAAGTATTCATGATTCTTTGAGATTCCTGCACATCCAGTTCCTCTATTTGGATCATCAAAGAAGATTTCAGTTCTTCTATTCTCCCAAATTGGTTCCTGTTCCATTCCTCCAAATTTGACCTCAAACTTTTCATTTTTTTTATGAAATCTTACCCCTTTCCACTTCACCCCCTTATTTCTACTCTCCACCATTCCTCAATCTTCTTCACAAAGTTTGGGTATGTAAACCACATCTTTTCAAACCTAAGGGTTGGGGTCCTCACCTCAAAGGTTCCTGTCCTAACTGAATGGAACAATGATCAGAAGTAACTCTAGGTAGAGCTTTAGTTATCAAATCCCTTCAATGATTTTCCTAGATTTCTTTAAATAGGAATCTGTCTAGCTTTGAGCAGGTTGGTATTTCCCAAAAGTTGGACCATGTATAGTGAACTTGCAATGGAAGGAGTTCCTTCAACTCGTAGCTATTAATGAATTCATTGAACATCCTTATGCTGGTTGTAATAGTCTGCTGGGGATTATTTGACTCATTACCAAATTACATTAAAAATCCCCCCCAAACACCAAGGACCTTGCCATAACCCTTGATTCCCATATAGTAGTTCTTCCCAGAACTCATTCCTTTCTCTGTAATTGTTTGGTCCATACACATTAGTTAGTGCCCAAGTGAATCCATCCTCCCCAAATCCTCTTTAATTTCTCATTCTGCAAATTTTCTGAGACTAATTCTCCTCCACCGTTTTCACAACCTTTAATCCCAGTCTCTACTATCCTTTCTTGAAATTCGAACTTGTCTAGGTTTCCTTCCAACAATTCCTCTTTCAACTTGTACTCCTTAAAGTGCAAACATATTTGATCCTAGATCTTTTCTTCCTTCTCATCTTGAATCTCTCTTACTCAGATCTTCCTCATGTCCATTACCCTCACTGTCCCCATTGAGAAACTCCCCTTCCATGGTTACTCCTTCCGGTTGAGGTGCTAGAGTGCCTGTACCAAGCACAAAACCCACATCAGTACCAAAAACAGAATTGACAAACTTACCTGGAAAGGTAGGGGAAGTTGATAACGAAGCTGAAGACCCAGCAACAGGGGAAGAGACAGAGGCCAATCCTTACGTGTGAAGTAACTGTGGGATTAAAGTAGGCTTGACTATAACTGTGTTAACCATATTGGAATCCACCTTAAAGTGTTGTCCCCCAACTGATGACTTTTGTTCAGTGGTAGAGACAATTTCTATCCCTCTGAACCTCTATCAATTTTGGGCAGCTCTAAGGGACTAGAATAATTTTCGGATTTGATGTGCCTTGGCTCTCCTCTATAAAAGCTACCATCTTCACCGCTTCCTTAAGTGGGATAAGATTTTGAGAGGGCTTCTTCTAAACAACTTCTATCAGTCCTACATGTCCTCGTTTTCTAAGAATAGTAGCTCAATGTGGAAGTTTCATCATTAGTGAATGTTGGATCTTGACTATTCCACACTTCTGTTGTTGAGTGTGTCTTCAGTTTCAGAATCCGAGCTGTTGTTTTCCTCCGACAAGCAGCCCTCAAAGACATCAGTTTCATTGTGATCCGCCACCTCAAAATTGTTGGAATACCTCGCCTCAACAGCCGGAGGGTGTTTCTTAATTCGATGGACCAAACTGATCCAGATCAGCTAACCAGTTTGGACCTGGATTTTTAACCGACCCTTACTCCTTGTTGATTTTTGAACTCCCTGCATATGCTTGAGCATAGGAGCTTCCAGCTCTCTCCCTGCTCTGTCCTGAGTTCTTTCCTCAGGTGCTAAGATTAGCTTCTTTTCTCTCATCTTTTTTGGTCTCCACAGTTGACTTAGCCACTTTTATGTTAACATTTTTGCCTTGCAACCCATGTAACCAAACCTGTTTTGTCTCTTCATCTTCCACCCTTCAACCCTCCTTCCACATCTGAGCTTCAATGGAGGTTTCCAGCCAAATAGGGTATGATAATCCATCTGCTCTACCTCTGTCCTTGGAATGTCACTGGGTTTCACTCCACTTAGATTCAACGCAATTGAATGAAGATCACAGCTGAAGACTCCATCTGATCTGGCATCACAGGTTCAAGCTATTGACCTGTAGCAACTCTTCCTTCCAAAGATTGAATGGCAGACCAAGCAACCGAACAATAACATTATCCTCAATCTCAAATCTTTTGATGTTTGAAAGAGGACACCATTTCGAAACTGTGAAAGCACCAACCTTTGAAAGAAAATTTAATGCCGAGATCTCTACTTCAACTTCACCTAGATCAAACAAGGCCTTGCAAGTTGCATAAGGTGTAATAACAATCAGATTTGCCAGTTTTAATTCTCTTAGAATATAACCTGTGCAATCCTTTTCCAGTCTTTTGGTGGGTTTGATGTATCCACCACATATTTCTTCCCCCACTCATCCTTTCCTCCTGTTGATATTAGTTTACAGATTCTTCCCTTTTCCACAATTACCAAGTTATTTTTGAGTGGTTTCTTCCTTTCCATTTCGTCTAGCCACTTCTCTTTGCCCTTCTAAAGCTTATGTTTGTTTTGTTTTCAGCCAGAGTACAAAGTCACTCAATAGCTCAGCCACTTCCTTCCAGCCTTGACCTCTTTTACCTTCTGGGAAGCAAACTAATTTTGTCCCCCAAAAAATTCCTGTAGTGTTATGTAGAGGTGTCAATTGGACTGGATTTGGTCCAACCCGATCCAGTCCAATGTGAGTCCACTCACAAATGGACTGGACCCAATCCAGTCCAAATCCAATACAAACCAGATCCAATTCAATCCATTAAAATGTAAATGGACTGGATTGGATCCAATCCAAACTGAATGAAATATAAAAAATTATATAAAAAAACAGAACATATAAAAAATTACAAAAATATATTAAAATGAAGAAAATCTGAAAACTACAAAAATATACCCTTTTGGCATTGAAAAAGCACTTTTGTAAAAGTGCTTTCATAAAAGTACTTTGATAAAAGTACTTCAGTAAAAGTGCTTTTACAAAAGCAGTTTTATGAAAGTACTTCGTAAAAGTGCTTTCATAAAAAGTACTTTTATAAAAGTAGTTCTGTAGAAGTGCTTTTATAAAAGTACTTTCGTATAAGTGCTTTTGTAAAAGTACTTTTATAAACGTACTTTCATAGAAGTGCTTTTGTAAAAGTGCTTTTATAGAAATGCTTTCGTAAAAATACTTTTACAAAAGAACTTTTGTAAGTGCTTTTACAAAAGTACTTTCATAAAAGTGCTTTCGTAAAAGTGCTTTTATAAAATTACTTTCATAAAAGTGCTTTCGTAAAAGTGCTTTTATAAAAGTACTTTCATAAAAGTGCTTTTGTAAAAGTGCTTTTATAAAAGTACTTCCATAAAAGTGCTTTTATAGAAAGTACTTCCATAAAAGTTTCTTTTGTAAAAGTGCTTTCATAGTACTTTTGTAAAAGTGCTTTATAAAAGTGCTTTCGTAAAAGTGCTTTTATAAAACTACTTTTGTAAAAGTGCTTTCATAAAAGTACTTTTGTAAAAGTGCTTTCGTAAAAGTACTTTTCATAAAATTACTTTTATAAAAGTACTTTTGTAAAAGTGTTTTCGTAAAAGTACTTTCATAAAAGTGATTTTATGCCGGCTTCAATTTTGGTCAGTTTGAAATTAGACAAGGGTTTGACCTCATGATCAGATTATTGGAAATTTGGTTTAGGTCCAATTTAGACCAATAAGAATATGGACCAATTTATTTTGGATTGACCCAATCCAATAATTACAATAGACCGTCCAAATCCGGTTTGATAAGTTTTGGATCGGATTGGATAAGTTTTGGATCCGATCCAAAACCAGTTGATTGACACCCCTAGTGTTATGTAGAGACCTTTGACATTCTTCTTGCATTCAAGCTCATATCTTTTCCTTCCATCGAAGTCAAAATCCTTATAGTTTACCTGCTTACCTTTCGAGCTTGCTCCCATTACAAACTTCTGCAACCATTCAATCACTCGGCACCTTCCAGCAGCACCATGGCTTTCTTAGCCTCCCTGATATTCAAACTCCGCAACCCTTTGATCCTGATCTCTTTGAAGATGAAATCTTTTGCTTCAATCTTCAAAGCTTTCCTCCATCTTGCAGCTTCCACAAACCTTTCCTCCGTTTCTACCATACATTCTCCAACAACCTTTTCACTCACCTAATACCATTACTACTGTAGCAAAATAGTTCTAGGAGGAGTGTACATCAGGTTCAGTTCTGAAATCCATAAAAATTTAATTTGTTTTTGTTGTTTCATCCTTTTATTACTTTGAATATTGTTGTTCTCTTGAAGTACTACATATATCTTGCTTGTCTATCCACATCAGTAACCAAGGAAAGAAATAGGAGAGAGAGAAAGAAGAGAACTTATTAGAGAAGGGTTTGATCTACTCAGAAGAGAGAAGAAAATTTGTACTCTTCTTAAGCAGTCGGCCCATATTTATATTAACTTAATTAATCTCAGATTTACAATAATGTCCCTGTTTAATGAAAATGAAGGACTGGAGCATCCTTAATATAAAGAGGAAAAGACTAAACTACCCTGCCACCCAATAATTAAGTAAATGCATAATAAATCAGCAAAGATCATATTAGAAAGGATCAATTATGGGTTATGATTATCCAATTTAGATGTTCTACCAATGGATTTCCTAGAAAGACCCACTAAACAATATACCCTGGTCCCTGTTCATGCATTTAAAGATAAGAGGGAAAAAATAGAAATGATAAGAATAGGCATGAAGTCTGACCATGTATAAAGGATACGTTCCAGGGATTTCTGAACTTCCTGCTGCTGAAAGAAAGTGACATCAGGTACAGTCCTAGGACAATCAACAGCAATCTGATGCAGTAAAATCAAGCAACAGGAGTGGCACAGCAAACAGTAAGTTGATATCATTTTCTAAAATCAGGAAAAACAGTTGAGAATTCAGATGTAAATTCAGTCAAGCACCGAGATTTACCTGCCGAAGCATGTTGATCTCATCATCTGAACGTTCTGCATCAGGAATATCATAATATTGAGAAACACATTCCAGGTACTCAAGCCGCTTCCTTGTCAGAACACCATCCCTTCTATCTGAATTAGGTGATGCATATCCCTGTTGTCAGTTCATGTTTAAATTTCAAACAAGCACTAAAATTGTTGAATTCTGAAAAAGTGAAGCTGAAGAAGTTGAATTAGGACGATTGTGGAATCTAGGTAGATAGTACAGCTCAGTGCAATGTCTCTAGTTGGCCAATGTTTTGAAAGCCAAACTAGAGATAAAACGAGAAAGCCAAGTGATTCCTTGCTTTCCCATTTTAACTAGCAATTTAATCACTTGAAACTGTTCATCCAACTAAAAACCATTAATCTGAAATTCTATCCAGATTATGATTTTAAACAATGAATAAATGGTCCACTCCTGTTTTTGAAAATATATTGGTTTGGGCGTATGAAATGCAGTGACTATTGTCCTTAGATCCTTAATCCAGTCGAAACTGCTGATCATCTACTCTATGAGATACCAACATTTTTACTGTTAAACAAGCACAATGAAAAAGTTATATATAAAGAAAGGTTCTCTATGAGATATCAACATATTTGTTTTATTTATATATTTTAATAAGTTAGTTATAAATACAGCCAGGTTGTTCATCCTTAACTTTTAAAGCAAAATTTATCAAATACGAACACATATTACTGAATATGAATCAAATACAAAAATTTTCCATGCTTAAAATTTGCCAAATTTCAAAGAATGGCAAGACCAGCTTTGCATTTGTAGAGAAGATGGACCGAATGGCCCATAGGCTCTTTATCCTTTTTTATCTTTTATGTTCTTTGCAGTAATGGGCCTTAATCTATGCTTTATTCTTTCTTATTTTATGTCCTTTTAATTTTCTGCCCAACTAGGGGCTTCTCTGTTTACTAAAGTTTAACTTAATGAAATAGAATTAAGGGAGTAAGAGAAGAGGTTATGTTCAAAAATCTCTCTCTCTGAACCCAAGTTGCCGCCACCTTCTTCTTCTTCTCTCCTCTTGAACTCTGATTTCTGCTACTTTCTTTCGAATTTTTGCAACTTCCTAAACAGTCCTTTCTTCTCAAAAGGCTGTTTTTCTTCTAGGTATCAAAGCAGGCTCGTTTTTCCCTTTTTTTCACCTTTTTTTCCCATACACTGAATCGTATGAATAGTTAAAGAAACCTATTTCAGCCCAGTTGTTAGTGGTTTCTAGAGAGAAGAGGACTGGTTTTGTCGTCCTCTTGACAAATTCAGGTGTATTGCCCGAAACCCTAATTTTCTGGAGAAATCTGATTGCGGGCCCCACAGGGAGTTTGATCTGGAAGCTCAGTGACTGAAGGCCTTCTCATTCTTCTTCTTGAAGATCGAATCAAGTGGATTGGTGTTCTGTGAAGTCTACAAGGAGCGGCTGAGTTTTCTCTGTTTCTCCCAACTTTCGGGTGTGACGCAGGTTACTGGTACGACTGCATAGAGGTTGGCTCACAACATAGTTTTTGTTCTGTCTTCCTTTGTTGTTATTCGAAGTTGTTTGAAGTCATTTCTGAAGTATTTAAGAAGATGAACTCCTCAAACTTTGAAAACAAGCATGTTGCTGAATCTGGACAGGTTCCGGGAGACTCTGTAAGACTCTCTACTGGCTGTGACCACAGTCAAGCTGGATGGAATTAATTATCTGGCTTGGTCACAATCAGTAAAGATTCATATTTGTAGTAGAGGCAAATGGGGTTTTATCTCCAGGAGCAAAAAGGCTCCTCTGGAAGATGATCCATCATATGAAAAGTGGATGTAAGAAAATTATACTATTATTGGATGGCTTGTGAACTCAATGCAACCACAAATTAGTCAACACTATTTGTGGATGAATTCAGCAAAGG
>NW_010729094.1:2397304-2408888 GCF_000365185.1 Nelumbo nucifera | reverse complement strand
AGTCCATCAGTCGAGTCATGTTATGTCATTTTTGTTTGGGTCATCTTTCTTTTTCTGCATTAAGTCATTTATTCCCAAAACTGTTTAAGGGAATTAGTTTGTCTAGTCTTCATTATGAGTCTTGTGAACTGTCAAAACATTGTAGAAACAGTTATCCTCTGAGTAATAAAAGATCTTCTTCTCCTTTTAATATTGTGCATTCTGATGTGTGGGGGCCTTACCACTTACCTTCTATGGGTGGCTACAAATATTTTATCTTGTTCATTGATGACTTTTCTTGGTCCACTTGGATATTTTTGATGAAGTCCCATGATGAAGTTCCCATACTTGTGAGGCAATTCCATGAATTTGTCCTAACCCAGTTTGATACCAAAATTAAAATTTTTAGATCCACCAATGCAAAAGAATATTTTGAGAAAAATCTGACCTACTTTCTCACTGATTTAGGGGTTATTCACCAAAGCTCCTATGTTAGGACCCTAGAACAGAATGGAGTTGTTGAAAGAAAAAATAGACATATTGTTGAAGTTGCAAGAAGTATTCTATTTGCCTCACATGTCCCTACAAAATTTTGGGGTGATGTTGTTCTCACTGCTACCCACCTTATAAACCATATGCCGTCTAGGGTTTTAGGGTTTAAGTCTCCCTTCAGTCTTCTTCATCCGGACAACGATCTTTTTCCTATTCCTGTTTGTGTCTTTGGCTACACTTGTTATGTACATATCCCAAGTGTCCAGAAACATAAATTTGAACCAAAAGCCCACAAATGTATCTTCCTTGGTTATTCCCCCACACAAAAGGGTTACTATTGTTTTGATCCAAAGACTGGCACTCGGTATGTCTCAATGGATGTCACCTTTGATGAGCTTTCTTCCTTTTATGGTTCTTCTCTAGAGAGACATTGTCCAAAGGGGGAGGATTTGTCACAGGTGTTTGCTCTTCCTCTTCCTATCCCAGTTGAGTCTTTTGCTAAGCCTCTTCCTCCTTAAAGGGAGGATCAGTCACTTCACTCTCATTCCAGTGTTCCTATTCCTCCTCCTTTACCTCCTCGCCTTCTTTTTAATCCCAGGTTGTACCAACAGTAGAGAACCAGAAATGAGCAGATTGTTTCCCCTACAACATATGAGCCTCCATGCACTTCCAGTTACAGATGAGACAACAAGTACTGTTACAGCCCCTTTGGTGCACTCCTTCCCAGACCTTGATATCCCCATTGCTATTAGGAAAGGGAAAAGGAAGTGTACTGCACATTGCATTTTCAAACACCTTTCTTATAGTTTGCTCTCTCCTTCATATTTTGCCTACCTTTCTTCTATTGCTTCTAACCCAATTCCCAGGTCTATGTCAGAAGTTCCTAATATTCCAGAATGGAAGGATGCTATGAGATTGGAAATTGATGCCCTGCACAAGAATGACACTTGGGAAGTGGTTGATTTGCCTGAAGGGAAGGATCCAGTAGGTTGTAAATGAGTTTTTACTATCAAATATCATGCTGATGGCACCATTGAAAGGTACAAGGCTAGGCTGGTTGCAAAAGGCTATACACAGACATATGGGATTGATTATTTGGAGACCTTTGCCCCTATTGCCAAGATGACTTTTGTGAGAGTTCTGCTATCTTTGGCTACACACTCAGACTGGCATTGAATATAATGGAATGGTGGAACAAGATTCATGTAGCCAACCACATGTAGTTAGGACAAGGCTTAGATGATGATGATTTTAATAATAAAGAGCCCAATCATCCCTGTTGAACTACCAGGCCTGTTGCTCCTCAACCAAGAGCAGATATCTCCCCATGCCCTCCTATCCAAGGACATTAATGAGACAATTGGCATATTTAGGGTTCTACTTAAATGATCTATTCAATCAGGATGCAAAATCATCTGCTTCTCTAATTAGTGCCTTAACAAACATAAGGGAATTCAGCAAGAGAAAATAAATGAGTGGAAATTAATGTAGCAAGGAGATTCAAGCTTCAATCAAATATAAGGGAGCTGATTGTGGGGCCGTTGATCTTGATTTGATGGACTCTACCATGGTTTGTTTGTTCAGGCTGTTGAAGGGTAGATGGAGATTCTTGTGGATAAAGATGCTAAAAGAATACATTGAAAGACATGGGTGGTGTCTGGTGTGTCTTTTAGGAGTGTCCTTTGGTCGACTGTTGATAGGAAACTCAAAAGACCAAATATGGTATTTTCCCATTTGGTATTTGCATAGACTGAAAGATCTTAAGTCAAGTGTGCAAAAAGACCAAAAAGACCAAAAATCGGGAAGCTTCAAATGAAACTTTTGTTAATGTCATGTTCAAAATATCCTTCCCAGCTGTTTTTAACAGCCTTGAAGACCATGATGCTTATCAAACAGTCTTGGTCTTTATAGACAAGACGCCAAAAGCTCAGTGCATCTTCTTGTCTATTGGGCTGTTGAAAGATCTGCCTAGAAAGACTTGTAAACACCACCATGGAAAACTGATGAATTAACCTTTTACCCCACAGACTTCAGGGTTTGATTAGTTTTCTAAATATTTATATAAATAATACCATTGTGTACAAGGGGTATAATGACCCAATAAGCCGGAGATTCTACAACCCAGTCCAGCTGGAATAAGATGCAGGCCCATCCTATACAAACCAAAACTTTCTATTTAATCCACTCCATTGACAATCCAAAATGAGAGGTTTGTGATGGTTTAAAATATCCTTAATTCCCTAATATTTCAATCCTCAATGGACACTACCATCACTATGTGGAGTACAAGAGAGTTTCCAATGACATATTTCCATTTCCATTTCCATGGGTGGTGACATGAAATTTTATTGGAATCAACATATTCCTTAGTGAATACTACTAGCACTATGTGGAACAAGAGATAGTATTATAACATAAGTTGGTAACAATATTGTAGATATGTTGAGTAACAATGTTATTACCCACATAACTTACACATGATTACCACTTTGAGCAAGCTCAATATTCATTTCAAATAAGAAGTTAAATATTAGTTTTTGTTTGTGTAATAGATTATTTGGCTGATCTAATTTTTTATCAGTAAATAAAAACCATTTTATGAATTAAAAGTTACTTTGAAAGTACAATGCAAGTCATCTTTTCATGACCCAGTTACAACATATTTCAGAAATGCCCAAAATAAAGTGGGTCTGTCAGCTCTGGGTTTTGCTAGAGCATCCACCATACTATTTGCTTCCCTTTTGACCCAATCAAAGCTGGAACTGAATTTTCTTGCTAGTGAGCCAATTTTTCTGAAGATGAACCTAAGGTTCCAAAGTGATAAGTCAATTTGTTTTTTTTTTTTTTTTGATAAATAATAAGTCAATTTGTTTTGCCCAATTTATAACTAATAGTGAATCCCCTTCAATTTCCAGCTCTCTTACTCCCAGCTGCTCAGCCAGTTTCAGACCTTGTAGGAGAGCCTGAGTTTTAGCCTGAATTGAGTCTTCAAAGCCAACTGGTCCAAAGAACACTGCCACAACTTCTTGATGATTCCGGATCACTCCCCCAATCCCAGAGCTCTCCCCGGATTGCCAAAGGAGTTGCCATCAAAGTTCAGCTTTAGCTTGTTTGGTCCGGTGGTTCCAACCCATTCTTGCCTTTTATCTATTAGAACCATTTATATTTTATATGAGTTTAAATTTTGCTTTCCGACCACCTGAAGAACAGGGGCTTCAGCCTGGCAAGCTATAGTGCTATCTGTGTTGCTCAGAAGAGGAATCAGTTCACCACCTGTTTTACTCTTGTAAGATTGCAAACTTCCTGTGGAATTTCTACTCGACCCTCTTTGGTGTAGTCACATTCCCACCAAGGTTTTCAGCTGAGCTGTTTTCATCAAAGCCAAAGTTCAGTGAGAGTAGAAAAGCAAGAATAGTATGGAGTTGTATCCCTCTCACTGTGTGCCGGGTCATTTGGAATGAGAGGAACAGGAGACTGTTACAAATCTAGAAATATCAAGATGCTAGTGGCCTCAATAGGGAATTTTGTCTCGGATTGGGTTCTGGTGCTCCCCGAGTTTGATCAGATTAGTAGATAAGATTTGGGGGAGAATTTTTGGAATGTACTTGAAATCCAGAATTGTAAAAGTCATTAGCATGTATTTGTTTGGTCTTTAGATGCTGTGTTTATTGAGGTGTCATCTTGTCACCTGCTTTTTGTAACTTTTACTATTAATAAAATCTTATTTAATTACTCTTCAGGAAAAAAAATGCTTTAACTCATTCTGTCATGAAGTTTTGAATCTTAAGGTTCAGAGGACAATTCCAGAATGTATTCTTTCGTCTATAACCTTAGTTTTTTAGCTTCGTTTAATGATAGAACAAGATAATAATTTAAAAAGGTGTGCCTATGCTACTATCATTTCATAAAATATCATTCTATAGTTTTGCATATTTTACATGTCCACAACTTTTTCAATATTTTCATGCGATATTTCCAACATTGCCGACATCTTTCCTATATTTGGACAATCAACATTTCCACCAACACCAACATTTTAAACCTTGGTTCTACCCTGAAAGAATGTCCTTCTAACAGGATCTGAGGAACTTAGCAAGATGTTTTCATCAGCATCTCTAAGAAACACCTATTTCTTAAGCCTTTTCTTTTTGTGTGTGTAGCTTACAATAGTATTCTGAACTTACCAAAAGAAGTCTCCACACATCTGGACGCATATAGGAAGGTACACCACTCCAAGATAACTCACGTACTGTCTCTATATAATGCAAATCAAATACATATAGAAAGGAACACATTAATAAATTGTACAATTGAAACCAACAAATGACAAAAGAAATCCAGCAAACTACCCAAAAAAACCAAAGCCATGAAAGCAACATCCCAGAAACTTGTTTCAAGAACTATGTCTACAAGAAGTGCTTCAATAGAAACAAAATAACAATGGTAGTAGTTATGTCTTACTATTTATTTACTGCAAGCTATCCAATTATCCTCCATCTGTTTTATTTGGAGCATTGATTTGTGAAGTTAACTTGACAAAACTGTAACTGAGGGTAAAGATTGTGTAAATCTAATTTCACATTATGTAGGGTTGCTCAACCAAATAACTTATTCCCTTATGAATAAAATGAAGAACCATATATAATTTGAGTGTGAAATGCCATATTTGGTGCTTCAATCTCTTGTCAGTGATACACGGAAAATATTTAGTGCTCAGGAATGAAGATGTTGATCTTGATTAGGAGCTTGATATTGTCCAACTTGAATCCTTGTTCCCATTTCTTGATGGCATTTTTTGAAGTCTTACAGAGTAAATTCATGTTGACTCTATTTGGAGATTGATTCAGAATTTATTCACTAGGTCATTTTTATTCCTTTTGATGGTATCTTTGAATCCTTCTCACTTTTCAAAAGTTTGAAATATTTTATTTGGAGATATATGAGCATTTATAACATAAAAGTGACCATCCACTCAAATCAATCAAGGAAAATGTTGTTATATAATTGATTAAAGGGATGTTTGGTATGGAGGTATTATGATTTTTTTGGGGTCCAAATCAGCACCATGACACAAACAAAATGTGTTTGATTAGAACATTTGAGATTACAACGGCCACTTACCTGGCTTATTTTCTCCAACAGCTATTGGAGCTATTGCATTTCAAATGATGTAGCACTTACCTGGCTTATTACATGGCATGTTATAGATGTGACCAATGTTTTAAAACGCGGAGGCATGACGTGAGGCATTCCACTACCTAGAGGTGTGAGGTGTAGTTTAGAACATAAGAGGCGTAAGCCTCCTTAAGAGGAGGGGGATGAGGAGGAAGGAGGAAAAAGGGGAGGAGGAAGAAGAGGAAGGAGGATCTCATTTTTCTTTATTTTTAATAAAAATCTTTTATATTAAAAAGAATGAAGATGCCTAACACAAAAGAAAAAAAAAAACAAATTGGGCTGCATTGAAAAAGGGGAACTGGGGGCAAAGCCCCCCAACCAAGGAGGCCTAGGGGCTTTGCCCCTAGCCCACTTTCCTTCCCCTTATCTTTTCTTCCCTTCTCTTTTTTTTTCTTTTTGTCTTTTTTTCTTCTCTTTCTTTTTCTTTCCCTTCCCTTTTCTTTTCTTTCTTTTTATCTTCTATCTTTTTTTTCTTCTCTTTCTTTTTTTCCCTTCCCTTTCTTTTCCTTTCCTTTCCTTTCTTTTTTTCTTTTTTTTGTCTTTTTATATGAAATGTGCATGAGGTGTACGCCTCTAGCACACCTCATGAAAAAGGTGTATGAGGTGCACATCTCAAAGGTATCAGCGCCCCTGGCACACGCCTCAAGGCATTTTGGGTGCGCGCCTCTAGGCGTATGCCTCCCACGCCTTTTAAAACATTGGATGTGACACAAGTAAAAGTTTTCCTACAATGCCTAGTCAGTATTCATCCATACAAAACATGTTTTGTCCTTTTAGGACGAAATGAACACACTACGTATGAGGTGAGGAGTGTATGTTTCATCCTCAATCACATCACCACACCTTACCATAATACCAAGAACCCACTAATTAACAGATTTAACATTGCTTTCAATCTTATTTGAACTTAGCATTCAAAAAATGAATTAAGTTTTTAATATTTCTTTAATTTCTTAGATTTCTGATATTTTTATTATGATGCCATGTAGTAAGCATGGTTTAAAATGTCTAGATATTTCCTAAAGTTTTCATGACATATTTCCATTTTTATTATATTTCTGTTTAATGTCTAGATATTTCCTAAAGGAGAAGAAGAGAGAGAGAGGAGAGAAGAGAGAAGAGAGGAAGAAAAGTTCTGGGATCAAAAAATCTATATCTGGTGGTGCCAGCCATTGGTATTTATATTAGGGTATTCCAACTAATAACAAAAAGAAGTAAAATTACAAGAATGCCCCCTATGACACAAAGGAACAGAAATATAATAATAATGAGAATAAATAAAGAAACTAACTAACTAAACTAATTGATTTCAACACTTCCCTTCAAGTTGGGACATAGATGTCAATCATGCCCAACTTGTCACATAAATCATTGTGCCATAGGTGATGTAATCCCTTGGTAAAGATGTCTACAAGTTGATCCATGTAACTAATATATGGAGTGCACACTTCCCCATTTATAATTTTTTCCCTGATATAATGCTTGTCGACTTCAATATGTTTAGTTCTATCATAAAGAACTGGGTTGGCTGCAATGTTGATAGCAAACTTGTTATCAAAATACAAGGACATGGAGTTGTTAACAGGAAACCCCAGCTCATTCAACAAATTCTTTATCCACATAACTTCAGCCACTCCGTGGGACATTGCTCTATACTCAGCTTCAGCACTAGACCTCGCCACAACATTCAGTTTCTTGCTTCTCCATGTGACTAGGTTCCCTCCCACAAAGGTACAATATCCAATAGTGGACTTTCTATTATCAAATGATCCGACCGAATTAGCATCTATATACACTTCAACCTTCAAGTGTCCATTCTTTTGGAATAGTAAACCAGCCCCCGAAAACTTCTTTAGATACCTGAGGATTTTATCGGTTGTCTCTAAATGTGTGGTCTTAGGGACATGCATGAATTGGCTAAGAACACCCACAACATAAGCTATGTCTGGCCAGGTCATAGAGAAATATAATAGCCTACCCACAAGCCTTTGGAATTGTTTCACATCCTTCATAGTCTCACCTTAGCAATGACCTAGTTTGTGGTTTGAATCAATGAGAGAGTCAGCAAGCTTAACTCCAAGTTTTTCTATATCCTATAAAAAATTATGAAGATTCCATTTTGTGAACGGGGGCCACTTCAATTAAAAAAATACCTCAAGGGACCTAGATCCTTCACCTCAAGTTGAGTGGATAGGAACTCCTTTAATCTCTAAGTTTCCATCTCTTAGTTGCCTATGACCACTATGTTATCAACATACACTATCAAGACTACAATTTTTCCTTCCCATTTTTTTTTGATGAATAATAATAAGTTTATTGATTCAGAAGCAACTTTAGAGTGAGTTCATACATCATCCCAACGAGAGGCACGAGCTGCAGCCCCTCCTTGAGTCTTACAAGTAAACTAGGAAAGAAAAACAATAATCACAACTGAGCCCAAAATAATTCTTCCCTATTTACCCCTTGCTTAGCTAACACATCTGACAAAGTATTTGCTGATCTAACACTGTTTGTATCCAAATAGTGTATGATTAGTCTAACACTGTTTGTATCCAATCTTCTGCACAGCTAGGTGAAACTTCCTGAACCAAGCTCTTGGTGATTGCTTTATCCATACAAGGACTTCTTTAACTTGCACACTTTTTGCTCTTAGTCTTGGGCATAGAAACCAAGAGGTTGCACCATGTACACCTCTTCTTCAAGATCACCATTTAATAAGGCATTTTTAATATCTAACTGGTGGAGAACCCAATCAAGGTTAGCAACAAGAGAGAAAAGAACTCTGATAGATTTCATCTTAGAAACTAGAGCAAATGTCTTTGCATAGTCTACTCCATACACCTGAGTAAACCCTTTTGCCACCAACCGAACTTTGTACCTTTCTACTGTGCCGTCAACCCTATGCTTTACTATAAAAACCCACTTGAACCCTACCGGTTCCTTACCCACAGGAACATCTACTAACTACCATGTACCGTTTTTATGTAAGGCATTTATCTCTTCTTTCATTGCATCTGTCCATTTAGGTACTGAAAGAGCCTCTACCACATTTTAAGGAATAGGGACACTGTCAATGGAAGAGAGGAAAGCACGAAAGGAGGATGAGATGTTCTCATATGAGACAAAATGGGAGATAGGATGGTTGGTGGTTCAAGACCTAACTCCCTTCCTTTGTGCAATAGGGATGTCGAGGTCACTAGTAGATGAAGAATCAATAGCAGTAGGGTCAGGAATATCAATAGGAATAATAGTACCTAGTGGGATAGGATCTGTCCCCGGTGAATCTAATGATGTTGGTGGTACAACTTCAAGTTGCTCCACAACTTTCGAACCCGGATAGCCTTTACAACTACGAAGAAAGACACGAAATGGAGGAGGGTCGGGTAGGGGAGGAAGCACTTAGACATGTTTCTCCTCTACCCTATTCCCCCCCCCCCAGGAGAAATAGGAAAGAAAGGATCACTCTCAAAGAAAAATGCATCCATAGAAACATAGTATTTCTTGGAAACAAAGTCAAAACAACGGTAACCCTTTTGAGAAGAAGGGTAGCCCAAGAATACATATGGAATAGCATGAGGATCAAGTTTACCAGGAGTAGGAGACAAGTTTTGAACAAAACAGTGACAACCAAACACATGAATAGGAATAGAAAAGATGAGAGCTTTAGGAAATATGAGCTGATGGCCTTGTACCCTAACAAATGAGATGGCATACAATTGATGAGATAAGTAGCGCATAACACAGAATCCAACCAAAAACGATTTGGAACACTTATATGGATGAGTAACCCACAAGCCACTTCAAGTAGATGATAGCTTTTGCTTTTTCCAACACCATTTTGTTGGGGAGTTTTGGCACAAGAGCTACGACAAATAGACCCATATGAAGCAAAGAACTCCGTGAGATCACTGTAGAAGTACTCTTTGGCATTGTTAGATTGGAAATTTTGAATCTCCATCTGAAATTGAGTGAATATCATGCATTGGAAATCTTTTACAATTTTTTGTACTTTGTCCCTACACCATATGGGATACACCCATGTATATCTAGAGTAGTCATCAATAAATGTAATGAAATCTTTATAACCAATCTCAGATGGTAAAGTAACAGGACCCCAAACATCAAAATAAACAATATGAAAAGAGAAATCAGATTTATTATTTCTTGAAGAGAAATGATTTCTACAATGTTTGCTCAACTGACAAGTTTGACATTTGAATTCAGACATCAACACTGATTTAAACAAATTCGGAAGCAAGACCTTTAGTGACTCAAAAGATAAATAACCCAAACGACTATGCCATAAATAAACTTGACTCGTATTAGACTAACTCATAGACTCGATGACCGCAAGACTAGCTTTATTCTCTAGCATGTAGAGACCATCCACCATACGACCTCTACCAATCGTCTTCTCCGAGTCCAAATCCTGCAGCACACAAGAAGGGAAAAAAGGTCACCGAGCAATTTATTGAGTTTGTAGTGTTACAAACAAAAAGCAGATTTATAGGCAATTTCAGAACATGTAATACATTAGAAAGGGTAAGTCCAAAAGGAAGGAATATTGTTCCTTGACCAGCTATGGTGGAAAAAGAACCATTAGCTAATCTTACTTTGTCCCTACCAAATAAAAGGTGATAGGAATGAAAACAATTTGACTTACCCGTTATATGGTTTGAGGCTCCAAAGTCAATTATCCAAGGGGAATCGAATGAATTGGAGGACATATGGAAGGTGGTGGCAGAATTACCATTATTTGAAGTAGATGCAAAAGAAATCGAGGCAGGAGGAGCAAAATCCATCTGGTGGATTGCCCTCCCATACAACTTCAAGTGGTCATAGAAAGAATTAATGATATCTTCCCAGGGATCGGTTATAGAGGGGCGGTCCTGGTTGATAACGGAAGATGGTTGAGACTCCTGAGAGGCCAAGCTTGTTGTATCAAACTTTTTCTAACCTTGTTGTTCCAACTTCTTATTTTGATATGATTTCTTACTTAACTCCTGAGCCCACTTTGGCTTCCCACGGAGGTCCCAACATGTATCCCGAGTATGTATGGCCTTCTAACAATGAGTACACCATAACTTATCCTTATCATCCACTTTCTTCTAGAAGTCACCCTTCTTAAAAGAATTACTGCCTCCTATGCCCACACTCCCTTTAGCCACTAAGGCAATCTAATCCCCCTCAGAGCTATTCATCACATTCCACCTGCTCTCTTCGGACTGTACTAAGGCATACACTTCTTGTACAGAAGGAAGATCTTTACTTCCTAATATTTGAACTCTAAGAGACTCATATACAAGGTTCATCCCCCAAGAGGAAGGCAAAGACCCGTTGTTGGGAAACCAGAGACTTGTAGGCCTTAGCATCAGCATCACACTTCCAGTCTATGTTCTGATAGTGGTCCAGTTCTTTCCAAATTGAGGTCAAGTCTAAATAGTAGGCTGAAAGACTCCTCTCCCCCTACTTACAAGTAGAGGAGGCATCTTGCAACTGGTATATTTTGGCATAATGGCGTTGCTTTGAATAGGTAGATGTTGCCTGCTCCCAAATCTCAACAACTATTTCAGCCCACATGAATGTCTTCCTAGTCAGAGGCAGAATAGAAAGTAACAGCCATGACATCAGCATGTTGTTTTCCTAGTCCCACCTATCATGCTTTGCACCCTGAAACTTCGGTTCTTTGGTTTTACCATTAATATAGCCCATCCTCCCCCTAGCAGTATGTACAGTTTAATTCCCCTTGACCATTCTAGGTAATTGAGACCATCAAACGGTATCACAACTGTTGTTGCTTGTGGTGATTGAGAGAGAGAGAGAGAGAGAAAGAGAGGTACGGATGATAGAAAGAAAAGAAAACTCAGTACTGGCAGCCGCCAGTCTTCTATTTATATTAATCTTTATAAAAAAGACAAAATTACAAGTATGCCCCTGG
>NW_010729094.1:2356575-2384516 GCF_000365185.1 Nelumbo nucifera | reverse complement strand
GTTAGTAGGTCTGCTAATTCTTTGGCTGATGCTTTAGCCAAACAGGGAGTTTCTAGGGAAGATCTTTTTTGTGCTTCTTTGTAAGTTGTTATTAATTTGGAAATCTGTACTTAACTAGCCCGGAGAGGTTGCAACTCGTGCCTTTCCTTGGGGACTTTGTACTATTGTCTATTGCTAATTAATAAAATTATTTCAATTATAAAAAAAATGGGTATTTATAGTAAAATACAAAGTTGATGGCACCGTGGGGTATTAATGGGTATTTAAAGCAATGTTTTAAAATGCGGAGGCGTGACGCGAGGCATTCCACTACCTAGAGGCGTGAGACATAGTTCAGAATGCAAGAGGCGTAAGACTCCCGAACACAAAGAAGCGTAAGCCTCCTTAAGAGGAGGGGGGTTAGGAGGAGGATGAAGAGGAAGGGGGGATCTCATTTTTTATTTATTTTTAATAAAAATCTTTTATATTAAGAAGAATAAAGATGCATAAACTCAAAAAAAAAAACAAATTGGGTTGCATCGAAAAGGGGGCGAGGGGGTCTAGGGGGTGAACCACTTTCTTTCCCCTTATCTTTTCTTCTCTTCCCTTTCCTTTTCTTTTCTTTCCTTTTCTTTTTTTTTACTTCTCTTTCTTTTTCTTTCCCTTCCCTTTCTTTTCTTTTCCTTTCCTTTCCTTTCCTTTCCCTTCCTTTTTTTTCTGTCTTTTTATATAAGATGTGCATGAGGTGCGTGAGGTGTACGCCTCTTGCACCTGAGTCCTACGCCCCAGGGCGTTTTGGGAGCACCTCGCTTGGAGGCACACCTCTAGGCGTACTTCTCCCATGCCTTTTAAAACACTGATTTAAAGTAAAATACAAAGTTGATGGCACCATTAAGAGGTGTTTAAGGCTAGATTAGTAGTGAAACGTTATTTTCTTTTTTTTTTTTTGATGAATAATAGTAAATTTTATTAGTTCAGAAACTGATTTAGAGTTGTGAATTCATACAACATCCCAGGGAGAGGCACGAGCTACAGCCCCTCCTTAAATCTTACAAGTAAAACTAGGAAAGAAAAACAGGAATCACAACTGAGCCCAAAACAAATCTTCCCGATTTACCCCTTGCTTAGCTAAAACATCGGACAAAGTATTTGCTGATCTACCCACCCACTGTAAAGAGGCCAACATATTCCTTGTCAACCAACTGAATTTCTTCATTTCATTCTTGTAGCGCCATATAGCATCTTCAGGATTTTTCAACCAGCCCACCACCACTTCGGAATCTCCTTCAATTACTAGATGTTGTACCCCCAGTTGATTTGCAAGTTGCACCCCTTGCATAGCAGCTAATAGCTCTGCCCAGATGGAGTCCCCAACTCCTAAGGGACCCGAGTAGAGCAACAGAATCTCTCCCTTCTCATTTCTCAAGACACACCCCATTCCGGATAAGCCTGGATTACCCATGCTACTTCCATCAAAGTTCAACTTTAGTGAGCCTTCAGATGGAGGAAACCAGCTTGTAATTGACTTATCCTTTAAGGGTGAACACCTTGCTACTACTGACCAGTTTCTCCAAAGGTCATTAAAGGAGAATTGATGAAAGATTTCCAAAGTTTTCAACCAAAGTATTGCCCTATGCAGCATACAATCTTTCAATTCTTGATTGCTCCTTTCCCTTTCTTGAAAGATTCTAGCATTCCTTTCTTCCCAAAGATTCCAAATCAAGGTAGCGCGAGCACATCTCCACATAATTCTCCCTCTTTTTGTAGGCCAAGAGAAAGTAGAATGGTTAAAGATCATGTGAACTTTTGCTGGCATACTCCAACTACTCCCAAACAACGAAAGTAGCCAAGCCCAAAGGTCTGCAGAAAAAGGACAAGATATTAGTAGATGGTAACAATCCTTCCTGTGAGCTCTACAGAGGATACACCAATTGGGAGAAATATAAACGAAGGGTCTTCTCTTTTGTAGGTTATCTAGAGTGTTTACTTTCCCATAGAATACTTCCTAACAAAATGCCATAATCTTTGGGGGAACGGGCCTACACCAAATTTCCTTTGGTGGAAAAAGTTATTGAGTAGAATGCTGAGAGATGGACTTGAAGTAAGAAGCACAAGTAAAGGTTCCTTTGGGTCTAGGAGTCCACACCCTTTTATCGGGCTTGGAGGGATCCAAGTAAACCTGATTAAGGCAATGTAGCAAATCAAAAAGATATTCAATTTCATCATCCTGAGTCCCCTACGAAACCCAAAATCCCAATTAGGAGCCAAGGGTGTTCCCAAATGTGAGACAAATTTTGAAACCACCCCTTTTTTATACAAGAAAACAGAAAAAAGCAAAGGGAAAAGGTCCTTTAGGGGGGTATCTCCTAACCAGATTTCCTCCCAAAAGCAAACAGCATTGCCAGAACAAACTTCATACCTGATAAAGTTGAGAAATTGAGGAAGGGTGTTGTGAATGGCCTTCCAAGGTGCTTGTCAGGTTAGCCTGCCTTGATACACCAGCATCCTATCCATTCCCTGATCTCCCATGAATGCTTCCCACCACCTCATGCCATAGCCTCTCACTTTCCAATGGCCATTGCCACAACCATTTCCCTAATAAAGCTTGATTTTTTTCAATCACCCTTCCAAGTCCCAAACCCCCCTCTTCTTTACTTCTGCAAACAATTTCCCAACTAACCAAATGATCCTTTTTTTCTTGTCCCGGCTCCCACAAGAAGTCTCTCATCAACTTCTCCAACTTCCTAGCTTCCCTAGTTGGTATCCTAAAGACAAACAAGAAGTAAGTAGGTAAGTTAGCCAACGTAGCTCTTATTAAAGTAATTCTCCCTCCCAAAGAGATATTATTCTTCTTCCACGAGGTTAATCTCTTCTCAAACTTTTCTATCACTGGGGTCCAAAATCTACTCTCCCTAGGGTTTGCCCCTAATGGAAGCCCTAAGTATGACATAGGCCAGGTAGAGATGGAAAGCTCAAGACATTCCGCAATAACCTCGATCTCCCCATCCTCCAAGTTTATACCTGCTATGCAACTCTTTTACAGATTTATTTTCAGATTAGAAATCTTTTCAAATCCTTTGATCAGCTTCTTTAGGTTTGCTAATATTGGTATTAACTATTTTGAGACCTTTGCTCCTGTTTCTTAAATTAATTCTATTAGATTTTCATCATCTTTTATTGCTTCCTACTCATGGCCTTTGTTTCAACTTGATATGAAGAATGCCTTTATTTCATCAAAGGTTAGTAGGTCAGTTATTTTATCAATGTATCACTCAACCTTATATAGCCTGTGTGGTTGGTGTTATCAACCAGTATATATGCAAGTGCCTCAAAGACCTCATATAGTAGTTGTTGAAAGGATTTTGGCTTAATTTGAAGGGATGCTTGGAAGAGGTGTTTCATATGCTAAACCATGGCCATATTAAGATGGAACTGTATATAAATGCCGAATGGGATGGTTGTGTAGATAAAAGGTGGTCTGCATCTGGGTTTTGTGCTTTGATTGGTGGCAATATTGTGTTATAGAAGAGTAAAAAGCAGAATGCGGTTGCTTATTCCAGCAAAAAAGTTGAATACTGAGCTATGCCTCATGGTATTTTAGAAGTTTTGTGGTAAAATCACTATTAACAGAGTTAGGTGTTTCCTTTAATGATCCCCTGATGTTGTGATAATCAAGCAGCTATAGATATTGCACATAACCCTATACAGCATGAACACAATAAACATATTGCAATGGATAGACATTTTATCAGAGGAAGATATTTAATAGGTGATGTTTGTCTTCCATTTACTACACCTGAGATGCAGATAGCATATATTTGTACCAAAGGTGTTACGAAGACCAAGCTAACACATGACTAAAGCAAGTTGAGGCTGATTTATATCTTCTACTCCTCAACTTGAGAGGAAATATTGGGGGATTGATGTCAGGTTTTATTCTCTATGTTTCTGCATGTTTTCTATTTTCATTAGCCTTTTTTTTTTGTTATTATTTGACAGCTACATAGAAGAAGAGACTGCTGACTGAATTTTATGGCAGTTCTCACATTCTTTCCTCTCTTATCTCTATCTTTCTCTTACTTTTCTTATTCTTGTGATTACTTCCGTGTTTTATATCATTTTTCACAATTCACAAGTTCATTCTGTTTTATATTTCAAGTAGAAACAAAGTTTAGCTACTAATATTAACTTCATTTATTTAATGATTACTGCTTAATTGAAACATGGGATTCAAGCATGAGCATTTACATGTCAAAACATGGCATTATGACCATTTTTGTAGAATAAAACACAATCATGCAATATTGGCACTTCTATTGACACTCTTCAAGCACGAGTATTCTCTGATAACTATGAAACTAAAGTAATCAACAATATGACCAGGAAAAAAATACCTAGTATGACAGTTGTTCTGGAGAGTTCCCTTGTGAACTTTAATAACCTTCCTCCATCAGTAGCTCTAGCCCCACTCATGTTATTATGAACTTGAGAACTTGGAATAGATGAATTCAAATTATTAGCAGTAACATTATTTATTGTCTTGCTTGTACTGCCATCTTCTTCCTATACAGAAAATAAGTCTTGTTGTAAAACACTTCAATTATTTCCATAATAATCAATGGATATTTCTTGGAGGTTCAGCTTCAGGTTTCAAGTTAGAGAAGCAAGAATAGTAGTCAATAGACTGAACTGCTCATCCAGGTAGGTTTTTTGGACTGCTAACAGTTTGGTCAAATCTAGCAAGACAAAGGGTTACAAAGGATTTTGTGGAATGGGGAACTCCTGGGCCAGATATGTTTTCTGTAGAAAAGATGTTTTTGTAAAATATGAAGAGTGATCATCTCTGAATTTTGACCCTTGTGTTTTGACCCTAACAAAGGCCTCTCCTATATTTTTGAGAAAAAAAGTGCAAATACCTCCTTTCCCTTGGCTTTTCCGTAACAAAGCCATTGAAGTCTTATCATTGTTAATGCATTGTCATACATAATTTAAAGTTTCAACCTTACACTTTACTAATTTATTTTTCTGCATAACTTTCTTTTTTTCTTTTTTCTAGATAACTTTCTTTTTTTCTTTTTTCTAGATAACTTTCAAAGAATATTTCTCCTTACTCTTCTTGGACATAATAAGGTAAAAAGGCTTAAGTGAAGTAGAATTAATGCATTATATCAACATTTTTTATTTGGAATACTAATGAAAGGAAGGCATTTGCATCTTTTTTCAAAACACTAGGGAGCTTCATGGGATTGTTAGAAAACCCAAAGAGGTTTTTATAATTTTCCTTATTCTTTAATAAAATTTAAATTGATTTTAAAATAATTAAACTATATTTAAAGTAAATATTTTTATTAATTTTTAAAATTAGTAAAAATTGAATTTATTTAAGTATATTAAGTTTTTATTAAATTTAAATTCCTTATGAAGTTTATAGAAATTTTTATTTTTAGTGGAACTTAAGTTGGTTTTAAATTAATAAAATTTAATTATAAAACTAATAATTGTTTGATAATATGTATTAGTTTTATATTAAGTTGAAATTGATTTTAGTTTTTTATTTATTTTATTCTATTATTAATTAAATTCTTTTTATTATATTAATTAAAACTATTTTTATCAATAACAATAATTAATAATTATTTTTATTTTATTTAACTTACTAAATTAATTTTGTTATGGTTGATTAATTTTTATTATTTTAAAACGGAATATAAATGAATTATAATTTTGAATGGAAGTAGATTATTTAGCGTAATAATATATCATTAAATATCTCAATTTCAATATAATTAATCTTCACTAATAATTATAGTTTAATGCAAAAATAACTAATATATATAGATTTATAGATATATAATGTGTTGTATGCAATTGAAATGAATATTAGTGGCATGAGTTATTGAAGGAGAGAGTTAATACCATAATTAATGAGGAGAGATTATTAAAAGAGTTAATGGAAAAGAGGAGAGAGAGAGAGAGAGGAAAAGAGTTAATGATGATGTATTAATGAGGCATGTTAAAAGTCTTAAAGGTGATTGGTCACTTGAATTATTTTGTTCAATTTTAAAATTATAAAATTCAAAAAACCAGAAAAAAGATAAGTAACTTTGAGAATAAACCACAAAACAGAAAAGTGCCAGCTTGGCACATTCCCTTTTATCAACCATCTTGAATTGTAAGTAGCACTATTTGTTGTTGCAATAAACGCTTATTTTACTGCTTACTATCAGAAACAGTATTTCCATAAAAAAACAGAAAATAAGTATTTTATCAGCAGAAAATTAGTTTTATTTCATTAAATAGTAAAAGTAGTTCTTAGTACAAGATTAACACAGAAATGTCAAACCCTTTCCTCAAGCCCAAGTTACATAGAAGCCCAGAACAAATGTTGTCTTATAACTTCTTGTTTAGTTAGGGAGTCAGCAAAACCATTTGCAGTCCTGATCCACTTAAAGTCTAAAAATCAGAAAACATGTTAAAACTTAAAAAGGACCAATGCCCAATGATGGTGCTGACCATCTATGGTCTTTGGACGGATAGAATGGATATAAATGAAATATTTGGCATTTGATGATTGAAGTGGATACTCTCAAACGCAAACCATTGGACCAAGCAGTGATCCCTATGCTGTTGTTAATGTACAAAATATACACATTAGATATGGTTACAGTATATTACCTCAAAATACTTGTCCATGAGTTCACTTCATCCAAAATCATTTCCTACGTGGTTTCTTCCAATACCTGGAGAGCAGTGTGATAAACCAGAACCATTCAACAGGTCTGTCTTCTGGAACAGCAAAATCTTTCCAGATCTTTAAGAAATCTAGAAAAAAAAAAGAAAGAAAGAAAAGAAAAGAAGGGAAAAGAATGTCCCCAGTATTTTCAACACAAGTGGAAACTAGAAATTATTTACATCAGGCCAGAAGCTTTTAAAATATTAAACAATTTATAGCAATGAAAATAAAATAACTGAGTTAATACTTTTGAGTGCATTAGACAGCAACATTATTTGGTAATCAGCTAAATGGAGAAACAGAAAGGGTAACCTTTAATCAGGCATTCAAAAGAAGATGCTGAGGATGAAAAGTACCATTCTTTCTATGTGATTTTCGAACTGATAATCACAAAACTCTTCCTTAGCAGACTAGAAAGAAAGAAGAGAAAAGGCAACAATGTTAACATAGTACAAGAAAAATGCATACAGTAAGCAGGTTAATAAGGAGTAATCAAATGTTGAGATCTATCCAGAAAATCTGTTCATAACAGTGTTTTAAAACCCAGCCTGGAGATTGAACATCATGTCTCTCAGTCAATGGTTCAACCTGTGATGTTCTTATTAAAAAAAGTTTTAAAAAATAGAAAATACAAAAAACTGTGACCTATTGAATGGGTAGGTCCGCTTCAACCAAGTCAACAAATTCTGTAAATAGTTCAACCAGACAGATCAACAACAGGTTGGAAATTAAGTTGAACTGATGGCACTGTTTTCAGGAAAGTGTTGGCTATATTTTCATGACCTTTGGGATTGGGAGACTCACTAAAGGCTGAACTGATGGCGCTGCTACAAGGCTTAAGACTTGCTAACAATCAAGTTTTCAGCACTTGGAAGTAGGAGAGTCAAAGATGATCATTTCTTTGACCAGGAATAAATAGCTCATGCCATGGATCTATAGGCATGAGTTTAGGGAAATAGAGAGAATCACATAGGAGTTGTACATTACATTCAATTGGGTAAGGAGTGCATATGGGATGGCCCATGCTCTAGCAAAACAAGGGGTATATAGGCAAAAGTTGTTTTGGGCGCTATTGTAACCTTTGTAACTTGTGGGGGATTGGTTCCCTCTAACTCTACTGTTGGATTTGGCTGGGTTTTGGGCTTTAGAAGAGGCCTCCGGGAGAATGAAATTTGCAGTGTCTCAAACTTGCTTCAAAAACTTCAAAAAGTAGTGTTGGATCATTCAAAAAGTGAATGTAGAATTTGGACCCCTTCTCCCTATGGTTCATTTACCTGTGCTTCCTTCTTCTTGAATTCGATACAACCAAGGGATAGTTTGAGAGAGCCCTTTCCTGTTAAAGAGGTATGGATCACACCTATTCCACCTAGGATTGGTGGTTTTTGCTAGCAAGTGTATCTGGAAAGAATTAACACAAGTGACTTGCTACAAAGAAAAAGACCTGGCCGGTGTCTTTCACCCTCCTGGTTCCCTCTCTGTAAGGATAACGGTGAGTCCTGCTATCATTTATTAATTAATGTCTTGCCCTTTTCTTCTTCAATTTGGGAATGGTTTCTCTCTTTGTTTGGGTGTAGATGGAACTTCCCACCTACTGTTCAAAGTCTATTCTCCTCTACCTTTGTTAGATGGCTGAAGAAGAGAGGTAGAATTTTATAGCGACGCACAAGGGTGGAAGCTTGTTGGACACTTTAGGAAAAAAGAAAGGAGTAGGGAGGTGATGATAGAAGCCATATCCATCAAATTAGTTCACTGGGTGAAGACCTTGAAGCTGTTTGAGGACATTCCAGCAGGTGAGTTGATGAGGAAGTGGAAGGAAATTGCCGATTCTGCTTCTCTTAAGGTGACTTGTAGATTTCAATGGTCCCCACCTTTAAGAGGTTTCATTAAGTTGGATTTTGATGGTAGAAGTGGAGGCAAGCCAGGTCCATCTGGTATTGGAGGTATGTTCAAAACTAAGGAAGGAAAAATTGTTGCTCTATAATGTCCAACCTTTCTATCTGTTTTTATCCATCTTCTATATTTCGTCAAAAGTAGCAACAAAATTAGAGATATACATGAGGGACTACTTATGGGAACCAATGGAGGATAAAAAGGATCATTTGGTGAAGTGGGATTTAGTTTGTAGGTCCAAGGATCAAGATGCTTGAGATGCAAATGTCTCCTCTCTTATCTCTTCAAGTTCACCTTAGAAATCTATTGACGAGATACTCCCTACTTTCTTGAATTTCACCAAATTTGATGCAGGGTTAGGTAATAGTGTCCACTTCTAGGAGGACATCTCGTTGGGTGATTCTCCTCTCAAAGTCCAATTCCCTTTGCTTTACACTTTGCCTAAAGTCCAAAAGGAACTCATTGCTTCCTTTTGGAATACCTCAAATTCTAGGATAAATTGGGATATTGAATTCAGAAGGGGTCTAAGAGATAGGGAGTGTAAGCTCTCAATTGACCTTGTGAATAAATTAGGAATAGATTACTTGGATCCAAGGGTGGAAAATAGTAGGATTTCGACACCCTCCCCTTTTGACCTATTTACATGTGCTTCTTTTTTTAATAACCTTATTCTTTCAAACTCTTTGGGGGAAAACTTTCCAGTAAAAGAGATTCGGAGTAAACCCATTCCACCCAAAATACAAGCCTTCTATTGGGAAGATTTCCTTAGAAAGATCAACACCTGTGATACTTCAAAGAAGAAGGCCCAATAGTTTCCTCTCTCCTCACGTGTCCACTTTATGCAAGGCAAATGATGAAACCATTCCCCATTTACTAATGTCTTGTCCTTTTTCTAATTGTGTTTAGGTGTGCATCTCTTCTCTCTTTTTTTATTGGATTTCTATTTGGATGCATGTGGGACCCACCGTAAGGCATTGCCAACCTCTTTAGTTCTAGTTTTCTGAGACAACCAAAGAAAAGGGGAAGAATCTTGTGGAAGGAAGCTAGGACAGCAAAAGAATTTTCAAGGATAGATGTAGATCAAAGGAAGACATTGTGGAGGTCATAAAGATTAAGGTTGCTTACTGGGTAAAAGCAATGGAAGCATTCCAAGTGGTTTCAGTAGATGATACCTTTAGAGCTTGGAAAGAAGTAGCAAACTCCTCTAATGGTGAAAGACAACATAATCATGGAATAGAAGTCACTTCCAAACAATAGAAGGAAGCTGAACTTTGATGGAAGCTCTTTGGGTAACCCAGGAATGAGAAGCATTGGAGGTGTATTCACAGACAACAAGGTAAGGTGGTGGCTCTATATTCAGGCCCACTTGGAGTTGGAGACTCGTTAAGAGCTGAAGTGATGGCATTACTCCAAGGGATGAAGATAACAAAGCAACATGGCTTTCAACATGTGGAGGTTTAGGGGGGCTCAAAACTGGAAATCTCTTGGATCAATGATGGGAAACTAGGTGCAGACACATTTTAAGAGAGATCAGGAACATAGAAAAGGAGTTGGAGGCAACTTTTAAATGGTTAAAGAGAACAGCAAATGGGATGGTGCATAAGGAATAAACTTTTTGGGAAGGTTTGTAACTGGGCTTCTTTCAAATTGTAAAGGGGACTGGATTCACTTGTAATAGAACTTTGTGTAACATGCTTTAATTGAAATAAAAATGAAATTAATTGTTTTACTGATAAAAAAGATAGAAACAATTTTTCTAGTAGTGGAATTTATATGTTTTCTGCTGCAAGTAGTGGAATTTATAGTGCAGTTTAGATAATTGATAGCTTAATTCATGGGCATTTCATTTAAAATATGAAAATATTTAATCATTGTGAATGTCGAAAAAATACCGGTTGTTCACTTCATGGCAGATCAAATGGAGTCGCCACCCATCAGAATACATAACTGGGAGTGATGGGCCTCTCGGGGTTGGATTTCGTAAAATATTTAGAAATAATAGTGACTTCGTACAATTCGACCTGGACAAGGAAGGTAAATCTGGGTAAGTTGAGAGAGAGAGAGAGAGAGAGAAGGGATTATGCACCCCTCTCTCCAGTCAATGTGATTGCCAAATCCCTTTTTCTAAATTACTTTAACAACACCAAACTACAGATCCAGATTAAGAATCTACATTTCCTGGCATGGAGATGTACAGTAATTGTGAAGCCATATCTCTCCTCCTCTAGACCAGATCCCTTTTGGATGTAGGGACCTGAGCAAAAGATGGGAAAATACATCCCCACCCTATTTTCTATCAGGACCTTCGGACTTGGCTGCCTAACCAGAGGGATCGAAAGAATTTGAGAGTCATCACCTTCCAGATGCCAGAAAACACACAATTCTCACACCGAACTCAAAAGCAGAATAACAAAAGTAGACTAGGAAGATAACAAGCAACTATAAGTTATAAAAAAAAAAAAAAAAAAAAAAAAAAAAAAAAAAAAAAAAAAAACAAGAAAAAACAACTAATGAATACCTATTCAAGAAATAAACAAAACTTCGATTGGTAAAGGGTTTACCTCTTATAGCCTTAGAACACTGAACCGATGCTACAGGATGACTCTGGGATTCGATCAACTCGGATGATTTCTTTTAGACAATGGTGTGGCATTTCAGTTTGGCCTTGAGCTAGAGATCAATGATGACAGAATCGTAAATAGCTAGATACATTGCAGGAAAAGATGGAGAAGAAGAACAGGGATTCTTCTCTTGCTAAACCCTTCGATCAATGGAACCCTTTTCTGGAGTTTAACGAGAAAATAGGGAACAGAACCTTGAATGGAGTTTCCATTTTCCTCGAGTCCGCCTCTGTTCATTTCTCATTTTTGTTTACTCTAGAAGAAGCTTCCACCCAAATCTTCTCTTTCTCTTGTTCGTTCTTTATCTCCCTCTCTTTCGCTCAAGAGAACCTCTAAGCCCCCACACTTCGATCTTTCTCCTCCGACAATCCGGGTCTTCTCACTTCTTCCCCTCCAACCCCCTCTTCATTCTCTCTCTCTCTCTTTCTTTTCTCCCTTGGTCTCTCCCCTCTATTTTTCTCAACGACCTCTCTCTCCTTCTTCAAAAGAGAAAAACCACCGAGAGCCCCGCAAGCCCCCACTCACCCATTCAGTTTGGGGTTTTCTCAATTACCCTCGACCTCTATTCTCTCATCCCCTTCTCCTCCGACCTCCCCCTCTTCAAACTCCTCTAATCCCCCCTATGTCTTGGGAAGGAGGGAGAGGGTTTTCAGACAACTTCAAGCAGATACGGAGGACAAAACAAATGAAAATTTTGATACAAGAAAACCGAATTAGATGGCATTAGTTGAAGCCTAAGGATGGCAAGTTTTGATCAAAATTCCAATGGCTTCTTTAATTTATTACTTAAATTCCAAGATGATCAATTCATCTACCAATAAACAACTCGTATTTGGTTATTGATCAAAAAAAATATAGAACTCATATAGGGTGCACTTTTTACACTTCTAGAATCGAGCTGTGGTTAATAACACAGACGGAACACAAACAAAGAAAACAGAGATTTAAACAGCAAATGAATGACCAAAATCTTTAACACGAAATGAACGGAACGAGCAACTCCAGTCTCCTTAAATTGCACCAAAAAAAAAATATATCCTTCATTTATCCACCATTTCACATTCAAAATGGAGAAGCAAATAGGACAGTTTTCCACAAAAGTAAAGGAAAAAATCATACCTTTAATTGTCTTAATTAGTTGAGCAAACTGGTGAAGAAACCTCGGATCTTCAGCTCCTTTTGATTCTCTGGATGATTAATTGATCGATCTTATCAAGTTATTTCTGTTAGATATTGGTTCTTAAATTCTTAAATCTCAACCTTCTAAAATTCCTCCTCATTTTCCTCGTTCCGTTTAATTAGACAACGGAAGGAGCATATGTGAAATTTTATTCAAATAAAAAAAGAGCATATGTGAATTATTAACTTTTTCTAAATGACGAAACTAGCCCCAAAATACTTAAAACTGACCAATTTCCTATATGACCAAAATACCCCCTGTGTATTGTAACCAAACAACCTAACCCTTTCTCCACCGTATCAATCCCATTTCAGATCAATATGCTACAAAAAAGATACAACCAAAAACCGCAAAAAATAAAAAGTAAAAGTTGAAAGCAAGCTTCTTCCCCCTAAAATAAGTCTTCTTTCACCCCCCCACCCCCAAATGATTCTAAAACTCCAAACATCATTCATAGAGTGCTAGATATGCAAAAATTTGTAACAAACAAACATTAAACATTAATTTTTTGAAGATTTTTCAAATTTTGAAAAAATATAGCAAAAATGTAAGTTTTTTCAAATTTTTATAAATATCTTGTGATTTCTTTTTTTTCTTGAATGTTTAAATATATGTTGATCTACATTTCTTACATCCAAAATCACAGTTTTTTTTCTTTTTTTTTTCTTGTTATGAGCAGACCTATGGAAATTTAATGAAGATATTTGGGGGAATTATACATTAACAAAAAATTTGAAAATGTAATATTTTCTCTGCCTACAAAGACTTAATATGTTTTAGATCTATAGATTTATCTATCATATTCATAAAGCAATTGAAATTTCTTCTTTAATATTTCTTTTGATTTTTAAAATTTTTAAAATTAAAAAATAATTAATAATTAATTATATTTTATCATTTGATTGATTGAATATATTATAATTCTATATCATATCCATAGAGAAATTGAAATTTCTTCTTTACTAATTGTTTTTTTTATTTTTAGAATTAAAATAAATAATAATTAATTATATTTTATCTTTTGATCACAATGATTGAATATATTATAATTCTCTGGATGGTCTACCATATCCACAAAACAATTGAAATTTATTCTCTAATAACTAGTTTTTAATATAGTGTATAATGTTTATTTATTTTTTATTTTTATTTTTATTTTTTTTAATTTTTGAAAATAAAAAATAAATAATGATTATTTAAATAATAAATAATTATTATTTATATTTTTTACTTGGGAGAGTTGGGTTTTTTCCATCCCATAAAACTTAAGAATTATAATTTATAAATTATAGTTAAGCATAGGTTTTTTAATGAAATTATAATTAACTATAATGTATTTCTTCATAAAACTATTAAAACATATTAATTTAATGTATATATACCTTATTGAGGTCTTATATTTAGTGTTATTGATGTATTTTATGATTTATTAAAGTATTTATAATGTTTTATGTGTATCTTAATTTTTCTCCGATACGCATGCATATCATAGGTATGTCCTGATACGTCTCTTAAAATTGCGTTTCCAATACACTTTATGCTTCCGATACCTTGAACCTTGCTTGTAGCTTTCCAAAAAATGACATCATGACATCACCCTATTAGAAATGAAGAAATTCTGATTGATACTTATATATTGTTGCTGTCGTTTATACTTCATGGAATGATATTTCAATTTTATATATAAATGTGATGATTTTGTTATTAGAATTGAAAAGATAAAATTTCTAACATCTCATAATTTTTCCTATTTTTATGTGATATGTACTATATTTTTATTCACTTAATTGTTTCTTATAGTTTTAGAAAGCATTTAATAGGTTCGTATAGGTTCAGAAAGCCTGTTTGAACCAAACTGGTCCATTTTGCATTTGATTGAGTACTTGCTTTTTAAAACATTTCTTTTATATTCATGCACCATAAACATAAAAAAGGCTTACTTTCATATACTTTTTTTTTATTTTTATTAATTTTTGCCTCTATCTGCATATAGTTAACCATGCACTTAGAATCATACTGTTAGGTCTCCAAGATAACTCAATACAGCATCAGACATGCATATTATGGATTATTGTGTTCTCTATTTGTTCAAACTTAAATGCTCTGTAAGTTGTCTCCATTATGACTGAATTGAATGACCTGTTTGTATGAAGTCTGTCCATTGGAATTCAAGCCACCATTAGCAGTAACTAGATCATGCAATGACTAGCTTTTCCTAATTCTTCCTGTTGTAGCTGTAAACATGCTACATTAATTGGGTCCATGTTGTAGAAAGATGGTATCATAATAAATATCTATGATCTTTATGATGTTGACTTGAAAGATTTCAGTCTTCAGGGTAGTTTTTCTCTCATTGATTATTTTATAGAATTTCTAATCATTTTGCTACTTTTTTTTTTCTTTAAGCTTAATTACTATAATTTTCTGTTTTGTCAATATGCATGTTTCTACTGGAGCAGCATATGGAGGATAAGGTTCTCTATTTTACACTACTTCTTTTGTTGGGATATTTTCTTCTTTTTGTTTATGAATTTATTATTTAATGCTATGTTGTATGGAGATTTTCTTTCTCCTAGAGTAGTCTGGTTTATATTCCTGCAATCACATACTGTCTATTAACAAATAAGGTCAGTTTCTCACTTAGGAATCTAGATTACACATCACATGTCAATCTTTCCAGATAAATACACCCAACCAATCAGTGGGAACTTTTTTTTTGAAGATAAATAAAAAATAAAATCTCATAAAATAAAAGAAGAGTACACTGCAACCAAGTGATAAGACATCACCTATTGGAAGAAAAAAAACTCCAATATAAATTGAATACAACTAAATCAAAGCAAAGAATCAAATTTTAAAGTATTCCAAAATTCAGCAAAGAAATCCTCTCTTTTCGAGCTTTCAAAATCTAGGGTGACCAGCATCCAATTAGTGGGAACTTAGAAAGCATGCATGCCTAAGTTTCTTCTTTTAGGTCCAAAAGAATGAGGTGGATGGATGCTTCTATTTGACAAGGATATGATTACTAGAATTTTTTTTGTCAGGTTGCGTGGTAATTACGTTCCATTCTGTTAGGTAGAGGCTGACAGTGTTATTTGCACCCCTGAAACTTACGGTCCCTTCTCCAAACCATAGTCGTCCCCGAGAATCTCATATTTGCTAATGTTGTTTATTTATTTATTTTAATAAAATATCTTCTCAAAAAATAATTAAAATTATAAAATCATTACTTTTTGTGTGAGAACTAAGAATTTAAGACCCTAACATGGACTTGTTTGTGCTTCCCTCAAGAGGTGTGGCACAAAGGCTGCTCGTAGAATCAGGAATATAATATGTTTTACACACATTGGCTACTTGAAGTAATGCAATTGAGGAATAAAAAAAGAGATTGTCGATTTTTCATGCCTCAAAATGTTTTATATGTTTATATTTATTTTTAAGTTTTTATTTAAATACACTTTATATGTTATGTTTTATATATTTATATTTATTGATACCTATTATGTTTAATATTTTTATTTTTTATTTTTTGCATTTTTTTTAATTTTTAGCATTTTTTGAATTTACTGGCATTTTATTGATTTTTTATCTTTTTTTTGTATTTTTGCACCTTGCTTCAAAAATGCATGTGCCTCGCCTTGTGCCCTGTGCCTCGGGCACAAATTGGCTCCTATGCCTTGTGCTTCTAAAACAGTGGGTAACAATGGAGTGCCTAGTTGCCTGGAATTTTACAAAAACAAAAACTAAATTCTAGTTTAGTTCCCTAACTTTGCATAACAATTAGCATTCATATAAATGGAAAAAATAGAAAATACTCTTTACTAATGATATTAATTTTTCATCTTAAAATATATCAAACCATATACAAAAGCGAGTAGAATTTCAAATCAATAATTTCAATACATCAAACACAACACAGTTTCATAATAAGTATTTAACAGAGCAATTTCAGGTTAAAAAATTATTAGCAACTAAGGAAGATTATAATTTAATACTAATAAAAAATTCTTAAGAAATAGAGCAATGAAAAGGGATGAAGCTTTTTTTCTTTTTAACATTTTTTTGAAGATAAAATGAAAAATCATTGAATAAGAAAAGAAAATAATACCGTTTTTCTATTTAACATAAGAGAGAGTGTGTTAAAAAACCTCTTTATCCTTCTCTTTTTTTATCTTTTTATCTTAAAAAACTTTGTCTTTTATTTTTTAATGCTAAAAATAGATTTACTAAAATAAAAAGAAAGTACAAAAATGGTGATAGAAGATCACCAAGTAGTAAACAAAGACAATTTCACCCCACCTTACTCAGAGCATTCCAAAACCCAACCTCTAACAAAGATATTTCATCACTTTCATCCTTACCCCTTTGTACTCCTTGTAACAAGAAATTTCATGGCTAATTACAATTGGGGCTGTTTCATTTTTTAGTAAAAGAACCTTCACCATAGAAGTAGTAAAACCTTCAAAAAGATTTAAGTACAAAATCAACCTCCACATCAAGTTTAAAACCCCAATTACTGTTATGGTCCCGTGCGTAGGATCCCGTCACAGGTCGGCCCACGGTGCGAAAGCCCTGCTTTCCCTTGCGAGTTGACCCTATGGTGGTGGACTGAGGGGTGATTTGTTCAAAAGATCACCCGAACTCTCCTAATGGGTGATTTGTCCAAAAGATCACCCGAACTCTCCTTACTCTCTTTCTTGACTGCGAAAGAAATATCTTCAACCAAAATATCCTCCCAAAAAAGAAAAAAGTTTCAGGAACACACATCACACTCGACAAACTTGAGAAACTAAGGAAGAATACCATGAATTTCCTTCTAAGGCGTTTCCAAGGTAGCCCTACATGATACACCAACATCCCACCCATTCTCTAAGCAACCATGAATACTTGCCACCACTTCATGCCATAATCTCTCTCTCTCTCTCCAAGGGCCAATGCCACAACTAATTCCCTAACAATGATACATTTCCTATTCCTAAACCCCCTCCTCTTTACTCCTACACACAATCTCCCACTTACTTAGGTGGTCCTTTTCACTTTCCCTTGGCTCCCAAAGAATGTTGCTCGTTAGTTTTTCCAACTTCTTGGCTTCCCTAGGTGGGATCCTAAAGAAAAAAAGAAAATAGGTTGGCAAATTGGCAAGTGTGGCTCTTATCGATGATTTTGCCACCCAAAGAGATATAATTCTTTTTCCACAATGATAATCTCTTTTCAAACTTCTCTAGCATTGGATTTCAAAACCTACTCTCCCTAGGGCTTTCTCGTAAAGGGAGGCCTAGGTAAATCATAGGCCAGGGATGAAGACCGATGTCTTAGTGGTTTCTAGGGGGCATGGCTTTTGGGTTAATTGATGGGTTGTTAGTCATTGTATCATTGAGAAGACATTGGGGTCTAGTCTTGAGCTTCTCGCAAAGTCAGTAGCTTTACTTGTTGATTGTGGAGTTAATGGGTTTTATGGGCTATCTGAGGTTGGTTAATTTTCTGGTGATATCTTATCACCCTTCTTTGTATCTCTTTACCCTTTTATTTTTTATAAAATTTTCTCTTTACTCTTCAACAAATTAAGGACAAGAAGAGATGGAGCATTAAAGGCACTTCACAATAGCCTCAAGACACCTACTATGCAGCTCTTTTCAAGATCGATTCTCAAATTGGAAATTCTTTCAAACCTTCTTAACAACTCTTTTAGGTTTCTTACCATCCTAATATCATCCCCATCATAAAAGAATTATTATGTCATCTACAAATTGAAGATGGATAATTGAAATTTCATTTCTACCTATTCTCCAACCTCTTATCACAATCTCCATATTAGCCTTAGAAATAAGCCTACTAAGCACATCGGCTGTTAGAGTGAAAAGCATAGTTTTTAAGGTGCAAGGTGAGGCTAGGAGACAAGGGGGTGCCTTGTCGCCTAGGAGGGTGCCTAGGCGTCGCCTAAGCGATGGTTTTTTTAAGTAAAAACATATATCCTAGGGTAGTTCCTTAGGTTCCATAACTATATTTCCTTAATAATTTTCCATAATTTTCATAAGAAAATATAAACATCATGTTAAAGTATAGAAAATCAACATATTCATAAGAAAAAAGAAGAAAGAAAAGAAAATTCAAAAAATATGGGGGCTAAACCCCTATTTTGTTATAAGAAAAGAAGAAAAAAAGAAGAAGGATTGATGAGTGGAAACAAGTTTTAATTAGCAAAATTGAGGAGTTGGGCATGAAAAAAGATTGGGCTCCTTTGATAAAAGAGACTAAGAGGAAAGGTGGAAGGGGGGGTGATAGAAATACTAAGTTCTTTCATGCTTTGGCAATTGGGAGAAGGAGAAGGAACTTTGTCTCTAAGTTGTTAATAGATGGGGTGTCGTTGAATAATTAGAATGAGATTGCCTGAGCCCTTGTGGATCACTTTAAATCATTATTTAGGAGACCTTCGGATAATAGATTGCGTTTGGATGGATTAGATTGGCCTAAGTTAAATGAGGAATCTAAGGCTTGGTTAGAGAGGAACTTTGAATTGGTAGAGATAAAAGAGTTTGTATTTTCTATGGATAGATCCAAAGCCCTGGGTCCTAATGGTTCTGTAATGGCTTTATCAAGACTATTGGGAAATTTTAAAGGATGACTTGTAGAAGGTGTTTAATGATTTTTTTTTGGAGAAGTATTATCAATCCAAGGCTTAACTCCACATTTATTACCATCATCCCCAAGATATCTGAAGTGTTGTATCTAAAGGTCTTTAAGTTTATCAATCTAATCAATAGCCTATATTAAAACATTGCTAAGGTGCTATCCAGGAAAGTTAGGGTTGTACTTCCTTTTTTATTTCTCCAACTTAAGGAGCCTTTGTTCAGGATAGGCAAATTGTTGATCAAATCTTAACTGCTAATGAATGTGTTAAGGACATAAAGAGATCCAGAAGGAAGGGGTTGGTTTGCAAGTTGGACCTGGAGAAGGCTTATGACTTAATTGATTGGGGTTTTTTGTTGGAAGTAATGAAGAACTTTTGTTTTGGTGATAGATGGTGTAGATGGATTTCAAGTTGTTTAAAGTCTTGTCATTATTCAATTTTGGTTAATGAAACCGTAGTAGATCATTTTCCAGCTATTAGGGGAATTAGACAGGATGAACCCTTATCCCTCCTTTTCACTTTGATTTTGGATGTGCTTGGGAAACTGATTATGAGGGATGATGACAAAGGTCTAATGAAAGGTTTGAGAATTGGTAGAGAGGAGATCCTTATCATTCATCTTTAGTTTGTGGATGACACAATTTTGTTTTGTGACGGGAGTGATAGGAGATATGTGAGAAGCTTAAAGTGGATTGCCATCTTATTTGAGAGAATGTTGAACTTGAAAGTGAATTAGGATGAGTTTCCTTGTGGGTTTGAACATGGAGAATAACCAACTGTCTAAATGGGTTGATTTGTTTGGTTGTAAGGTGGATTACTTGCCTATGAGCTACTTGGGCTTTCCTTTGGGAGATAATGCAAAGGAGTATAACTTTTGGAACCCAGTGGTTGAGAAGTTCACTAAGCGTCTAACTTCTCGGAAGAAGAGCTAATTATCCTTGGGGATAGGACCACCCTCATTAAGTCTGCCCTTGCTAACTTGCCAATTTATTTCATGCTAGTTTTCAGAATTCCTATTGAGATCAGTAAGTTGCTTGAAAAGTTGATGAGAGATTTGTTTATGGGAGCTAGGAGAGGAAAAGAAAGATCATAGAGTTTGTTGGGATATTGTTAGTAGAAGAAAGAGGTTTGGTGGGCTTGGTTTGGGGAATATTCAGGAACAAAATAAGGCTCTATTGGCTAAGTGGTTATGGAGATTGCTTATTATGAAGGACAAGTTGTGAGCTAAGGTGATAGTCAGTATTCATGGGCATTTGGTTGATGGTTGGGATGTTAGTGTGTTGGCTAGGGCAACAAGAGCTTCTCCTTGGAAGTCTGTCCATTCTATCTTGCCTTTATTCATCAACCACATAGGTATAACCCTTGCTCCGGTAATTCTGTCAAATTTTGGAAGCATATTTGGTTGGGTAACACCTCCCTCAAAGATCTATACCCTTCCATTTATACTATCTCTAATCATAGGAATGAACCTATCGCTTTCTTTTTGTCCTTCTAATTCCACCTCTAGTTTTGGGTGGGACCTTGGCCTTAAAAGAGGCTTCTGTGAATGTGAGGTTAACAGAGCATTGGGGTTGATTCAAAACCTTGAGAATGTTTATTTAGATCCCTCTCTCATTGGCTCACGAGTCTGGATTCTCTCTCCACTGGGCATCTTCATTTGTTCCTATTTCCTTTTATCTTTATTAAATCCCAATGACTTTGGGGGCCATCCATTTTCGATGAAAGAAATCTAGGGTAAGCCTATTCTACATAAGATTGGGGGCTTCTATTGGAAAGTTTTTTGGGATAGAATAAATACTTGTCAGCTTCTTCAAAGTAAAAGACCTAATTGTTGCCTGTCCCCTCACTAGTGTATCCTTTATAAGGTTAATGGTGAGTCCACTCATCACCTAATAATATCCTGTCCCCTTACACAATCAATTTGGGAATGGTCTTCTTCCTTATTTGGGTGGAGGTGGATTCCCCCACCAATATGTTCAAAGGCTGTTTGACCCTACCTTTGTTAGTTGGCAAAAGAAGAGGGGAAAAACATTATGAAGATGTTTAAGGACTACAGTTTTTTGGACTATTTGGGAAAGAGAAATCAAAGGTTGTTTGAAGGCAAACAAAGAAGTATTGATGCTCTAATTGAAGTCATTACAGTTAGGGTGATCCATTGGGTGAAAACTTTAAATCTTTTTGATGGCATTCATGCGGTATATTTTAGGAGAAGTGGTTGAATCTAATCCATTGAAAGAGTTAGTTGTACCTACTTGGTATCTTCCCTACTAATGGTAAGCTGAATTTTGATGGTAGCAGTGAAGGAAATCCTATGCCTTCAGGTATTATAGGTGTTTTTAGGGTATGAATATTGCAAAATTGTGGCTCTTTTCTCTTCTCCCATTAGTGTTGGGGACTCATTAAGAGTGGAAATCCTTGCTATATTGGAAGGAGCCAAAAGATCCAAAGAGCTTAACCTTATTAATATATTAATTGAAAGGGATTCTAAGCTAGTTCTTGGCTGGCTTAAAAATTAAAGAGGAGAGAGGATGGTGGGCTTTCATGAATGAGGAAAGGAAATTTAGATGAAGGAATGGAGGTCAAGCTAAATTGGGTTAAGAGAGATGCCAACTCCATGGTTGATGCTTTAAATAAACAAGGGATGGAAAGTGATTAGGGGTGATTTGGCCTGACCTACTGAACAACGGACACGTAGAATGCAACCTGCTGACTAGATTGTCACTTAGCATTTCCTGCCACCTTAGTGGGTCGGGTGACCCTGGGTGTCTTGGGCACCTCAGCAAAGACTGAGGTCCGAGTAGCTCAGGATGGCCCAACCTACCGAGGTGGCACGTAGCGGATTTCTAGAAGCAAGCCAGCCGTCTCCGCGCTCTTTAGGATCATGCCACACGACTGTAGGTCTTATCCTCATCCCGCTCGAATCAGGCAGACTCGATATGCCTTATTGGCTAACATGAAGTCCACCTCCTGGTACGGAATGGACTCTTGACAACATGGGCCGAGGATCTTGGAGGTGTTTCGTGAGACCCACGACAGCTCAACTATATAAGGGAACCTACCCGCATAGCACAAGGTATGCGTAATTTAATGCTTACTATCACTCTTGCACTTGAGATTACTAGCTCGCACAACCAGATACTAACTTAATCATCAGAGTAACCACACCGGGTGAGTCACCCTGGGTTCTCTGAGCTTTCCTTTCTTGAAAATTGACTAACCAACTAAGCAACTGATATTCGAGCTGCCATCCAGTTAGGAACAACCAGATCGCGCACTATCAATTGGCACCATCTGTGGGAAATTCTACAAAAAGCTAAGTTATCACTCCTATCTACTCTATCTTTCTGCAAAAATTTTATCAATGACATCTTCAAGAAACACCGAAAAGAGTGTTGACATGACTGTCACTAGGGGGCATGACCAGCCTATATTGAACCCTGAGATCCCCTCAATGACAACCAGCCAGTTCATCCCTCTCACCATTCCGGGGGTACAGACAGTCCAGAGCCAGACTTTCAACACGCAACTCGTTAATGCTCCCTTATGTGAGTGCTACCATCCTAGTCGTAGAGCCATTTGTGGTTCCTCCTAGGGTCGGAGCACAACAGTTCCATGAGCTAGTGCAGAGTGTCAAGGACATGCAGCTCTAGATGCAACAAATCCACCAGTTCCAGCAATACCAATAGTACTACTATTACCAGCAACAGTTCCCACCTCTTCAGTAGAACCAAAATCAGAATCATAATCACAATAGACGTCGAACACCTCCTCGGGTCCCAACTCCACCTCGTAACTAGACACCACCTCGGGACCCCTCGCAAAGTCGATGCCCTTTGCCACCCGACTAGTTGTGAACCGGAGAAACCAGCCACAACGTAGCCATCATAGTGATCAACAATAACGGTCATGCAATGAACAACAACATTGTCGTGATGAGCAATAGGTTAGTAACCAGTAGCAACTCAGGATAAGAGGCGTGGACCCAGCTCGGGACCCCTCCGTTCCCTGCAACAGTCAGGATCTAGCTTGCGTCCATGATCATGCCAGCAACAGAGACCAGTTCCCTCCTCGCGGCAGTTTCCGTGATCAAGAGAACACTCAGGCTAAAACACTGGCCAACACTGAAGTTAATAGCACCAATCAAGAAGCGGTAAAGAAGCAATGCCGACGTAGAGCACATTGTACCTCAAGAAAGAACACCACCCCTTCGACAACCACAGTAGAGAGACAGTGGGAAGAATCAGTAGCTACACAGGCGGCTCCTGTTTTGTGGAGTCGGCCTTCCCCTTAGCACTGGAGATCCTTTTAGCCCCGAGGCCAAAAGGTTTCAAGACCCCGACTTTGGGGATCTACAAAGGAAAGACGGATCCCAATGACCATGTCAATAGCTTCCAGTTCTTAATGTTGCTCACGGGAGTCGATGAAGCTAGTTTGTGCATGGCCTTCTCTACAACCCTGAAGGAAGAAGCGAGATTGTGGTACCAAACTTTGCCCCCAGGATCGATTAAGAGCTGGAAGCAGTTCGTTGATCTTTTTACAGTGCACTTCGCCACTAGCAAGATGTGCCCGAAGTCAGTGACGAGCCTTCTCAACATCACGCAGAATGAAAAGGAGTCACTAAGAGACTACATCAGGCGGTTCAACTCAGAGAGGCTGCAGGTACCAAACCTCAACCCCACCGTGCAGCTTGCCGCAACCAAAAGAGGAGTATGCCAACATGAATTGCATTGACACCTTGAGTTGAACCCTCCGAGCACTATGAAGGCATTCCTTGAGGAGGTTGACAAGTTCATCAAGGCGGAAGAGGCTCTAGGGTCACGACTAGAGCAGCACCAGGCCGGGAAGAGGAAGAGGATAGAGGAAGAGTTGAGCAGTAGCAAGCACTAGTGGCGAAAGAGTAAGTCATCAAAGAGAAACAGATCAAGAAGCAAGAGCAAATCACCAGGCAATATAGAACCCCTCCTATCCAGAGGACCAACTACATCGCCCTAAATGCCAAGAGGGTGAGATTTTGATGTCCATTAAAGACACTAGCTACGTCAAGTGGCCACCCAGGATGCGAGGAGATCCTGCCACCAGGAACCTGAACTGGTATTGTCACTTCCATTGGGATATCAGGTACGACACTAAAAGCTACCGCAATCTGAAGGATGAGATTGAAGAGTTGATCTACCGTGGGTAGCTGAGGAAATTCATTAAGTACGACAACAGTGAAGGGGAACACCGACTTCTAGAGCCGAGGAGAGATGCGCCCGAGTCCAGCAGGCAGAACGTGTACAACCAACATCCACCTCGGGTGCCACCAACAGAGGACAGGTTGATCCGCGGGGTGATCAACATGATCACTGGTGGATCCTTTGTTGCAAGGTACAACATGACAGCGGGGAAAGCATCAGTCTAGGAGCTCATTTACGAAGAAGAAAACCCATCGAAGCGCCCTCGGGTGGAAGAGGTGATCTACTTCACCGAGGACGATGCTCACAGGATCTAGTACCCGCATGATGCACTCATGGTCAAGATGGTGATCAATGACTTTGATGTGAAGCAGATACTTGTGGACTTAGGCAGCTACGAGGACATTCTATTTATGGAAGCCTTCGATAAGTTACAACTGGGGAAGAAAGATTTGAAGCCAGCAGACACACCCTTGGTCGGGTTCAGTGGAGACGTGGTGAAGCCCCTTGGTAGAATCACGACTCCGATTGTAGTAAGATCAAGGCCCAACTCAGTTCGGTTCAAGCACACAATCCTGGTGGCCATGACATCGTCCCCCTACAATGCAATTCTAGGTCGGCCCATTTTGCATGCCCTATGTACGGTGGTGTTGACTTACTATCTTGCGATGAAGTTCCCGACGAGCTACGTAGTAGGGGTAGTATGGGGCAACCAATTAGAGTGGAAAAAGTATTACATGCCCACACTAAAGGGCAAGGCAAAATTGGTAGAAGATGTTGAATTAAAACCACCCCCCGAGCACATCGAGGAGTGAGCTGCACCCATGGAGGAGACAATCCAGGTCCCGATCTTTGATACCGAGCCCACAAAGACGCTCCAGATCGGTGTTAGCCTAAACGAACTGCTTTGGTCACAACTAGTAAGTTTCTTACTCGATAATTTAGATATTTTTGTTTGGTCAACTGCAGAGATGCCCGACATAGACCCTAGTATTATAACTCATGAGTTGAATGCGAATCCCTTAGTCAGGCCAATTAGACAAAGGCAAAGAAACCTCGCCCTAAAGCGGTGGACGGTAGTAGATGAGGAGGTTGGAAAGATCCTTGCAACATACTTCGTTAAAGAGGTCCAGTATCCGAGCTAGGTGGCCAATCCTATTCTTGTGAAGAAAGCCAATGGCAAATGGCTCATTTGCGTCGACTACACCGACCTCAATAGAGCCTGCCCAAAGGATAGCTTCCCCCTTCCTAGAATAGATCGCCTAGTAGACGGGACCTCGGGGCACGAGTTGATGAGCTTCATGGACACCTATCACCGTCCTCACCGACATACCACTAAGGCACATCCTTCAGAAGATTGAGGTCTCAGACAGACTAACAAAGTGGGCCATCGAGCTAAGCGAGTACGACATCCGGTTTGAGCTGTGCCCATCCATCAAAGCTCAAGTCTTGGCGGACTTCTTCATGGAATGCATGTTCAGCATGCCGACCCCTGAGGTGGCTGAGCTGACCAGCACATCGGAGGCATCAACCAGCCAACACCGGTTCCAGTTAGGGAAAGCCCGACCTGGGATGAGGAGCCTTGGATCCTCCATGTTAATGGCTCGTCTAACCAACGAGGAAGTGGTGTCAGACTGATATTGTACGGGCCAAGAGGAGTGAAGCTGGAATACGCTCTAGTTCGAATTTGAGGCATCAAACAACAAAGTGGAGTATGAGGCATTGATCGCTGGGCTAACATTGGCAAAAGAGGTCGGCGTGAAGCATGTCGTTATATGCAGCGATTCTCAACTGGTCATGAACCAGGTGAATGGTGAGTATGAGGCTTGGGAACCTGCCATGATGGCTTAAGTAGCTAAAGTGAGGGAGCTCCTACCCGACTTCCACTCTTGATTCATCCGACAAGTACTGAGGTCGAAGAATGCCAAGGCCGACACACTCTCGAAGTTGGCTAGCACAAGCAATAACACCATGAGAACGGTGTACATCGAAGACCTGCCTCGGCCCAGCATTGTGAGGAGGGTAGAAGAGGTCGCTCCCATGTTGTTAGCAAAATTGAGCTGGTTCGACCTGCTCTTCGACTATTTGCTCCATGGGACCCTAGCAACAGAACGTAAAGCAACTCGGAGGGTAGAGTGTTAGTCAGCCTAGTATGTTCTCATTGACGGGCGGCTATATAGGAGATCCTTCACGCTCCCCCACCTACACTGCTTATGACCTACTGAAGACCGGGTGCTACACGAGATCCATGAAGGTCTCTATGGAGGATACTTGGGGGGCAGGGCACTTGCCCAAAAAGTGATAAGGCATGGATACTACTAGCCTACAATTAAAACAGATGCACTCAAGCTCGTCAAGAAGTGCGACAACCACCAGAAGCACGCCAACATTCTTCATCAACCACCGACTTGAAGTATCTGACTAGCCCATGGCCTTTTGCTCAGTGGGGATAGATATCCTCAGTCCGTTCCCACCAACAATCGAGCAAAGAAGATTCCTGTTCATGGTAGTAGATTATTTCATGAAGTGGGTGGAAGCTAAGCCCTTGGTAACGATCACAGCCTAGAACGTGTAGAATTTTTTCTGGAAGAACATAGTATGTCACTTCGGACTACCCAAGGTGCTGATCTTAGACAACAGGAAGTGGTTCGAAGACATCAAGTTCTAGAACTAGTGCACCATGATGGGAATCCAGCAGAACTTCATGTTGGTAGCGCATCCCCAAGCGAATGGACAAGCCGAGGTGACGAACAAGGCAATTCTCCATGAATTGAAAGCTCGCTTAGCGCGAGCTAAGGGTTTGTGGGTGGATGAGCTGCCCAGTGTCCTTTGGGCCTACAGAACTACCGTTAAGACTACAATAGGTGAGACGCCATTCAATCTGACATATGGAACAGAAGTTGTCATCCCAACCGAGATCGAAGTACTAACCTAGCGACTAGAGGCGTATGACAAGGAAGCCAACAATGATGAGTTGCAGATGAACCTCAACCTGATCGAAGAGGTGCGCGACCTGGCCTACATTCGGACTATAGGCTACCAGCAGTGGGTAGATCGGTACTACAATGCTCGAGTCAAGAGATGCTAATTCCGAGTCGGTGACCTTGTGCCCTAGAAAGTAATGGTGCCTGAGCCCGACATGGGTAAGCTCAGACTGAACTGGGAGGGTCCATACAAAGTGAGACGGGTATTCAGTGAAGGCACATATGGGCTCGAGATGTTGAAAGGGAAACAAGTGTCTCATGCCTGGAATGTCAACAACTTGAAGAAATACTACTTATGAGCTCGAGAGCAAAGCATCCGCCAAAAATTTCTAAGTCCAGAAGACCAGCGAACTGGTCAGACCGCATGTCAGTTAAATAACAATAGAGAGTGGACTACGAGTCGCTCACAAAAGCCTAAGGACCATGGTGCCGAGTCAACAGGGACCTCGGTGCTAAACGCAAATAAGACCTAGTTGCTTCCTGAGCATGGGCAACACAAGCGAATTCAGCTAATGCCTCATCAATGCATAGGCAGGTTGGTCACAAATCCTACAATGTATGTCCACCTCGGCTCACATTAACTTCGGGTTATTCCTTACTATGCCTATTTCATCATCTCGACACCTCGGGGTAACCCATACTTAGAGAATTTTTCAAAATTAAATTGGTGTACGTGAAGTGATAGGAAAAAAGACTACTTCATTACTTCTCAAAAAAGGATGTTTTGTACATTTAAAAAAGTATAAAAAGGG
>NW_010729094.1:2321172-2356469 GCF_000365185.1 Nelumbo nucifera | reverse complement strand
GGGGGAAAAAGAAGAGAAAAGATTCTACTAGACCGAGCTCGGAGGCTAATGTACATGGTAGTTACAAAGGGGGTCCAAAGAAAAGAGGCAAAAATTTAATCTTCACAGGGGCTCCTCGTCCCCACCTTCGATGCTTCTGGGGTCCCTAACCAGCTCAACCGCCACATCGTCTATTGCAATAACCTCATCGTCCTTTGCGGCACCGTCGACTATGGCATTCGAGTCTTTCTGCCTTGCTCCCTCATCAAGCTCCTTGTCACCCTCCTCATTAGAATTTTGCTCTTCGGCAGCTTCCAATACCATCTCGATGGTAATCCCGGTAGAGGTGATGACTCCGAGGTCGAGCTTGGGAAACTTACATTTGGTCACCCAGCGACAAAGCTTGAAACCTTTCCAGAAGGCATTGATACTGAGCTCCTCCTTCATCTTGGTGTACTCTGGGGAGTTCTGATAAGCCTTGATAGTAGCAACCTCAGCATCCTTAATACCTTGGAGAAGAGAGGCCTCATGCTCGGTAGAAGCGACCTTCAACCCCTCGGTCTCCTTCTCCAATCACTCGATTCGCTCCTTCTTTGCTAGAACCTCGACTTCTAGTTCCTGAACAGAATCAACGGTCTTCAGCATCTTGGTTTGGCATTCTACAACTGAAGCCTTAGCTCGTTCAGCCTTTTCCTCGGCAACCCTCGCTCTTGCAGTGTGTTGATCACTGTTGCATGAGTGTGGATCATGGAGTTTGCCTACAGAAAAGAAGAAAAAATTGCTAAGTATGGAAGACAGAACAATCAGAAACTAGGTATTGAGTTCAGGATCATGGCATAGCCCGCTGCCCTGGCACCCACTTGAGCATAAGGCAGCTTGGAAAACTTGGCGATCTCTTCGGGAAAGGTAGCCTCCTTGCTTTTTATGAGGTTAGTTCTTCCGTTCATGATGCTTTGGACCAACTCGGGGTCCTCTACAAAGGAACTGACTCCGAGATGAATGGTCCGAGGCTTGGATGGCAAAACTGGTTCAGATCGGTGAGGAGATTGATCCTTCTCTTGGTTCTCCTTGACCAAGTTAATGACTGGAGGGTCCTCAGGTTGAGCAGGAGTAGCAGGCTCGGTGGAAGGTGCTTCGGGAGAGTCATCCCATGACATCTTTCTTTTCTTTCTCTTCCTCATGCCAACAAAGAGGTTACTAATCGTAGTGCTTGACATGATGCCTGTGGAAAGCAAACACCAGGTTAGCCGAAGTAATGTAAAAAAGGAAAGTGTGAGCATGTACCGAGGTAGAAACCTACCCGAAGGACTCAGCCTGACCTTGACAAGCTTCTCCTCGGTCAAAAAATCCTCCAACTTTGGACCGAGCTCCACCAAGAAGCAGATATCCTTCTTTAGCTTCTTATTGAGCATGTCCTCGAGGTCACTAATACCCGTCCTCCAGTGCATCAGGAAAGGCCACCCCCCAGCAATAGTAATAGTCAAATATCTCCTCTTCCAGGTCGGGTCCTTGTTGGGATAGTCTTGCAAAATCTTGTACCCAGGTCGGTAAGAAATATAGTAGTTGCATTTATCTACTCCTAGGAGGTCGATAGGGTTTTTCTTGATAGAGTAGATCAAACTGAAGATGTCTATGTCTAAGGGCATGTAGAAGTCATGGAATACGGAAATGGTCCCAACTATGGTGCGAACTGAGTTTGGATGAAGCTGGTCTACGATGATGTCAAAAAACTTGGCAACCTCAATGATGAAGGGGTGAGGAGGGAAGTGTAGGCCGACGACTAGCTGCTTTTCAAAGACCATAATCTCGTCGTGGTCATGCTCCCAAGGAAACCCTTCTAAAGGAAGGCTATAACCATGGCCGTCGGGGAATTTAAAGTGGGTAGCTAGTGCATTAATCATCTTTGTCGTTAAAGTAGAAGGACCGAAGTGATTCAACCCCCGAGTAGGATGAGTGTAGCGAGAGGTTGAAGCCTTACACTCCTAAACCGAGGTGTCCACCTCGATTGGGCTAGACTCCGTTCCGAGCTGTGTGCTGATGTGGCCATCTCAGTCAGACCAGACTCTATGTTCTGGACAAAGGCGCACACCTCGGCTTCGTTAGACTCACTACTCGTATTGAGCAGGCTACCCGTACTACTATTAGACATGCTGAACAAGAAGGTATGGAACAAACAGGGAACGAAGACAAAGAAGGGACTTACCTAGGACTGAATAAAGAAGAGAGCGACCTCGGAAACAAGGGTAGATGCCATCGACTCGGAAGCTAGTGCACGAGTTCCAAATTGCAAAATCCGAAATAGGGCAAGGCGAATGGGACCCCAAGGCCCCTATTTATAGCCACTGTAGTTGATCTTGGACGATCCAGATCAATGCGATCTAACGGATCCAGATCCGTGGAGTTTGTAATTTGCGTGACGTTCACGCATCCCCGATACAAGACCTAGTTTGGCGATCGGGCCAGTTGGGTCATTGCAGTCTGATTGCCAGACCGGACCTCTAATCGGAAAAAGACCAGGGCAAACCCACCTGAACTTGTCATGAACTCCCTGCACCGAGTCAGGACCCCTGGCACGGGGAGTGGGGGCAATTGATGAGGGGTGATTTGGCCTAACCTACTAAACAATGGACACAAAGGATGCGACCTGCTAACTAGACTATGACTTAGCATTTCTTGCCACCTTAGTGGGCCGGGTCACCTCGGGTGTCTCGGGCACCTCGACAAAGACTGAGGTCCGAGTAGTTCAGGATGACCCATCCTACCGAGGTGATACATAGCAGACTTTTAGAAGAAAGCCAGCTATCTTCGGGATCGGGCGGACTCTTTATGCCTTATCGGCTAGCATGAAGTCCACCTCCTGGTGTGGAATGGACTCCTGACAGCGCAGGTCGAGGATCTTGGAAGTGTTTCGTGACACCCACGGTAACTCAAATATATAAGGGCACCTACCCCCATATCACAAGGTACGCACGATTTATTGGTTACTAGCACTCTTGCACTTGAGATTACTAGTTCGCACAACCAGATACTAACTTAAGCATAAGAGAAACCACAACGGGTGAGCCACCCCAGGTTCTTTGGGCTTTCCTGTCTTGCAGTTCGACCGGCCAACTAAGCGACCGATGTCCGAGCTGCCATCCAACTATGAGCAACCAGATCGTTTACCATCAGAAAGAAACTCTAATTTTTGGGCTATATTGTAATTCATTTTATGGCTTCTATTTGGGGGAGTTAAGAGAGTTTGTCTCCTTCTTGTATCCTCCTTTGACTTGATAATTAATGAAATTTAGTTATTGATCAAAAGAAGAAGAAGAAGAAGAAGAAGATGATGATGTAAAAGAAGATAACGTGAGACTAGACAAAAATTTTAAGTTCTTCCTTATTGGTTCAAGTTTTGAAGTCTTTGAGGATTAAATACAACATCTAGCAATGTTTGTGTTGATTATTAAACCCTAATGTATAAAAATAATAAAAATAAATTAGTATATAAACGCACAAAATGAATATTTTAGTTGAATAATGTATATATATTGATCGACATGTATTTATAACGTAAAAAATAAGAATATAAAAATATTTTATAGCACAATATAATGTACAAAACTACTTAACGATTAAGCAAGGCGAGAGCCACTAAGGCGCCTTGTCACCTAGGTGTCACCTTGACAACTATGTTGAAAAGGAAAGGTGAGAGATGGTCACCTTGCCTAACACCCCTACAAGATGGAAAGATATCCTTCACCACCCCATTAACCAAGATAAAATAATCAGAACTACTAATGTAATCAAGCACTCAATTATACCATCTCTCCTCTAAACCATAATTTCATAGCACCTCTAATAAAAAATGTTAGTCCATTAAATCATAAGCCTTTTCAAGGTCCAGTTTACACACAAAGCCTTTTCGTCTAGATCTCTTCATTTCCTCCATACATTCATTGGTAATCAAAATCTAATTTGTTATTTTTCTCCCTTGTATAAAAGTCCTTTGGGCTTTACTAATGATAGAATGAAGAGTATCAAGGAAAGAACCATATCTAAAATTTTATAAATACTAGTCACCAAACTAACCGGTCTAAAATCCTTAGGGTGAATAGCTTCAGGCTTCTTAGGGACTAAGGCCAAGAAAGTGGCATTGGCTATAGGATTTACTATGCTCATCCGTAAATTCCTTAAAAATATCACATAAATTATATTCAACATTTCCCAACAATCTTGATAGAAAGTTGTTGTAAATCCATCTATTCCCAAGGCCTTAGATCTGTCCATTAAGAATACTGCCATTTAATCTCCTCTTCTTCAAAGTTCCTCTCCAACCAACTTACCTTTTCATTGTCCATTAAGAATACTGCCATCACCTTCCTTAATCCACTTATATATGCATTGAATTCTGATCTCCTCTCTCTCTTCCACTTATGACTTGACATCTTCTTCCTATTCTTTGTAAATTAAACAAACTATTGTAATGGCACATGTCATGCATGTATGCAAGTAAAAGATAAAAGGATAAAAACCAAAAAGATGAAGGACATTTAGGTTTTGAAAATTTTTATTGTACTTTAGATGTCTTAATTCATTGTTTGGATTTAAAGATTAAAATACTTGGACAACTACCATGAGTATTAACCTTATATGATATGGTGCTAGTAAAATAATGTGATTTAACTTATATGATCCGCATGCAAACCAAGGCAAGTATCAAAATTATATAGTATAGAGGCTTGGCAGCCAAAACCCTTTCATTTCAAATGATCTATCAATTAAATACTATCCAAATATAACAACACAAAAGGCTTTAACACCCGGGGGATTGGATTTCCATAAGCCCCCCTTAAAATGAATTTATCCAACTTGTTACACACTATTTCCTCCATGTTGCATCTAATATGCTAGGATCAAACCTCATAGTCTACAATTTTAAAAAATGAATAAAACACTAATGAAATTCTGTATCCAATAAGGGTCATCTTAACATTCAACTCCACACAACAAAGAGATATCCTCTGCACTATATTTTAACAGGAAATTATTAACAAATAATTAAATAATAGACTGGTACTAATGTATACAAATGGCAGACACATTGATTTTATGGTTTTAAGTGGTATGAATTATCCTTGTAATATATGTCCTCATGGCTAGGGGTGACAATGGACTGGTTTTGGGTTGGACTCCGTCCAAATCAAAATCAATTTGGATTGATTGGGCGGACCAACAAGACATATTGAGTTTAGATAGATTGGATGGACCAATATGACATATTGGATTGAACCTGGTCCATCCATAATGAATTTATATTGGATTGAGCCAATATCTGGTCTATTGATAGAAGATAAGAACATAGGTGTCAATAGATCAGGTTTGAGTTAAAACCAATCTAAATTAACGGGAATTTGAACAGATTGGACAGTCTTTAGACAGGTCCAAAATGGTCCAAAATATTCATTAGACTGGGTTGGACCAGATCCATTTGTAATGGGCTCACATTGGACTGGACCGGATTGGACCAAATCCAGTCCAATTGACACCCCTACTCATGGCTGCTTCTCAAAATTTGTACATATGTCATTGCCTGCCCTACCAATATATGAGGCCTTAGGACACACTAGTGTGTACCATAAGCTTTTGCAATTATTATTTATCTACTATTTAATGTCTTCACCATCCACTTTATATTTCTTTTGGACATAAGAAAATAGATTGAGCAAGAAGGCAAGAAATAACGAACCCATTCATTGTTATGGTCAAATCCATTCATATCAGTTTTTGATCTAAGTGTCTAGTGGAATGAATGAATTAGAGAGTTTAAGGCTGTGTTTGGATGCAGTGCAATTTTATTTGCACTAGTACAAATGCATCGGAGTGCAAATGTAAAAATGAAAATTCTCATTTAATTTTGTTTTAGATTTTACTTTATTCTGTTTCATGTCTTAATTTACTTTATTTGTATTGTAACCAAACAAAGTAATTGATAAAATTTGAAACAAAAATAGGTTAGAATCTACACTCAAATCATTTGCACTGCCATAGTTTTACATTAATGCAAATTTATTTGCATTGCAACCAAACACAGCCTAAAGTGATTTCTTTATAACCCGATGAAGGTGTTGGGAACCTTGGGTTTTCTGTATAATAGTTAACTGAAAAAAAAAAAGCAAGGATAAACAGAACTTTAACTAGGAAATTTCCTAGGATTTGTAGTCTAAATCGGAAGAAAAAGTTAAGTGGAAATTATACAAATCAAAACAAGGGTTTAAGGGGGAAATGTCCAAACTGATCAAAAGGGGGTAATAGGAGACTACTTCTAGCACTAGCACTAGATCAACTTCTCTAGATACTTTGGCTACAGTTAGAGTTGATCTAACTCAATTGGAGAGTGAATCTGGTGTTACTAGATCTTCTTAGTCAGCTACTATGCCTCCTACTCCCACTAGCCTGTCTTATGTTGTAGATTCAAGTGCCTTTGCTGATATGACTAGCTTATCTTCTTTATTCACCTCTTAGGCTGTGTTTGGTTGCAATGCGAATAAATTTGCACCAATGCAAAACCATGGCACTGCATGCAATTGATTCAAATGTAAATTTTGACCTATTTTTGTTTCACATTTTAGCTTATTTTGTTTGATGAAGTAAATAAAGATATGAAGAAGAATAAAATAAAACCCAAAACAAAACAAAATGAGAATTTGCATTTTTTTTTATTTGCATTCCTATACATTTGTACTAGTGCAAATAAAGTTGCACTTCAACCAAACACAGCCTTATTGTTTGTCCTCTAATAGAGATAATGTGTCTATTGTTGATGATGGCTTCCTTGTTCATATTTCTAGCAAGGGAGACATCAAAGTGTCTGATGCCATTTTCTTGTCCTTTGTTCTGCATATTCCTAAACTTAATACTAATATGTTTTCAGTTAGTAGTATTTTTAAAAATCATGAAGGTGTATTTGAATCCGCCTTTTACCCTTTTCTTTGTTCTTGTTTTCAGTTTACATAACTGACAACAGTGCTTTGGGTGTCTGATTGGGAAATACATGGGAGATCTTCACCTCCATAGCTGGATTACATGTATATTAGAGTGTACATTCAAAGTCTGTAAAGCAGATATTTTGTGGGCTTTATTCATAATTCGTTTTTTCTTACGCAGTAGAAGTAGTGATCTATAGTTCCTCACTTTTGATGGCGTTTGTAGCTGCTGCAAGAATCTCCTTGAACATAAAAGATCCTAATAAACCATGATAAAACCCTAAAAAGTTGGTTATTCTTTGGAAATAATGGATCAATTATTGAACATGTCCTGTGTCCTACTAGTGAAGAAATTTTGGCAAAAATAAGCTTCAAATGTCTCCGGTAGGAAGTACTTTTAATGTGTACTTTTTGGATGTTGGTAAAGAACCGAGTTCTAAACAGATCTTAGAAAGAGAGTGAATTCAATCAAGTAGTTAACACTCTACAGTTTATACCAAATTTCTGTCTAGATACTGAAGTGCCAGCCATATAGTGGGTGATATTTTGAGTTGAGTCTGGACCTGCTAACCGCAAGACACTATAGCCGCATGATGGGAACTTCTCAGTTGTCATTCATGGGGAGGAATTAGGCTTCGGTCAGGGCAAAGCCGGTTTGAGCAGCCTTTACAACTTTGCATTGAGAATATTTCCGTTTAGTATCTTGTTGGTACGTGTGGGTAGAAGGGTATGCATCATTGTGGGTAGTAGATCCAAGCACAAATATTGCAAGTCATTGAAGCCCTACACAAAAGCTTCCTAGAGGCCATTCATTCAGACTTCTCATGCGAGGGGAGGCCACCAAACTTTACTCCTGTTGGAGGAGAGGCCACCAAAAATAGGGAGAATGACTGTTCAGCACACCTTAAGAATTCTTAATCCCACTGTACAGTTGGGGTAGGTGCCAATTCGGAATTGATGCCAATTCACGGGTGGGTATTGGTGTTTTAGGGTGGAGGTATTTGTCATTTTAAATTGTGTAGAATTACTGTAAAATTTAGAATTCTAAAGTTAGTTAATTTTTTCGAAAATTTTATTAAAATAACAAAAGAAAACCTAAGAGGGGATATAAAAACCTTACCCCTCTAGAAAACTTATATACATGGACATCAGCTCATAAATAAACAAAAGAAAGGTAACCAATGTTATCTATTGATAACAAATCTTCAGCTCCACTTTTGAACTGAAAAGGAATCCATGAGAAGAAATGTCATGGTATATGCCCTAGTCCATGTCAGTTCTGTTCTCAAACATGTATTTCCTACTGAAGTCAGTCATTTATGCTCCAATTGTTTGTCAGAAGATGCCCAACAGCGGATGGGTATTCAATGTGGAGAGCCGTCAACCCACCTGAAAGCATAAATTAGAAATGGAAAAGCTTCTGCAGAGGAGAATCACTCCAGATGTTTTTCTGCTGTTTGAAGATTCTGAGGGACCAAGAGGGAAGAGCAACACGAGCAGCATTTTAGCAACAACCACTCTAATCTGCATGCCTTGAATAAACATAGCTATAGTTACTGACTCAAATTAATAAAAGAAGAGGAATCAAAGATCAACCACTCAGCCCAGGGTTGACACCATATATATATATATGTTATGTGAGTGAGAGCCTGTATGACTGAACCAGGAAAAAGCAGACAATTCAAAGTTCAAACCTATATCGCTGAGATACCCTTTGATTGAACCAAGTTTAAAGTATTGACACATCTGATACGTCGGTAGAGGCGCATTGGAGTGTATCGGTAGCTATTTCTTTATTTTTTTTTAGTTTTTTTTTTATTCAAATTTGGTTTAGAGGGATCAATTTAAGGTTCATCCATCCCCTGAACCGATTTAGACCCCAAAACACCCCTGTAGGGATGTATCAGGAAACCCCCAAAACTTTGAACCTTGGATTGAACAATCAGTATCAATTATTTTGTGGGCCCTCTGTATAAAACCTTAAGCCCAATTGTACATATGACATAAAATTTTGGATCTGATCAAAAGGGTCAATGTGATTATGTCTGATATTCTGATTAGTTTCAACCTGAGTTCCGAAAAGAAAACACCCTCTCCACCCACAAAAAAAAAGGGGGGAAAATATAAAATAAAAAAAGTGGGCTAGTAGAGTAGGTGTAATTGGTGGGTCAGTTGTCCATCTAACTGTCGTCATCAATGATACCACTTGAAAAATCTAATCTTACAATCAATCTTAGGAGTCCTGAATTTTCTAGAATTAATTCTTTTAGCTGTATAGAAGGTATAGAATTGCAAACAATCGACCCAGTTGTTGCTATGGCTTGAACAAAATTTTAGAAATTCTGAGAACAAATCGTTTGGTTGGAATCATGCCAACAAGTCATCCATGAAAACTCCACTTCTTTCTTATCTTAGTCCCTTGTGGCATAGTAACCCATTAACCTGCATTTGTGCCGTACAAAATGGGTTATGAATGTAGGCCCCACTACACCAATTGATATACCACACCAAGGGGCACAATCACTCCCAGAACCACAACTAGATCTGGTACATCTTTAGCTGAATACATCAGTTCCCTCACTTCAAAGTCATATTGTACCCCTCCCCATATCCACCCCCAAAACAAAACCCAATATAAAAAAAAAATAATAATTCTGCAATTATTTTCAAAAATTGATCTCAATTGATCTTCATGATCACTCTTTACAATCTAAAGAAAGACAACAGATCAATGATTTCTCTTCAACATCAAGTGAGAATAGAAGCAACATGACATAGAAACAAAAAGAAAAACTTACAAATCCTTTAGACAAGAGCTTTGTGAAGACAACTCATTAGAGGCTCGATCTAATGAAAATGCAGATGGTTCTCTTGGTTGACGGGGCGATTCTTTATGTAAGAGAGGGGTATTCTCCGGCGATGTGCCACTTGAAGGCGGCGAGAAGGGCGGCGACGGAGATGGAGATGGAGAGAAGCTATACTTCTGAAGGCCAGGGCCTACACTGATCGGAAGGGGAGAGGGAGGAGTTGGAGGAGAAGAAGAAGGAGAAAGACAAGGAGAATGCGCCTTCATGGACGAACCCCACCAACAAAGAGGACAAAATGATTCAGTGAAGATATTGGAAATGTGATAGAGAAGGCTCAAAGTGAAGAGGTTCTTTTCTTCATGTTAGAGATTTGAGCGTATATGGGGGTTGGAATCGGAAGAGTAGTTCTGCTTTGAAATTTCCCGGAACCGGGAGATTTTTTGTATTTTAGGTATTACCAAACGGTCGCCTCCTAACCGTCATTGGAGGTAGCCCAAATTTTAAACATTTTGAAATTACAAAACTACCATTCTTTCATTACTTCTGAGTAAATCAAGTAGTCGGGCCTACTGGTCCTGCACAGTCAAACAATTTAGGAATTTATATAAAGAATCGTCATTTACTACCACAATGTTTAGGTTTCACATAAATACTATGATCCATTGTTTTAAAAAATGACTTGGAAACCTAATCGTTCTGGCCACCGGTTTCTGGGTTGATGGTTTGACCGTCTAGTTTGAATGGATGGTCCATTTTGACAGAAAATTAAAAAAATAATTAAAAATAAAAAATGATCAAAATCGTTGAACGGGTCAATGGGTCGACGGTTCAACCACTCAGATCAACGGGCCATTGACTGATTCAACGGTTTTTGGCCAGAAACCGAGTTTGGGGTAAAACAGAACTGGTTGCCTAGACGGTTCCCGGGCTGAACGGTTCGACCGTCCGGGTCAACGACAGTTCAAAAACCATGCTATGATCTACTTAGTAACCAATTTATTTAATGCACCTTATGTGAACTTTTTGTACATCTATTTGGGAATAATTTTTATTCCGGAAGTACCCATAAAAAGCCTCATATCAGTATCACCCTTTTAGAAACAAGGGTAAATTGCTAAAAACTCCCCTGAAGTTTTTTATTGTTGCTGAAATTTTCCTTAAAGTTTGGTAATTGCAATCACCTCCCCTGAATCCTCTAACAAGAGGTATGAAAATGTCTCAAATACCCATGCAGTTACTATTGAAGTTGGTTTCTACAGAAAAAAAAAATAATATAAACTTTATAAACAACAAATAAAAGAAAATTTAAAGTTGCAATTTTACCTTTGAGTGATTGATATGAAGGGCAACTTTGAAAAATAAATCAATTTCAGAAAAAAGATTGCAATGGTTTGGGCTAGCGATTCATATGAAGAGAAAATTTGAAAATAAATATTTTGGTCAAAAGTAATTGTATGGGTATTTTGGATATTTTCATGCCTCTTTTTAGAGGATTCTAACAAAAGGGGTCTACTTGCAACTATGTCAAAAAGTTCAAGGGAGGTAAATATAATTACCAAACTTCAAGGGAGATTTCAGCAACAATAAAAAACTTCAGGGGAGTTTTCAGCAATTTACCCTAGAAACAAAACCTTCACCGGTTCACCCACATTATTTTATTCTGAGGATAAAACAAATAGTAATAGGAAAGAACAAAAAGATAATAAATTAAAGAAAAATAAAGAAATAAAAAAAATAAAAGTATGACAATAATAGAAAAGTAATTTAATGTCTATTTTTTATTTTTTATTCTATTTTAATTTACATTTTGTTGTTATTTTTTTTCTAATATTGTCTATTTTATTTTTACTTTCTATTTTCTGTTATTTCAAATCACCTGATTATTTTGGTCAAACATACATTAGGGTCAAAAATATTTTCCATCTAAAAGAATTTGCAGTAAGTAAATTGCAAATTATTTGGTAGGTCTTTATAATTATGTGAAACTAAGTTGTCCTAGCCAGATGCTGTTTTCTTGAAAAACGGCACCACATCAGCGCCACGTCTGATATCGATTTTGTTAGAACATGCCTAATGTTTGGTTATATGTTTTTTCTAAAAAATGTTTATGGGTGGAGCTAAGAAATTTTTGTAAGGGTGGCCAAAACTTGAACTAGATTTGGTGGGGTGGGCCGTGGGGGGATAAATATGGATGGGCCTATAGAGGGCCAAGGGATTTCTGGACCATGGGGTCCGCCCTTTGTTTCTCAGACCATACACAGGAAATTGGGGAAGGTGTGGTTTGGTCTGAGAAAATGTCCTTTTGGGTGTTTTCCATTTTTTTTTACTATTGCTAATAACCATATGCTGATGTGGCATTGAAAATGCTTATGTGGCAGCAATCAGCAACGGTCCTAAGCAAAAAATAAAAAAAAAATCCAAGAAAATGACCCTATAAACAAAGAAATAAATGGCGCACATTTCTGATCTGTAACCGATGGAATCAGGAAAGGCAGACCCCATTCCTGCACTATACAGAAAAAAAAAAAAAACAAGTTGTGGATAAATGACCCATTCTGATCTGTCGTGTCCCATTGGATAACCGTCCGATCAGGGCCGTGGGCCCCTGTATCCTAGCATCATTTAATTAACACCATGTACTGGATAAAAGTGCAATATGACGATATATTAAGGGCATTCCGGTCATATAAAGCCTAGTATTTTTCATTAAGAAGGTTTTTTATCAACTACCGGTTGGACTGAGTTGGCTTACAAAGTCAAAGTGTGCATGTGTTGCCTACCATTCCTGTGAGGTCGAGACTAACCATCCAAGCTGACCAAACCATCCATCTTCCACCATGAAAACTTCCGCTGTGATTTTGGCCTTTGGGGGTCTCGAATCTGCTATTCATACCTGGCATCTCACCGGCGCCTCATACATACATTGAAAACATTTCCCGTATTTATTAGTTATTATTCATGAAAGATGTTTTTAATGCACGGTGGATGTACGTGTGAGGCATACATAAATACATACATACATGCATACATACATTTTATTTTTACAATTTGAAGCATTTCTTTTTTTTTTTTCAAATTTAAGATATATATAATTGTGTTATTAAAATTTTCTGCTAAAACGGGCTAACATCTGAAGTGCCTCCAAAGGGAAAAACTAATGAACCTCCTCGTTAGTTTTTAAACACCAAGTCATCCTAGACTGTTTGGTCATTAGAGCTGAAATATGGGACCGATTGGGCTGGTATGGCCCACTTTTGCGGGTGCCCGTGCTTTAACGGGTTGTGCCATGCCAGAATGTGGGCCTGAGCAGGCCGTGCCTACCTAGCCCAGGACCCCTCAAAGGCTAAGCCCAGCACAGCTTGCAGCACGAGCTCAGGCGGGTCCATTCTGTGCAGAGCCTAGGATGAGCTATGGGCCTGGGTCGAGTTGAATCAACTCTTTTTGTTTATTTTATCACTTTTCTTAAGTAAAATGACACAAGTTTTGCCAAAAATAGAAATTTAACAAAAACACTTAACAAAATACAAGATAGACTACAAATTGAAAGGAACATTTTAGAAATATTATTTCATTTGAATTTAATGAATACAAAGTAAAAAAAAATAAATTGAAAAAATTACAATGGAATTGGAAAAATATAAAATAATTGAAAATAAAAATTTACATTGGTTTTGAAAAATCACAAATAACTTTTAAATAAAAATGAAAAACAAATTTGACAATAATTTTAAAAATGTTGTACAATTATTAAGTGTACAAAAAATTACTGACTTCATTATTTTCTTCAACTTCCACCTCCTCCATCACTTGGTCTTGATTTACATCATTTGCATTTGGTGAAACATCAAGTGAAGTGTCATGCCCTCCATGTTCTTGCAGTCTATCTTTAGCATCCAACCAATCCTTTAAGCATGTACACATCTCTAAGCCTTCACCATTTGTATAGTTTCTTTTGTTGTCTAGTACCCTAATACCTACACTAAAACAAGACTTTGACAAAATTGTAGACACCAAAGGAGCTAGTAGATCACATGACATGGCCACATGAATTAGACAATATTTTCATGCTCATTCCAACAAGGTAAAATACCAAAATTATTCCTCTGAGCTAAGAGAATTTGTTAAATTAGTAAAATCAACTTGCAAGTAAAAACTAAATTTAGTAAATGAACTTGATGATAAAGTGGTAGCTGATTTTTGCATTTTATTTATTAAGGACCAAGAACTATCTCTTCCACTAGTAGAACTAGAGGTTTTAGTAGTGGAGGCGGTAAAAGTTCTATATTCTAATAATTGAGATGACTATACACTGTCCATTTCAAATAATAAATTATTAATTTCATCTTTTTTGTTCCAATTTCACTTTTCATATTTTCATAATAAGATTCAAAGAAAAAAATCTAAACCATCTTTTCTAATCCTAGGATCTAATATTGCAACTAAGCAATATAAAGGAAAAATATTTTTCCAATATTTTTTAAATTTAACTTCCATTACACCAATAATATTTTGTAATTTTAAATTATTTCTATATTTTGGAAAATATTCACTAATTATAAATAACCGATTAACTAAAATATAAGAAGTTGGGTAATAAACATCCGAAAATGCATTAGTTGTATCATAAAAAATCTATAAAAGAAACTTTTATATAAACTGCAATTTCTCAATCTCATTGGTTATAAAATCATTGGACATTTTCTCATTATAAAAATTAGTAAGAAAGTCTTTGTATAGAATGCAACTCTCTAACACAGAACAAGTGGAATTCAACCTATGTTGAACATCTAATACAAAATTTCTATATTTTAGACCATGTTTTTTACATAAATATATAAATTCTTATTTTCTTGTACTAGAACTTATAGTATAAATAATACAATTTTTAGTTTTAGAAATATGTGAGAAGAAATAATATTTAAAACATGTTGAACACAAAACTTTAAGATGTCGCATGCACATCTAATATGAAATAATTTACCATTTAACCATGGTTCTAATTGAGGTTTTAAAATATTTATTATTGGCATTAGCAAAGCTAATGGAAAAAAACTTTATTTTAAATTCCATAATTATGTAAAGTATTTAATATACTTGCAACAATTGTTGAGCCAGTATGTGGCTATTCAAGTCTTTTTAAACTTAAAATTCTTTTTTGTAAAAACCAATTTTCATTAATAAAATGCCACATAACACATATAACTTATATTATGTTTGAAAGTCCAAATATAAAATGTAAGTGCAATTTTAAAATTAAGAGTTAACAAAGTAGAAATTAAATTTTGATATATGAATTAGGGCTGTTCACAGAATGTCAAAAACCGACCAGACCAACCCGACTCGACCCGATGTGGCTAGTTTTTAACTTTATTTGGTTGGTTTCGGTTTATAAATATGCATAACCCGACTGATCGGTTCGGTTGCGGGTTATAACTTTGTAAAATGAAGTAAACTGACCATATGAATGATGCTTAAATGTCCTAGTTCAATCTTTTCAAAAAAGCAAAAAAGACAAAAGTCTTTTTATGAGATAACGTGCAAGGGGGTGGAAGTGTGAAGTCTAATATGAGTCTTAGGCCTAGCTCTCAGGTATAGTACGACAAGTCTAAAGTTTTAAATGCTAATAGAACAATAATAAGAAGTCAAATATGAGTCTTAGGCCTAGCTCTCAGGTATAGTACGACAAGTCTGAAATTTTACATGCTAATAGGAAAGTAATGAGACTCTACATCTATTATGTATTATTTTATTACTTTTTCTTTTTCTATATGTATTATATTTAATTATTTTTTCTTATTTTACTATATTTTGAATTAAGTTGATTTGTATATGGAATGACAGAAAATAATAAAATTTCTTGGATTGTAGGCTTTAAGTCCTATCAATAAAGAGGAGGAAGGAGGTCTTGGTTGAAATCGAACAAACCGACCAATCGATAGTTTTTATTGTAAGTTGAGATTTTATTTCTTTGGGTCGGTTTCGGTTGATTTAGTAGTCAACCCGATATGGTCGGTTCGGTTGACAAAACTATGTATAACCGAACCGAACCGACCCATGTGCAGCCCTAATATGAGTAAACAATTTTTAAAGCATCTGCTCTAATTGTATTTCTAGAAACTTTTTTAATTGGAGATTCCCTAATTTTTGTAGAAATGTTTCTAACCTAGGGCCTTCCATTAATAAAAAATAGTTGTTCAACATGTACATTATATCTTTTTCTTGTCTCATTTTTTCTTGGAAATATTCAAAATTACCAAATAAACACTCATGCCCAATTTATGATTGATTTTGATTATCTTTATTTTTTAGAAGAGTGGTCATATATGTCAAGCCAAATGGCTATAGTATCACCCTTATTGGTATAAATAAAATCACTCATATATCTCATGCTAAAAACTCTTTTTCCCTTCCCCTCAAGAGTTTCTATAGTAAACAATTTTCAACTTAGGCTGAATTTTTTATTTCCCTAGTAGCAGTACTGAGAATGGTTCCAACAACAACATCAGCCATAGATCCACTAGCACTCATATCGGTGTCATCATACTATGACTGTACATCCTCAAAGATGAACATTTTAGGAAAGGGATTTTTAGAGGATCCGACCATTTTTAATAGGGAAAAAAATTCATACAATAAGTGCAAAAAGATGAAATTTATTTATTTGTTTATTCCAACTTTTACATGCTTCTATGTGTACCTTTTATTTATTTATTTTATTTCTTTATAAGGTCTACACAATAAGGAGTAGCCCATTCCTCAACCCATAACCCCCAACCCAAGTGCTGGCGGGATTCAATCCCATGTCTTTGCCATGACCAGTAGGAGACCTTACCAACCAACTGGTTGGCACCTTTTATTGGGTAAATTATAGAGCACCCAACTTTTTTATGCATTTATGTGCACTATTGTAAATTTATACAACTATTCTCATTTGTCTCGAATCCCTTTTTTATCACATTCACCTTGTCGACCTTGTGCAGGTGAGTATGATGAAGCCTCAGTATCATCCAATTAGGAATTGCCAGAATGACAGTGCCGTCAACCCAAATGTCACATGGTTGTTTAAAGGTCCCTACCTTGACACTACGATGGCGAAATAAAGTGCAAAATTGCGGAGTTTGCTAGTATGGTTCACCCTGAAGACTTTATTGACTGGCTAAGCAACGTAGAAAAGTTCTTTGACTACAAGATGGTCTTAAAAGACAAGAAGGTTTCCCTTGTGGCTCTTAAGCTATGAGGTCAAGCCCTCACCTAGTGGGACATGACAACTTGTGTTTGACGCATTGCCAACAAGGTAAATCCAAGATTAAAACCTAGGAAGTCATGTGAGGTAAGATGAAGAAAGAGTTTCTTCCCCCAAACTATCACTAGAGTCCTTTTATTCAGCTATAGTCTCTATGCAAGGAAACAAATCTGTGAACAAGTACACCTTTGACTTTTAGTCTTTGTTGGTCCGGATGAATCTATAGGATCCCAAGGAGATTACTATTACCAGGTACATCAAAGGGCTTAAACTTGCTCTAAGGCAACAACTCTCAGTGGCCTCACACATCTACTTTATTTATGATGTTCAACAATTTGCTTAGAGAGTAGAGAAGTTGTCAGCTCAACGGCTTCTAAAGCCCTCAACACCTTTAATCTCATATAAGAACAAGCTTGCCACCATGACCCCACAAACTAAAGAAGCAACCTCGTTGTACACATTGCTAGTGAGGCAAAACGTAAAGAAAAGTATTTGTTGCTTAAAGTGCAATAAGGTTGGGCATACCACCATTAATGAGTAATGTATGATGATGCAGAACCTAACATGACGGCCCTCCATCTAAAGTGGAAAATAATGTTGAGTTCATGGATGATGACTTAGCATAAGAGGCTATGGTCATTTATAGGAGCCTACTGACACCCCAGAAAAGAGCAAGGTTGGTTGTGTACAACATCTTTAGATCTACTTGTCTCATTTGAGGCAAGGTGTGCAGTGTCATGACCGACAAAGGAAGTTGTAAGAATGTGATGTTGGAGGAAGTGGTTTAGAAGCTTCGACTTTCCACTAGTGCTCACCCCCATCCATACTTTCTCCACTAGCTGGAGAAAGGAGTTGAAGTGAAAGTCTTGAGGCGGTGTTGGATAAGCTTCTTTATGGGTAAGTCATATACTGACGAGATTCTATGTGATGCCGTACAAATGAATGCTTGCCACCTATTGCTAGGGAGACTACGACAAATACGACAAGAGTGCCACACACGAGGAGAGGTCAAACACCTAAGGCCTTATCAAAGAAGGTGTGAAGTATGTGATTAAACCATTGTAACCCTAGCAAGATCAATGAAAGACCTCTAGGCTCACCCTCACTCTACTATCTCAGAAGGAATTTATGAGAAAGGATAAGGAGGGGCTGATATGGGCCCTAGTAGTGAGTCCCCCCAACGATACTTCCCGAGTGATACCCATTACCATCTAACCCCTCATCAACGAGGATACGTACCTCTTCCCCAAAGAATTACTTGATGACTTCTCCCTTTATGAGATATTTAACACCAGATTGATCCCATCCTTGGAGCACCCTACCTAATTGACCCCACTATAGACTTGGCCCTGGGGAACATTTAAAGTTGCAATGACATGTCAATGAGTTGCTCTAGAAGGGACACATTCCTCTTAGCCTTAACCCCTATTCCATCACCGCTTTGCTCATTCCTAAGAAGATGGCTCCTAGGAAATGTGTGTAGATAGTCGTTTACTTAACAAGACAACAATAAAGTATCAGCTTTCTATACATCGGTTAAAGGAGATGTTGTACCAACTTAGCCAAGTTACAAAGTTTACCAAGATCAACTTGGAAAGTGGTTACCATTAGATCTACATCAGGCCTGGCGATGAATGGAAGATAGCCTTTAAAACCAAGGAAGGGCTGCACAAATGGATAATCATGCCATTTGAGTTATCCAATGCCCCACCAACCTTTATGAGGGTGATGACTTTTATAGTTGTTTGGGAAAAATTGTTGTTGCTTACTATGACGACATCCTTATATATAGTAGGAGTACTAATGAACACATGCAACACCTATGTGAGGTTTTTTATGTTCTCAATAGGGAGAAGTTCTTTGAAAATTTAAGGAAGTTCTTGTTTATGCAACCAAAGTTAATCTTCCTCGGGTTTGAACTCTCGGCTAAGGGGATTAAAGTGGATGAGTATACAACAATCTATGAGTGGCCTATGTCTAAAACGATACATGAGGTCAAAAGCTTCCATGACCTCATTTCCTCTTATAGGAGGTTCATTAGAGATTCCAACACCATCATGGTCCCAATCATAGATTGCATGAACAAATAAGGAGAAGTTCTAATGGACTGAGGTAGTGCAAGCAATATTTTGCGAGATCAAGGAAAAGTTTGCTAGAACCCTATCCTCACAATCCCTGACTTTAACATCTTATTTGAGCTTGAGTGCAATGCATCCAAGGGGGTATTGGAGAAGTTTTAATGCAATTCAAGCGCCTTGTTAACTACTTCAGTAAGAAGTTGACATGTCCCCATCTCAACTATAGTACCTACGATGCAAACTTCTTTTCCATTATTTGAGAACTCAAACATAGGCAACCCCAATTCTTGCGATACTACTTTGCCTCTTGTCGAGCTAAACTACAACAAGAGTCCCCATCTTAGCACACAAGTACTCTATGGTTTCAATCTCATGGGTCCCTTGGATCTTATTGAAGTAAGGTTCAAAATATTGATACAGGCTGATATGTCGATAGGGCATATCGGCCTGTATCAGTGCTTTTCTCTCTCTCTCTCTCTTTAATCTAGTTCAGAGGGGTTGATTTAAGGCTCGTCTACCCCTGAGCCATTGTCTGACTCGAAACACTCCCTGTAAGGGTGTATTGGGAAGGCCTGATAGGATACGTATTGGCCGATACAGCCTGATATGATACGTATTGGCCGATACGACCCGATATGTATTGAAATTTTGAACCTTGGATTGAACTGCTTATTCCTTTGAAGGTGTTGCTAAGGTGGATGACATGCTTGCCAAGCATAAGGATATTTGCAATAGAGTTAAGGCACAACTCAAGGCTTCAAACAACTACTACAAAGAACTTGATAATAAGCACATGAAGAAGGTAACCTCTAGTGTTGGTGACTTAGTTTGGTTTGTTCTATGTTCTATCCCTTGAACTCTTTCCAACAAATGGACATTAGAAGCTATAAAGTAGGAAATTTGGATGCTACCACATCCTAGAGAAGATCAATGATAATGCCTATAGGGTTTAGTTTCCCTTACACTTCAAGACTTCTAAAGTGTTTAATGCCAAGCATTTGTATCCTTACTTTGGAGAAAGTGACACTTGTGAAGGTTCAAACTCGAGGTTAAGCTTTATTCAGCCTGGGGAGGATGATGCAATTTGCGAGATCATAGATTATGAGGTGTAATTGGTGTGATAAGACGACAGAGGTTGGTCAAGTCTCCGAAGGTCTGGAGAGGACAACAGGAAAGAGAGAGAACATGGAAAAGAATATTGGTTGTAGAGAATGGTGGGAGGAGAACAGAAAAGGGATAAGAGAGAGGAGAGGCCCCCTATGAAACTCTAGGGTCAAAGTTATATGGTTTTCTAACGTGAGAGAGAGTTATTCCCCCTTTTTATAGAGAGGTTCCCAAGGCTATAAGGATAAGGATCTAAAAGGAGACCTTTCCTATTAGGAAATGAGATCTTTATCTTTATGTCAGTTATTAAGGGAGCACCATTGGAATTTTGCCATGTGTCCAACGAGATCCTTTAAGGATAGAGTTTCCCTTCGCCTAAGGATTCTTGCGTGGCGTATGTAGGATACGTCCCCTTACGGGTTTCCCTGCGGACACATGTCAAGGGTAAGACTTGCGTCTGACTGGTGTACTCGAGTGTTTTGCTTGATCGCCTTTGAGGCGCCTCGTCACAACTAGTTGTGAATAGAAGGAATGCCAATCTCCTATAGGCGGGTGTCATCGGCCTCGGGGTCTATCCCCCGTTTGTTACAGCAGGAGTTTCCATTTCATGCTCATCGCGGGGTGCTAATGGTGCATTGGGATCTTGCGATATCATTATGTTCATCTCAAGTCTCAAGTGACGCTGATTGCTTATCGCAGGTCTGGGGAGGTGTTTTATGTTCATCATAGTCTCGGATGACATTTCATTCTCGGATGACATTTCATTCTCATCACAAGTGTGCAGGCCTTACATTACTTTGAATAGTGTCGTTGTGCAATTATAGAGGTGTCCCGATGGGATTTCTCTATTTTTCTTTTAACATCCTCACTGTAGTCCCGGTGATAGTGAACTGCATGTACTTACATGAGGTTCAGGACTAGACAAAGTCAAGAATGAGATCATGTTCAATCACTTCCATAAGATTGTAGGGAGCAAGGTCCAACCTTATAAGGCCAAGTAGAACCCACGCCATGACATTGCAGGATTGTAAACACAACAAGATTGCAGATGTGTACCTCGTGAGATCACACCACTAGCCTTGCGAAATCACATTATTGCAGTTTCACAACATTACACTAATAATGAGGCCTTACGAGATCACCACTTTTGCAGCTTGTGCCTTGCCCATGAGTGTGATCCCAATACTGTTAGAGTAAATGTTTTCAACTCGTTGTGATCTAGCATGTCGAACCATCTGAATTGTCACTCAACAATGATTCTGGGTCTGATTTTCTTAAAACCCGACGATTGATCAAACCTGGGCGATTGGCCCATTGACCCTTTGACCCAAATAATCAAACCAATGACTGTGACCTAGAGGCAAAATTGGTTCAGCCTCATTCCCCTTGATAAGTTGCAAAACCAAGAGGTTAGTGTTGCCTATACTGCTCTAGTATCCTTGACTTTTGTAGTGTCTTTGTTGCCATCGGTAGTTCTTAATTAAGAGACTCTATTAAAAGAACTATTGACAACATCAAACTTGAATATGTTTGTAGTGTCACCCTCGATGGCAATGTTCAAAACTTCAACTTCAATAGCAAAGGTGAGTCCTTCAAAGAGTGCCAAAGCTTGAGATATCTGAGGTTCAGATGGAGGAAGAGGAACATGCACCACTTAGGCAAATAAGAATTGACCATGAAGGTAAAATCTCTCTTTTTAGCTAAATTAGTGTGCTTCCTTGCTTTCTTACCTTATTGTAACTTATGTAAGGGCACATGCTATTTAAGTGTACAAGTAAAGGTAAAGATATAGGTTGGCATTATAAAATCAAATGTAACAATTATGACCTACACCAAAACCAAGCATCTACTTTATAATAGTATAGAATTATGATTAAATAAAATGGTCATCAAATCAGTAAATTATGGTTTGAGAAAATCAGTAAATTATATGAAATCAGTAAACTATATCACCAAATCACCAAATCACCAAATCAGTAAACTATATCAAATAGTGTCATCCCATGACACTAGATAGGGGTGTTCATGGTTGAGTTTAGAGAAGATCTTAGACCAAATCAGTAAATTATGGTTTGAGAAATAGCACCCTTAAAAAATAAAACTTGAAGCTTTTATTTTATTATTATTTATAAAATAAAAGAGTTTATTATATGTTTATAATGTTTAACAGTTGATTTATATCATTTGCCATTATAAAATAAAATTTAACTTTTATGATCTACACCAAAACCAAGTATCTGCTTTATAATAGTATAACATTATGGCTAAATAAAATGATCATCCAAAGCTATATCAAGTAGTGTCACCCCATGACACTATAGATAGGGGTGTTCATGGTTCAGTTTGGAGAAGATCTCAGACCAAATCAATAAATTACGGCTTAAGAAATAGCACCCTTAAAAATTAAAATTTAAAACTTTTATTTTATTATTATTTGTAAAATAAAAGAGCTTATCATATATTTATAATATTTATACATTATATATATAATTTTGGTTTACAATTTAGCAAAATATCAAGCCAAACTAAACCATTTTTAGGTGCAGGCCAAACCAAGCCGAAAATTTGGTTTGGTTTTACAGTTTGAACCGTACAATGAACACCCTATAGAACCCTTTTATTTATTTATTTTTTATTTTTATCCTTTTTCCCTTTATTATTATTATTTTTTTTTCTTTTGAAAAAGAAATGGAGATACGTGTATGCTTGCGGCTTTTGACGTTAAAATTGGATGATATGATGTTAAATGGATCAATGTCATATTTGTCATTTGGAAAATTATTTCTGAATCAGGCAAGCTATCATGTTGTTGGTTTATTGAAGCCCAGATGTAATTGGATTCCGTGTTTCAGTGGTTACTCCAAACCCAATTACTTCACATATACCTTGTGATGGTGGGGTTTGGCCCAAAATATTGGATTGGTTAATAATGAGGTCCAATTTGGGTCATGATGTTAGTACTCAATTGGAAATCACACCCATTGTAGGTCAGTTTTCCTTGTGAAGCTATAGATTTAATTAAATTCATCCACACAACTAACTCTGATTTACATGATAGATTTCAATTGGTCCCCGATTTCTAGTTGGTCTGGAAATCAGGCCCACCCAATGACACTCCCATATTGGTATATGGGCTTCAAGGCCCCTTGAGCCTTCTAATCTCAAAATAAATTTTAAAAGTGATATTATCTAAAATTCACCACGACTTTTATGCATTTCTCTTAAACTCTCCATAATTTTTCAAAACCTCCACAAAGTCCCAATCGATGAGTTTTTTATTGTCCAAAACTCATAGAGATGGCAATTTAACCTGTTGCCGTGGGGGCTCACCCCTCCCCGCCTCGATCGGGGCAGGTTTTTTTGACCACTGATCGGGGTTTGGGGAAACAGGAGCAGTGGTGGATGATAGTTGGGAGGACATTACTTCTAGTGCAATTGTTAAGAGGAAGCAAACGAATAATACTTCTCCCAAAATCTTGAGCTCTAAGAGAGAATTTTTAGAGGGATAAAATGGTAAAATTGATAAAATCATTTACTTTTTAATGATAATATGGTGAGTTTAAGAGAAATACCAAAAAGTTGTGGTGAATTTTAGATAATATCCCATTTAAAAAAATAAAATCAGAGGAGAGATTAGACAAATGGATACCCTTCTGCAGTCTTCATTTTTTTTTAAACTAAGAAAAAGGAAACTAACAAGAAGATTGGAGGCTGGCTACACGGATGTATTTGGTTGCAATGCAAATTTATTTGCACTGATGCAAAACCATAACAGTGCAAATGATTTTTATTTCAAAACTTATCTTATTTTATTTGATGGCAGTGTAAATGAAGTAAAATAAGACCTAAACCAGAATAGAGTAAAACCCAAAACAAAATTAAACCAGAATTTCCAATTTTTCAATTTGCACTCTCATACATTTATACTAATTCAAATAAAATTACACTGCAACCAAACACAACATCAGCTATTCATTATTAAGTTGCCAATAATGAACATAAAAATGGCCCATCGCAATATATTTACAACCCCACAAGCATTCCTGAAACCAGAACTAGAGCTCTGTGATGAACTCTTCGAGCCACTCTCAGAATCATTACTTGACGGCTCCGATTCGCTCTCCGAACCATTGCCCTTTGATGTACTCTGACCTGTAAATGACCAACCAATTAAGAGAGGCTTGTTAGTAGTTAGTAGATAAAATCATGGTTTTAAAAAACGATCTGAATCATTCTGTCCATCGGTTTTTGTGTTTGATGATTCAACCGTTTGGATTGAATGGACGGTTCGTTCAGACAATAAAAATAAAAAATGGCTAAAAACTATTGAATGGGTCGACGGATTAACCACCCAAGTCAACGGGTCATTGACCGATTCAACGGTTTTTGGCCAAGACCGGGTATAGGGTAAAATGGAACCGATTGTCTAGACAGTTCCGGGGCCAAACGGTCTGACCATCTGGGTCAATGGCGGTTCAAAAATCATGAATAAAATATTCAACCAAGATATATGAAACATGGTTTTAAAAAAAGACCCGTAAATGAAACAGTTTTGACCACCAGTTGGAGCAATCCAAACCCTGGTCAAACGGCTTTTGGGTCCAAAAATGGCCTGACTATACAGTTTTCAAAACCATGATATAAAATATAAGCAATGATTAAAATATCAGAATCGGACTGCACCGGTATGGGATACACTATGATTATCCTGCCAGTCATGCGATCCGATATACCACCGTATCGATGCATATCACATAGTATTGGCCGGTACGTACCAATACGCACCGGTACCAAAGTGTATCGACTATCGTTTTCATTAATGGCACAATGTCTCACAACAAAAAAGAGGGGAGTGGCATGACTCGAACCCACATCAATTAACGTGTGCCTAATGCCCAAACTCACTTTAACCACAAAACCATTGTTATTTTATATTAATATATGTAATAAATTAACCTTTATTAATCTTAAGGTTTACAAGTAAACAAAAACTAACATACATTTATTTTCAAAAACTTCAACTATAAATTAAACAGAACAATATTCAAAATTAGTATTTTATAAATAAATGGAATAAATAATTTATAAAATCCCCATACATATATATATATATATATATATATATATATATCTGATGAGGGCGGATTTGGCCCTCCAACGATATTGTGAAACATGGCACCTCAGAATAAATAGGTGACACCCGTAGCCACTTTAGCAACAACTTGCCTTAGCCAAATTGATGGTGGCCCACCAGGCGCGGCCTGGCACTGACGCGACCTGGCGGCCTGGCCCTGGCGCGACCTAGCCTTGGCACGAGCTGGCAGACTGGCACTGGCACGACCTGGCAGCCTGGCCCAGGCGCCGATCAGGATTGTTACTATCACCAATCCTTCTTGTCCATATTCATAAGAATTCAACAATGGCCTACTTATCTTTCTCCAAGTTGCACTCACCTGTGACCAAATTCAGTGTTGTAGCAGTCATTGACTGGTGCCGCGACATCAAATACTCCGGTGAAGACGGCAAACTATTTGCCGGCCCGATGGCGTAAATCAAGTTAGACTGAGGTTGACTAGTGATCAAACTGAAGGCAAGGTAGAAACGTGATGACTGAGATATGATGGTCATGTTTGAGAGTTTGAGGTCCCCTTTGTCCGGTGCACAGGACTGGGAATCATACCCTCCAAGATAGTACTGCTTAACTATTCCCTTACTACCGGAGGGAACCCAGCCAACAATTGAACTAGACCCAGCCATTCTCCCGTCCGGTGAGAACCCAATTGCGACATAGGCATTGGTGGCCGGCGTTGAGAGAATGAAATTCCATAGTGATCCACTATTTCGATACTGAAAGGAAGCTCAAGTAATTACATGGTATTGTAGCAATGGAAGTATATGAAGGAACTAATGAAAGAAGTGGTGAATGACAAACTTACTCGAAGGATGAAACCTTGAGAAATCCAGACAGATTGGCAAGTAAGAGAAGTTGTGGCAAAAGGAATGCCAGAGAGGGTGAGATTAGAACTGCAAGAATCTGCTGATGACTGTGATGAATTGGCAATTGCAGAAAAGCCAAGGTAGAGAAACAAGAATGTGGCAACCAAAGAAGTCTTTATCTCCATTTTTCTTCTTTGATTTGAGACTTTGGGCAATGGTTTCTTGGCAGATCCAAAACTATGGATTGTGAAGAGCTAGTGGGTATGTGGTGATCAATATATAAAGACAAGCGGGAAAGTACGGACAGGCTCAATACAGATTTCTGAGTTCCACTGCAGAGTTATAAACATTCAAAATGTCAAAAACCCCCACTCTATGCATCAATGCCCATTCGTGAATTGACATCAATTACAAACTGGCAGCCACCCCAATTGTACTTTGGACCTAAAAATTCGGAACCTGGGCTGAAGCGTCATTCTCCCTATAGAGAAGGTTGTGGGGTATATCATCATGAGAATGATTTTGTCACACACAATCCTGGAACACGTGTCTCAATCTAAGTGACTGTTTATGAAGATTGATGCATGGATCCATCATCAACTCCTCACCCAGGAATTAAATTTTTCAATTACTCAATATAAACAGGCGAGTTTCAAGGAAAACAAACATGGGGCATTCAAGGCTTATGGTTACAACCTTTAAAATTGACTTTATCTAATGGCGGATTGACAAAATTTAGTTTACTAGTTGAGGGCACATTTAATTGAGTAAACTATTTGAAGAGAGGAAAACAACTGGGCCAGATATTACGCCTGTAATTCTGGATGTGAAGCCAAAGCAACTACGCTTTATTTGGCAAAAAGAGAATCATTTAGGGGCGTTAGTCAATGGGATTACGGGTGGAGATTGAGCTCGGCTCTCAAGTGAAAAGCTCATAAGCTCAAGCTCGATTTGAGAAAAATATTTTATAAAAATAAAAAAATTATATATAAAAAATATTTTTTATTTGATATTTACAAATTAAGAATTATAATAATTAGTTATTGTTATATATAAAAATAAAAATATTATATATAATATTTTTTATAATTTTATTGTTATTATTATTATTATTATTATGATGATGATGTATCTATTCAAGCTCGACTCGATTAATAAACGAGCTTGTAAATTGGGCTTGAGCTTGGCAAGAAGCTCGGTTGGAACTAAGCCGAGCTTGAATAGCTCGTGAAGAGCTCGACTCGTGGCCACCCCTAAATGGGATTGTGGTTTCCATTGATTAATTTATATATGTTTTTATTTTAGAAAGATGTGGGACCTATGACAATTTGGCCAAGCCTTTTCACAGAGGTTGGGCTGAACCCATGTGGGGATTTATGTGAGGTCATTGTGGGGTCCCACGCCATACAAATCAGGACTAAGTTGGTCATGCAACATCTTGGGTCATGAGTTTTTGAAGAAAATGGGCCTAAGGCCCATAATTAATAGATTAAGTAAGTTGTCACATGACAACTTAAATTATCATGTGCTCTAGGTCAAATTTGGGTTTGAAAATGGGTATGGAGCACCTATCATCTTAAGAGGATAAAACTTATCTCTTATTAGAGTCCATATCAAAATTAGATTTGGATAATCTCCTAATTTGTTTAAGAGAGTGCTCCATAGGGAGATAAAAGAAGAAAAAGGGCAAATTAGACTAAAACAACACTCTCTCCTATTTTCTCTTCTTCTCATTTGTTTTCTAAGAAACCCTATTACGACTTAGGCTTTCAAGGACTGAGAGATCGGTTTTCTTATATTTTTGCAAGAAAATTTTAGAGGAAATTCAGGCTCACTTTCTCCAGTTCGATCCAACCTGTTGGGTTGCAATTTTGCTAAAAACTATGTTGATGAATCAACTTCATCTATACACTATGCCATCTTTAGTAGATGTTGGTTTTAGGATTGATTTGGGCATGAACTTCCACCTTGGGATCTACGTTTGTGGTATCCATATCAGGTATAAATCTCCATCTTTGTTTGGTTTCAAATTTGGTCTGGTTCAATGCAAGACCGATCTTGAAAAATGTAGTTTTTCAAAACATAGGGAAATGGATTCTTAGAATGATTAAAAAACTTTTGAAAATTTGACTAGTCATTTAGCATGGTTTGGCCATCCATATGATGGATCCTAACCCTTCTAACACTTCGGACCAAATGGGCCAATGATCTCAGACACACATCATGAGGCCTACGACAGCTCGCCTATATAAAGGCCTTGCTTCCACTCTCAGAAGGTATACGTGACTCAGCTCTCTAATTATCTTGCAATCTAAGCTTTCAGCCTTCTCAAACCTCCAGATCACTAACTTAAGCATCAGAGTGCCCACACCGAGTAAAGCACCCCGGACACTCTGACCTACTTGTCTTGTAGCTCAATCAGGTGACCTCATTAGCCAGACGTCCGAGCTGTCCTCTAGAAGGGAGCACCAGATCGTGCTACATCAGCAACAGACGCATACTAAGTGGGTCACTACAAGAAAATGGGGCTATCGCTATGACACTTTAGCTACGGTAAAAAAAAACCACAGGTAAAACATGGGATATAACCACAGACAATTTGATGTCCGTGGGAAAAAGTTGAGCTTTAGCTACGAACAACTTTTTGTGGTTAAAATTTATTTTGTTCGTGGCAAAAAGATATTTATAGCCATGGTTATAATGTATCTGTGGCTATAAGTTACAGAAGCAGACGTTGAGCTTTAGCTATGAACAATTTGTTCGAGGCAAAAGTTGAGCTTTAGCTACAGATAATTTGTCCGTGGTTAAAAGTTATTCTGTCTGTGGCTAAAAGATATTTATAACCATGGTTATAATGTATTCGAGGCTATAAGTTACAAAAGCAGAAGTTGAGCTTTAGCTACAAACACTTTACCCGTGGTTAAAAGTTACTCTATCCGTGGCTAAAAGATAGTTATAGCCACGGTTATAATGTATCTGTGGCTATAAGTTACAAAAGTAGAAGTTGAGCTATTTATCACGATAGCCATGGATAACTATAACTCCGTGGCTATAATTACGAAGTTAATTATCTTTAGCTACAATCATTTTATTCCTAGCTCATAAAATAATAGTCATATAATATTCGTTTAAAATGTATATTATTTATTAATTACTTTTTTAAAGTAAATTAATAATTAAGAATTTATTAAAGTAAATGAATATAATTAAAATTGTTACCTCATTACTATTGCATGACAATAATAATTAATGATTTATATTTAATAAAAACAATTCTAAAATAGAAATAAATAAGTATTAATTATTATTTGATTAATTAAAACTAATATCCAAAATTAATTTAATTATTTAATTAAATTAATAATTAATATAAAATAATAAACTAAATATGAAAACCACTAATAGTAAATTAATTAATTACCTATGAATGCAAATAATATTGACAATTAAACTGGATTATTTAAATTCATAAATAAATTATTAATATAGGAAAATAATTATTAATTATTATTTTATTAATTAAATAATAACTAATAATTTATTTAATAAATTATTTCAACCACTTTACCAATTTTTTTTGCCTTAAAGTGTAATTTTTAACTTTTTTTATTTGTAAAAGATGAAAAGCTAAAATAAAATATAAAAAATTCAATATATATTCTACATATTTCAAAACAACATTATTTATTCTATATATAATAAAACATATAACACTAACCAATGTTTAGAAAGTTGGACGAGACCAGCTAGTTAGATTTTTGTCAAACTATGACCCAACCCATAATCAATTCGATCATACACCTAACCCGATTTAGTCCAAAAAATAGCCAAATCCATCCACCCCACTGGTTTAATCCAAGAACTAATGAATTGGTCTTGGGTAAATTTTTTGCTACCTATGTGTTTTAAAGTACCGAAGGCACCTTACCCTGTTATTTATGCCATAAAACAAGGGTGATCATTTTAGCGAGTTGGAAAATTTCACTCTTGGACCTAGATTTTGTGTTTAAGCCCTGGCCCAAGCTCGGGCCCTCATTAGAGCCGCAAATTTTAGGGTTGGGCATAGGCCTAATACTTTAAACAAGCCTTGGGCTTAACTTGACCCACAAGGAATGAAAGTTAGGGGTACTTAAATTTGGTTACCAAAATTAAAACCAAATTGAACCAAACTAGATAAGCAAATTTAGTTTGATTTATTTGATTCTGGGTTTGATGGTGGCTTAGTTGGTAAGATCTCTAGTCATTGTAGCAAAGACCTAGGATCAAATTCCATTGCCACTAGGGTTGGGGGATATGGTACCTCCAGCTGTGTAGCCCCTTGAAGCATATATATATATATATATATATATATATACCAATAATTGATTATCAAATTAAGTAATAATGTTTTGTATTGTTATATATTTTATAGTTTATTAATCAATAATTGTTGATTATTAATATACTATTAATTAATTAATATTCATAAATAGCATTGGTATGGTACCATTAATAAATAGTTGCTTAACCATTTATAAATATTTTATTGTTTATTAATAAATATTAAGAAGTAAGTAATAAAAATACATGACCGACTGGTTCATATACGAACCAGCCGAACCGTAACTCAATTTGGTCATACCCCTGAATAAAAACCCAAAAACTGCCAAAAGTCCAAATTAATTTCAAAAACTCAAACCTGCCCTCTCCCTCCTTATTTCAACATTAAGGCATTAGCATGATCTAATCAAAGGACCACCCTCCCTCTTTCAACGGCCGAAGAACCCATCCTATGACGAGGTAAGTCACGACCGATCATCGGTAATCTCTCTCCCTTTCTCTATTCTTCCCATTGTGCCTCCCTCCCTCCCCTCTCCTTGCCTCTTCATCCTCCTCTACTGCCACTATTGAGTATCAAGCAACTCTTTCTTTTTTATTTTTCGTTGATGGCTTTTTAGTCTAGCTAAGCTTTTCTTTTCTCTCGTTGATAGTGTCTTAATTGCTATTAATAAGCAGGGTCATTTGGTAACAACAGTTGTCTCATCTAGCATGGTCAAAGGTGGGGAAAGGAATAGAATTGGCAAGGATTAAGGTATCAATATGATACTCCCGATATGGGGCATATCATATCCGTATCCATGATCATAGATACAGGATATGCTATGATTGGATATGTATCCTTTGATCGTGCGTATCGGTACGATACGCCTCCGTATTAGGTCGTATCGCACCATATCGATGGATACGTTCCGATACACACCAATATGGAGGTGTATCCGTGTCTAGTTTGAAAAAAATTGTACATTGATCAATACTTTTGGATTGTTTTTCATCTTTAATACAAGTTAAAAAATAGTGTTATGAAAACTAAAATAAATAATTTAAGATTTAATTTTTTAGAAAATTTAATAAAAATTAAAAATTATAAAAATAATATATTTCATCTACCTTAGATGATTTATATATTTTATTTTACACATAATTATATGTTAAAATGAAAACATATTTATTATTTAATAAAATACTAAATTAATAAATATTCCCAAAAATTAATAAAAATTGAAAATTATAATTATAAAATTGTAAGAGTGATATTTATTGTACAATGTTTGAATGTTCTAGAGTTTCAGTATTGTCTATTGTTATATTTCTCCTCATATAACATATTGAAGTATGCATTTCTCATGTGTTTAGATCTTATTCAAACAACTAATCACACCAAATTTCAGCCATGAATTCCTTGATCTCGCCATTCATCCATCAGAGGTTCCATTTCAGCGTGCCTAACATTATGACAATTCATCCATCAGACATCCATCGTTGCTTGTTACTCTTAAAATCTTAGATCTCGACACCACTTCCAATGCACCCAAATCTCACCCAAAACTTTCGTCAACCACCTGATTGACAATCCAACAAATTTCAGGCCCAAGATACCAATCTTGCTCCTCATCCAAAAATATTCCAAATCAACCACTCTTGTTATCTAACACTCTCCAAATCATAGATCTCCATCACGACGCCACTCCCAATACACCCAAACCTTACCATAACATCCATCAATATCCCAACCAACCACCCATCAGATTTTAAACTTAAAAATACCCATTGGGTCCCTCGTTTCAAAAGATTCCAAATTGACCACTCTTGTTGTCACTACTCTCAAAATTTTAGATCTTGATCATGACATCCCTCCCAAGACAAACAAATCTCACTGAAGCCTTCATCGACAACTTGATTGACCATCTGACAAATTTTAGACCCAAAATACTCATTTTACCATTCATCCCAAAAGATTCTAAATAGATGATCTTCATTGGCCACCACTCTCCTAATTCGAGATCTTCATTGAGATAATCCATCCAAGACCCCGAAATCTCCATCAAAATTCCGACCAACCACCCATCCAACTTCAGACCTCAAAATATCCATTTTTCCTTCATCCAAAAGGATTCCAAATTGACGATACTCATTGACCGCCACTTTCTAAATCTAGTATCTTCATCAAGACACATAATCCAAGACCCCAAAAACCTACCAAAACCTTTATCAACTTCCCGATCAACCATTTGTTCAACTTCAGACCTCAAAATTCCTATTTTTCCCTTCATCTAAAAAGATTCCAAATCGACGATCCACATTGGCCGCAACTTTCCAAATCAAAGATCTTCATCGAGATACATCATGTAGGACCCCGAAAGTTACCAAAACCTCCATCGATGTTCTGATCAACCATCCACCAAATTTCAAACCTTAAAATGATCATTTTACCCATCGCCAAAAAAGTTTTTAAACCAACGGTCCTCATTGGCCGCCACTCTCCAAATCCAAGATTTCCATTATGACACCTCCCCCAAGACACTCAAACCCTATCAAAACTCCATCAACTTCCCAATTAACCATTCGTACAATTTCAAAACTTAAAATTACCTTATTACCCTTTATCCAAAGAGATTCTAAATTGACTTATTGGCTATCACTCCTTGAATCCATGATTTCCATCACGGAACACTAACCGAGACCTTCGAACTATACAAAAACCCTCATCAACCTTCTGGTCGACCATCTATCAAATTTCAAATTTCAAAATGACTATTTTACACTTAACTTAGAAAGATTCGACATGGACCATCCTCGTCACTTGATACGCTCCATATTCAAGTTATCTATCACCACACATCATCCGACACCTCCAAACCCCATCAAAACCTCTCGATTGATGATCCTTCACATTTCATACCTTAAAATGACCATTTTACCCCTCATCAATAAAGATTCCAAATTAAGGGCTTTTACTAGCCGCTACACTCCTATTTCAAGATCTACATTGCGGTACACCCTCCGAAACACCTACACCATGCCATCACCTTCTTAAACACCCGAACAAAACCTCCTCTAGTTTTTAAACCCAAAATGACCATTTTAGCCTTCCATAAGGAAAAATCCTGATTCAATGGCCCATGTTGCTCGATACACACCAAATCACGATTTCTCACTCCAATGCACCTCTCCAGGCCATTAAAACTCCATCACTTTCCTTTTCGAACACCTTAGAACCCCCTTGAAAAATCTTGATACAAACTTCCCCATTTTACCCCTCCATCTACGAAAATTCCAATTCATGCGATCTCGTTGTTAGAGATAAACCCTAAAATCTTGTGTTTTAATCCCAACCATTGATTTCTGCACTTCATACCCCTTGGACTTGCCCTCTCTTTGCTAAAAACCCCTTTCTGTTTTTTTTTTCAATTAAGTCCCTACACATTTCTAGAAATCACCCAGAACTCCCTATCTACCTTGAATGCATTCTTAGCCGTAGATCTAAACCCCCTTTGCTTCTCCACCTTAGGATAGGACTAACACTCACTTTAGCACCCCAAAACCCTAAATTTTAAAACCTTGGCCGCCCCCTCTGGTCTTGCCTCCTAATTTTGAAATTTGAAATTTAAATCCCCCTCTTCTAGACATTAAATAAGGGAGGACAAGAATGAGTGATTTAAGGAGCCTTGTTTAGAAAGCCCCCATCCCTTAGATTAGTATAAAGAAATCTCAACCCCTCCATCATTTTAAGCCTCACATTCACTTTAGCACCCCAAACGCCTAAATTTTACAACCCTAGCCACACCCCTCTTGTTTTGCCTCCTAATTTTGAATTTTGAAATTTAAATCCCCCTCTTCTAGACAACAAATGAGGGGGGCAAGAATGAGTGATTTTAGTAGCCTTGTTTAGGAAGCCCCCATCCCTTATATTAGCACAAAGAGATCTCAACCCTCCATCTTTTTAAGCCTCACACTCACTTTAGCACCCAAAAACCCTAAATTTTAAAACCCTACATGCCCCTTTTTGTTTTGCCTCCTAATTTTGGATTTTCAAATTTAAATCCCCCTCTTATAAACAATAAATGAGGTGAGACAAGAACAAGTGATTTAAGGAGCCTTGCCTAAGAAGCCCCATCCTTTAGATTAGAAAAAAGAGATCTCAACCCTCCATCTTTTTAAGCCTCACACTCACTTTAGCACCCCAAAACCCTAGATTTTAAAACCCTAGCCACCCCCTCTTCTTTTGCCTCCTAATTTTGAATTCTGAAATTTAAATCCCTTTCTTCTATACATTAAATGAGGGGTAACAAGAATCAGTGATTTAAGGAGCCTTGTTTAGGAAGCCCCCATCCCTTAGACTAGCACAAAGAGATCTCAACCTTCCATCTTTTTAAGCCTTACACTCACTTTAGCACCCCAAAACCCTAAATTTTAAAACCCTAATCGCCCCTCTTGTTTTGCCTCCTAATTTTGGATTTTGAACTTTAAATCCCCCTCTTTTATACATTGAAGGAGGGGGGAGAAGAAATAGTGATTTAAGGAGTCTTGTCTACGAAGTCCCTATTGCTTAGATTAGCACAAACAGATCTCAACCCTCCATCATCTTTTTAAGCCTCACACTCACTTTAGCACCCCAAAACGCTAAATTTTAAAACCCTAACCGCCCCCTCTTGTTTTGCCTACTAATTTTGAATTTTGTAATTTAAATCCATCTCTTCTTGACATTAAATGTGGAGGGAGAAGAATGATTGATTTAAGGAGCCTTGTCTTGAAGCCCCCATCCCTTAGAATAGCACAAAGAGATCTCAACCCTCCATCTTTTTAAGCCTCACACTCACTTTAGCACCCCAAAACCCTAAATTTTAAAACCCTAGCCTCCCCTCTT
>NW_010729094.1:2297932-2310369 GCF_000365185.1 Nelumbo nucifera | reverse complement strand
ACGTATATATATTTTGGTTTCAAAATGTTTGCAAAAGGTTTTAATTCCCGGGATCCATGTGAGTAGAGAGTGCAACACTATTCCATGCAGCCGAGGGAGAGGTCCTCTTTTGTCGGGCAGTGTTTGATCATTATGGGCTGAGAGGTTAAGTGTAAGACCATTGAGGGTAATACCTAATGGGCTAATCTTGCATCTGCCCACAGACCTTGGGTTTTTATAAGGTGGCTTGACCCAGTGACCATTTTGTGGGTAGTGTTTGATCATTATGGGCTGAAAGGTTAAGTGTAAGACCATTGAGGGTAATACTTGATGTGCTAATCTTGCATCTACCTACAGTCCTTGGGTTTTTATAAGGTGGCTTGACCCAGGGACCATTTAGTGTAAATGTTGGACCCATTAATAGCCCATGGTGATGGGCTCAGGGGTCCACTGTCACCTACAGTGAATTCGGCCAGGCCTTGTAGCAGGGGCTAGGTTGAACCCATGTGCCTGATGTGTAGATCAATGTTTGGGTCCCACGCCATACAAAGATACCCAAGTGGACAACAACTTGGAGGATAAGTGAGCACATGGACTTAATGGGCCTAAAGCCCAAATCGAACTGGTTTAATTTGATTAATTAAAGATGGGCAGTTCTGGGATTTAGATCAGTAGATAGGATAGGGAGTTATCTCTATCCACTCAGAGAGTCCAGATCCAAATAAAGATTTGGATTAGGAAACTCCTAATCAGATTAGGAGGGTTGATATTTATCTGCAGATAAGATAAGGGATTATCCTTATCTCTTAAAAAGAGTCCAGATCCAAATAAGATTTGGATTAGGAAACTCGTAATGGGATTAGGAGAAACTCTCTTTAAGGCTATAAATAGAGGAGGAGGGCGAACCCCAGTTCATCCAACAAGACTACATACTCAAGAGAGTAGACAACTCCAGTGAGACTGACGCCATCTTCTGCTCTTGCCTCCTTCTATTGCTGCCACCATCGCCGGTTCGATCTCCACCCGTAGGAGCGATCAAGAAAAGTTCTTGATATCAGTTTTTGGTGAAAAACTGATTTGAAGTCGTGCTCACACATCCTCCATCGAATTCTTGCTGAAGAGTTCGGTTCTTGCTAAAGAACCACCTACTGATTCTGCTCCACCCTACGCTGTATCATCTTCAGTGGGAGCAGTCTTTGGCGTTTTCCTTGGGCGTGAACACATTCGTTGGGAGTTACTGTTACTCCGTATCAGGTACATCCCTCTCCTACCTTTTGGTTTCAGATCTGGTCTAGTTTAGGGTTCAAGATTGATCCTTGAAAATACAGTTCTTTAAAATAGGGAATGTGATTCCCACATGGGAGAAAGAGAAATTTTTAAAATTTTGCCCTACCTACCTGCAGGGTTTGGCTATCCATATGATGAATCTCTCATCCCTTCAGGGTAAGGTTGCTAGAAATTTAGTATGTTTTGTTTCTTTTAGTTCTTATTCTTTCTTTATTTTGCATTAAACAAAATACTAGTGGATTTTGTTACCTATCTTTCTTCACATTTATTTAATTAGATCATCAAAGTAAACATTGTTCTAATTACTTTTTTTTTTCTTTGTAGGTTAAAGATGCATTGAGCGACTCTTAATGCATGGTTGAGTTTTCAATTTGATCTCAACTTAATGGGAAAATTATAAAAAGAGCAATTTATATCGAATTTTCACTATCACAGTCAAACGCTTTACCATGTCCACATACATTCTTAATAGATCACTTGTTCTCTCTATCTCTCTCTCCTTCCAACAATCCTGTTGTTAATACTACATCCATACAATTAACACATACCCAAGCACTGAAGACAATCCTAATTTTTACGTGTATCTATCTCCCTTGATTTTCGTTTCCATTACAATTATTGAAACTTTTAATATCCCCCAATTTAAATAGGATTGTCCCAAATACTGAAACTCTAACCATTGTCATTCTCCAAGCACCAGCCTCAAGTTTATTCTATTCACTCTTTTAGCCTATAGAAGAAATGCTAGAGAAATGATCATCATGAAGTAAATCTGGAGCTGATATTGTTAACATGGCTTGATTGAACAAAGTAAGAGCTCTAAAACCTAATATACCCTTTAACTTTGATTTACAGGCTCATTTCTAACTGAAAATAAAAAAAAGGAAACAAAGAAGTAAATAAACTATAAGGTATCCCTTCCACCCTCAGCCATTCAATCGTCACGCAACATTTTAAGAAAAGAGAGAGAGAGAGAGAGAGAGAGAGAGAGAGAGATCTTGAAAATGCAAAGGGGAAGAGGTATCCCTTCATGCTTTATGCGATCACATGAAGTTAAAGGACACGTGGTGCATCCTCCTTTTGTGCGAACGATGTGCGTATAGAGCGTGCCCCGACTGAAGCGAAACTTTGATAAAATCTAGAGGGATCTTGAAAATGCTAGTCCACATGGCAGAGCTACAAAGTGAGATGATGAGCCATCTTGGTATGAATCTTCCCATTTGCTCCTCACACGAACCTCGCAGAACATTCAGTCGTGTATTGGGAATATCTCCCATACATGTATTTTTTCATTCATGGGGGATCCCAATGCATATAATCTCTATTTTCCACATCTTACCATGAAATTGGGACCCACCATGTATGTGTTGTATAAATACAGATTATATTAAATGTGTTGGTACAACCTTTTGTTGTGAAAAGATCTGATGACCGAGATCTGATTTAGTCCTCGCAAAATAGTGCTCACACCATACTCACAGCCATTTGCAGTTGTGCATTGGGAATATCTCCCCATGAATAAAACATTTAAGTATGGAGATATTCCCAATACACAAGTGCAAGTGGCTGAGTATGATGTAAGAACTATTTTGTGAGTACTGACTGAATCCAAGTTCAATCTAATCTTTCAGCACAACTGAATGTACTATGAGGTTGGTGTGAGGAGCACTTTGCGAGAAGAAAATCTAGTCTCCCAAGTTGGTAGGGCCTACAGTTTTTACTTTTAGTTCATTATAAGATTAAGTTTTGATGCACTTCACTTGGAGCAGTTACACAAGTGTTTCTTTGGTGATGAAATCTACGGTGCATGAACTGCACCATAAAAGCAATAAACTTGAGGCAGCGATAAAAACACACATCACAATTGAATCTTTAACACTATTAAAGCCTTTAATGTTAAGTGCACCTTGTTCTATTGTATTTTTTTACTATTTTTTTGCATTATAAATTTCATTTACGTTTGTGTATAAATGCATGAGAATGAAAATAAGCCAAGTGTAAATTCTAATTTACCTTTTCTTTAGATTTGACTATATGTCTTATTTGTTTCTAAAAGTAAAATAATGTTTCTCCTACTTTATATGAAATGGAATGGGGGTAGAAGGGTTAAAAGTTTGGGAGAGGTAGGAAGAAGGAGGTGTAAAGTTTGCATCAGCCATCAACTTTTGGGTTGGAAAAATTGCACTAATAATGGGTGTCAATGAGATGAAAATTATAAATTTGTATTAGGTAGGAATGCAAAACATAGTTATAAAACAAATAGATGCATAATTGAGTTGGGTGCAAAAATTGTATTTGGTAAAGATTTGCACCACAAATAGAGTATAAAGAATTAGTGCATCAATTTGTTGCTTCATAGCAATGTTCAAGCTTGATTCCCATTCTAGGTCTAGCATTTTAACTGTTTCTTACAATCACATTAGCTTCCAACATTTTTCTAATTGTGTGTGTGTATGTGTGCGTGTGCATATTAGAGAGAGAGAGAAAGAGAGAGATAAATAGAGGATTTGAGATGCAATTTACTCTCAGTGGTGATCATTCAAATTTCCCCCAACATGGTAGAAGACTTTCCAAAGATAAAAGTAGTTGTTGGAAACTTTAAATGGTAAAGTTTCTTCGAAGTAGTTGGTTGTCTAATTTGTTAATTGACCACAATACGAAGGGAGGAATCTTTTTTTTTCTCCTAGTCAACTTGTTCCTCCCTATTAGTCAAATGGTAAGCCTTGAGCTCATTTGGAGAGTCGACTATACTTTCTTGAGTAGTCAATATGTCTTCTAAAACAAAGTGTTTTTCATGCCTCGACTATCACAATTAATTAATACATCTTTCCGGGGTAGTCGACTAATCTTCAGGGTCCTAGCAATGCATACCTCGACTATCTTACATTTTTCTGGGTAATCAACTACTTTTCACAATCAAGGCAAATTTTCTTGAAAGATAGGCCAACATTTAGAATCCATGGAATCCATTGGCTTTCAACATTTTTTTTTTAATTTTTAACCATTGTTTATGCTCAAGAAATCCTAAGAACCAAACTCATTAAAGTTTGTGGTTTCTAAAGTTGATCTACTAGGTTCAGTCTTGTTGAACATCTTAAGAGTGCATCATGCAATTTATTACATTAGGATCCTAAAAATATAAATATAATTGAATACAACTTGATGTAGTATTTTTTCTTGTTAAGATGATGTAGAAAATCATCTTTAAGCAATTCTAAAATGATTCAGTTCTTAAGTTGCCTTAATGCTTGATTTACTTAGAGATTCATAAGCTAGAGAGATGATGGTGTTCTTTGAAGCATAGGCAACTAACTCAACAAAGCTTCCACTTCATCATTTGTAGCATTCTAGCTTTAATACTCATTTAGCATAAAGAATCTTGTTAAAGAATTATTGTACACTTAGATAAACCATTAGTTCTCTTAATAATTTGTTATCATTAAAACATATAGAGTCAACAATCTCACCCTTTTTAATGATGGCAAACCACTGATGAAAAATAATAAAACAATTAAGCTCCTAAGAGTACAATTCTTCTAGATTATGCTACATAAACATTTGACCTCAATGATGCACAAGAATTAAAAGCTTAGTCAACAAGACAAATGGATACAACTTCCATGAAATAATAACAATTGTAAACACATAACTAGCCATAATCCATAAACAATGGCTATTGAACATATGAATACTAATGAGCATAGGAATAGTCATGATAAAATTATATTCGAAAGATATAAAAATTTAGCACAAATTACTAAATGCTTTTAAATCACAACATTTATCACAATTTCAGAACATAAACAATTTAGTTCCCCTTAAATCATAAATGGGATTCCATGAGTATCCTCCCCTTAAACATATTCTTCATCTAGGGAATACTCTAATTCTCATTCAGTTCACTTTGTTTGAATCTATACTTGGATGAAAGTACTCCCCCAAATCATAATGGGGATGTTCTTCTATTTATCTCCCCCTGAGATAAATAAATAGGGAATTGTTACATATATTGGGGGAAAAACTAAAATTCCTTCATTTTCACTTAGGTGATAACACTCCCCCTTACTATCTAGGAAAGATGCATTTATTTCATTAGCATCTTTTTCCATATTCCATGCAACAATAATTTCCATTCAATCCAAAATTTCTCCCCCTTTAGCCATCAATAAAAAGAAAGGAAGCAAAGGGATAAACATGAATCTTATCATACATCAGATAACCAAAATAAATGTAGATGATGAGAAGGGAACTTGAAGAGTATTGCTTGGCAATTGAAAGCAATCATGATTGGGTATTGTAACCTAGTTCCATTTATCAACATATACTATTCTCTCACAAACAACAAGTTATCAGTTGGTAAACAACATTTAACAAATTTTAAGAAACATACCAATCGAAAGTAAAACATTCCCATCATAGAATAAATGTAAATAATTAACTTCAACTAAGAAACCATTAACATAACATATATGCATATATACTAATTGATTTGTCAATGAGAGCACCATGATTGGTTTGAGCATTGGAATGCTCTAGGGAATAAAATCTTAAGCTCCCCCTTTTATAGATGCATTTCTCAGAATATGACATCATTTTCTCTTTTCATCACATCAAAGCATATAGGTATATGACAGATGAATATGAGAATCTTGTGATGAGAGCATATATATCAAATCAATTGAAAAAAAAAACAATAAGTGATGAATAATAAAAACTTATAAATTGAATAGCTTGGGTGTTTGCTTTGGAACCCATTTCATCGTAGGGTCATTAGGATTTCTCCTAAAATAACAATAATAAGTAGTATGGCCCTATTTACAATAGTAGGAGCATGTAGGCCTTATCTAGTTTTGTTAGACAGTATATATCCTTAGCTCTAATCAGATTGATATATATAAACATTTATCCTTTCCTGTAAGTAGTGTTTTGATATTATGGGCTGAGAGGTTAGGTGCAAGAAACCATCACATGGTTGATTACAAGATGGGCTTTATTACATAAGTCCATTATCCTTGGGTCTTCATAGTATGGTACCAGTAATAAATAGTTGCTTAACCATTTATAAATATTTTATTATTTATTAATAAATATTAAGAAGTAAGTAATAAATAGTTTTTAGAGAGAGCAAGACAAATCGGAGTCATTTTATTTGATAAGCCTTTGAGCTTATTTTATTTCACCTATATATTGAGATCTTCTTCTTTGAGCTGAGCATTTATGAATACTTTAGCACCTAAAATTTAGTTTATGCTTGTATTGTCTAAATCCGCTTATTAAAAGATTGTTATTGCTTGTAAATTTGCTCTTGTTCTAAAGAAGTAATTATTTTTTTGAGCAAGTAGAACACCAACAATGTTTTGTTGGCTCCTCTACTAAGCCTAACTATAAGGTATTATAGATAGCTGAAAGCCCAACTAGTTTTAGGTTGGGTTGGCACTTATGAAGTCCAATCAGTTTTAGGTATTGTAGGCACCCTTAATGTCTTACTGGTTGTAAAGGTTTCCTAGCACCTAGGAAGCCCTACTAGTTGTAGAGTACGACCCTGTCATCATTCAATCTTCTGTTTTAATTAAACCCTTACAAAGTACTACATGCATGAATAAAAACCTTGAAGTCAATACACTAGGATGTAGAAGTAATTGGCATATTGGCCTCTATAGCTTTAGTTTCAGGTATACCTTCTTCTTTTTCTTGAGGGAGTCCAAATTCTAAGGATAATTCATTTTCTAGTGCCTAGTCTACTTGTAAAAGTGGCATTTATTAGATGACTTGTCTCTTTTCTACTTCTTAGGTTTGTTGACCTTCATCTAAGGCTTCTTCTTGCCCTTATGTTTCTTCTTGCTAAACTTTTCACCTTCAAAAAGCATGGCTATTGGTTTATCATTCTTAATTAGTTCCTTAGCCCATTGCAATATATCGTCGAACTCTTGCAAGCTAGTTTTTAACATGTTCATATTATACTTAAGGACAAACTAATTGAAGAACATGGGCAATGAGTTAATGATGGCATCAATTTTGGTGTCATCATATAGTTTAGAGCCAAGAGCCTCCGATTCATTTATGAACTTTATCATTTTCATGACATAGTCATGACCCAATTGATTCTGATACATCTTTGTGATCATCAACAATTTGAGGATTTTTTGTCGAGTAGAATAATTATGCTCCCCATACATTGTTTTAAGACTATCTAGAATCACCTTGCATGAGATGATTTTATCCAGTTGCCTCTAGATATAATTATCTAATGATGTTATGATGTAACACCAAGGAAGAGAGTTCTTCTCATCCCATTCCTAATACTCTATTCTACCCTCAAAAGTTTTATTAGTGAGAGCTTCTAATGCCTTTTAGACAACAATCTTGTCAAGTTTCTTAGATGCAAGTACAATGTTATGGTTGCATAACCAATTGGTGTAATTGGGTCCTTTGAACTTATTGTTAAGCCTAGCAAAAGGTCTGTGTGTCACTAGCAAAAGGTCCTTTGAACTTATTTCATGTTACTATGTGTATATGGGATTTCATCTATGTTCCATCCTTATTTATTCAACTTTGAGATTTCCTTCTATCTTAGGGTAGAAGATATTCATATCTCCAAGAATGTAAGGAATAACATAGGTTCATAGAGACAATTTGTTTCAGCTTCATAGATCCATCGCTTTCGGTAAAGGATCATGAATCCTCCCATCATTTATGAGTTTTCTCTTTAGCCTCCATCAGGCAAGACTCGGTAGTCATTTTAAGTTAATCCGTTTTAATTGGTAAGTTCTCCCGTCATATCGGGAGTCTCAAGGTACTATGAGAGGGTCTTCAATTTAGGATAGGCCCTTTCCACTAGTCTATAAAGCCCTATCATCAAATGAGGTGAACTAACTGACATTCATAGTGAAATAGATAGCTAAATTTTATGGTGAGTCTTTGCTTATTGTTTTACCCTGTTTTAACAGAAATGATAGAAGGCCTTTAGAGATATTATCTAATGTCAATCTCTATCATCATGAACTTATATTATTCATAAGGGAACTAAAGTAACAGTCCCTAATTTAATGCTTAGATCTTACCAAGGTGGCTCCTACTGACTTTCATAAAATTAGATTCATATGAGTTCCATAGGTTAGCGTTATTGCAGGATTCCCCTCTTTGGAGAGGAAACAAGGGAGAGACCTATAAGCAAGGGGATCATTGAATGATTTGGGAATCACCATGGTAATTATGCATTCAACCATGATGAACGCAAAGAACCACAAAGTCTCAACATGGGCCAAACACTTATGGCCCATGTGTCAGAATCACATTCAAATTGCATATAACATCCAATATAAGTAACTAATTAATTTAAAACTTGTAAAACCTAGGACCATTTAGATTAATACACTATTATCCCATGAATCCAATGTATTTCTCACATAAATGTAACTTGGTATATGGGTCCAACTGCAAAAAACAATTCAACCCATATACTAGACCAAAACCAAATGGGGCAATGTTACTTTAATCTAATTAAAACTAGCTATCCAACCATGGAATTAATTGGTACATGTGATGGCCCAACAAACCCTTGACATAGATTAAATTATTGACCATTAGTGAAACCCCTAGAGACACCCTCCTTCACTAGTGTGTTGGCATCTTTGTCCAATCTGTTTCCTTCCTACCTAGATCCTCTTGTGATTGATGTGGCTTTGAAACATCCAACCCTAAAATGAGGTGAACTGATGATTAAATTTATTCATGAGGAATTTGCAAAGTCATTGGCTTCATTACAATTTTCTCTTATAGGAAAATGCATTTATACCTTTGGATTTGTGCCATGTTCTTCTACGGTTCAAGGATGAAGGTGAGCTTTTACGAGTTTGGATGAGAGAAGTTATGTTAATTAAAGATTTTTTTATTCTGTTTCCTCAAGTGGATGTTAGATATGAAGTTGGGTCCTCAATTGTTCCACTTTGGATCTCTCTCTCATAATTCCAATGAATACAATGATCATCTTCTGTGTTTCACCACACAAGTGGTTGGAAGGGTGCCAAAGGTGGATGAAGCCACCAAATTATTGACAAGAACAACTATGGCTTGGGTTTGTATTGAATTCGATCTTTTGAAAGATAACCCTAGCCGAGTTTGGGTTGGAATGGGGAAAGAGTGCTTTTGGCAAAAGGAATCATTTATGAAGATCTCCCAAAGTATTGTCGATATTTCTATAAACATGGTCATAGGAATGACAACAGGTAGGGTACCATGCAAATTCGTTCCAAATTCATCTAACTTTTCCTCTCAATTTCTTAAACCCATTAACTCGTTAAACCCCTTTGACCCAACATTTTCTACTAAAAAAAGTTTATTAATGCTTATAACTTGACTTAAACCCAGATTAAAATAGCACCAAATCTCTTAGCACTACTTTAAGCCACTAAGCCATCTCACCTTTTGTGTTATTTAATTAAATAAAATAGGTTTTATTAACTTTTGTGTTCATCAAAACAATCAATACATATATATTAACAATTCCAACTAAAAGTTAAAAGAAATAAAATTTAAAATTAGCATTTTATAACTAAATGAAATAAACAATCTATCAAATCCAAATTTACATCAAGTGATGATTTTAATCCCCAAAAAATGTATATAAATAAAATATTAATAATAGAATAATTATCTTAGTACTTAAAATTTATAAATTTATGCATGATATATAATATAATAGGTTCATATTTATGCATCCCGGGTATCGAGTATCGGATACCCTAAAGTCAAAACCCAAACCCTATTGGGTTTTGATAAACGGGTCCTATTAGAGTTGAGACGGGTTGGACACCCGAAAATTCTGGTGAAATTGCCATCCCTACATGGCCATGGCATTTCAGAATTTAAATTGAAAATGAAGAAAGAATCGAAAGACCCGCTGTCTGTGTAGAGTGAAGCCCCAAAACCAACTGAGAAAGAAATAACAAAATGACCTCCTAGACCAACTAGGGTTATACAGGTGTATAGCCCAGGAGGGTGATTAGACAATCAAATACATCCCCACTAGTGGCACCCATGGAAACTCATTTGGAACTAGGGCTGTCAACAGTTTGGGTCCGGTTTGGGGTTTGGGGCAAGGTAGAGTCATTCTGAACCGATTGTTAAATTAGTACACCCAGACCTTAATGGTTCTATAAAATTAGAACCAGTACCTACCCCGCCGGTTATTAGGACAACCGGGTCTGGCCTGATAAGAACCGATTAAATTTAAAAACTGTAAAAATTTTTAGTTTTTTGTAAACAAAGAATACTTAAAAACTGTTAAGTCTATCCAACTGATGGCCCGAGGCCCTTCATTAGGTCGTAAGCCGATACCAGTAAAAATACCTCAACTGTCTCATCATGAATGGCCTGAGGCCCTTCACTGTTAAACATTTGCAGCTTAACAGTTAAACCACTAAGACTATGTTTGTTTTGAAGGAAAAGGTAGGGAAATTCATGCAGGATTTGTGAAAATTTTCCTATCTTTTCTTTCCTTTTTCCACTTTTTCCTTCAAATCAAACAAAGGCTAAAGGTGAATTAGCGGAAAGAAGAAAAGAATTACATGAAATACTCAAAATGGAAGAAATTTTTTGGAGGCACAAGTCTTGGGTGAGATGGCTCTAGCTAAAGGGGATAAAAACATAAATTTTTTTTCATACTACAGTTAAATTGTGCAGATACCAGAACAAAATCAATTAGATTAAAAACTACTAAGAGTGGTGATTGACTTGAAGAGGAAAATATGTTAAAACAACATGTGGAAGAGTACTTTAAAAATGTTTTGACTGAGGAACTGGTTACTAGGGCTGTCAATTGGACTGGATTTGGTCCAATCCGATCCAGTCCAATGTGAGTCCATTATAAATGGACAGGTCCAATCCAATCCAATGAATGTTTTGGACCAATTTGGACTGATCCAATTCAATGTCTGGATCGTCCAATGTATTCAAATTCATTTTGATTTAGATTGGTTTCAACCCAAACTCAGTCCATTGGCACATATATTCTTATTTTATATCAATGGACGATATTGGCTTAATCCAATCCAATCCAATATAAATTTGTTACGGACGGACCAGGTCCAATCCAATCTAGTAAATATTTTTGACTGGATTGGTCCAATTCAATGTGTCTTGTTGGTCTGTCCAACCCGTCTAAATTGATTTTGGACTGGACGGGGTTCAATCCAATCTAGTAATTATTTTTGACCGAATTGATCCAATCCAATATATCTTGTTGGTCCGTCCAATCCGTCTAAATAGATTTTGAACTGGACGGGGTCCAATCCGAAACCGGTCCATTGACACCCTTACTGGTTACTACAGATGAAGATCTCCTTTTAATAATCCCTAACTTAGTGACAAAGGAAGATAATGGTATGCTGGAAACTATACCAAACCTAGATGAAGTTAAAGCAGCCGTGTGGTCCCTAGACAAAGTGGCCCGGGCCCTGATGGCTTTACGGGTCATTTATATAGAAGTTGTTGGGATATTATTGGTCTAGATGTGATCCATGTAATTCAATTTTTTTGAGGGTGGAAATTTTCCAATAAGCTATACTACCTCTTTTGTTTCTTTAATTCCCAAATGCTCCTCGTCTCCTAAAAAGTTTTCAGACTTTAATTCATCCCATTAGTCTTGGCAACTTCTGTTTCAAAATAATTGCTAGAATTTTTACTAAACAACTTTCTGGTGTTTTGAATAAGTTGGTAGCTTTGGAACATGGGGCTTTTATTAAAGGGATAAATATTTGTGGTTATTATCTTTATAGTACAAGAAGTTGTGACTGATATAGACAAGAAAGTTTAGGGGGAAATGTGGTTATCAAATTAGACATTGGCCAAGGCATATGATTGGAAAAATTGGTTCTTCCTTCAACAAGTTCTTCTCAAATTTGGCTTCAAGCACAAGATGGGTTGATCTTGTATTGAAAACAATTCATAACTATTGGTTCTCAATAATCTGGAATGGTGCTATGACAGTGTTCTTCAAATCTACTAGGGGGGTGCGGTAGGGGAGACCCCCTCTTCATCTTGGAAAAGGAAGTTTTGAGTAGAGCTCTGGTGAGATGCAAGAATGAAAATGGTGAAGAATGATTTGTTTCTTCTAGAGGATGTCTAATATTATCTTCAAAACTCCTTGTTTCAAAATCCCCAACGCCCCCCCC
>NW_010729094.1:2271181-2297927 GCF_000365185.1 Nelumbo nucifera | reverse complement strand
AATTTCTTTTCTAAACATATGCAAGTTAAAGTTTCAAATCACTACTCCAAGATCAATTTGGAGAAGAAAGCAATCTATTGAGGGTAATGTAGAATTCATTTGTAGTACAACCAACAACCTGTGTATGGGATGAGAGGAGCTAACTCAAAATCAATTGGTCTGGCTCAATCCATGCAGTATTGGAATGGACAGTGGAAAGGATCCATCTACATAGCTGAAAATGCAAAGACCTCTCAACATTGGAACAAATAATTAATTGTGCCACTATAGGATATAGAAATTCTTTGTGAGTTTCATGGATATTAGATTGGTAAAGCCATGGATTTGAATCGGAGGTGGTACAAATGACAACCTAGTTGTAGTGGAATCCCATTTAATAGGACTATGTGTAGTGGATGATGCCATGAAAGAGGAAATGAACAATTTTGAGCCTGTGAAGATCTTATTCCATGCAATGGGATTCTTACTATAAATTTGATTAAATTGTACAGCTTTTGTTAGTTACAAAGTACAAGATTTGAATTACAACACTGAAAATAGGAAAACTGTAATTCCAATCCATATCATGCATGTTACTATAAAGCCCCATTTGTGTTTTTGTAAGTTATTTACTCGAGTAAATGCAATTATTTGGGTAAGTTTTTCTTGACAAGCACTTATCAAGGTAAATGTATTTATCCATGTTCTTTTATTTCCCAAGAAAAAAAAGGAAATGACCACTTTAACCATAAAAATCCATTATTAAAAGGGGCTATTCAAATGTTGGAAACTTTTCCCCCAGGTGGGAATGTTATTTCCCCACCTAGGAGATGGGTATCACTTACCCGAATACGTGATACCCAAAAAAATAAACTTTCCCTGATCCCCACATTAATATGAAAAAAGAACATGAGATTTTTGGTCAATGAGAATCAAAATCCCATTGACCAACTTTCAAACCCGTGACCAAGGGAGTATAAACTATATGATCCTGTCTCCTACGAATGGCGGGAGAAAGAACCAACAGAGAAAGACTACGTGGGAGAGTGGAAGATGAAGAATAAGTGACGCCATCAAGCTCAAAATAAACCACTTGATCCCATGCAAAGTTGCCAATGGAATCATCCAAATCTCCAAACAGGAAGGCAGGCTTCTGTAGAGGTACTCCTGCATCCACCCAAGGCTCGTCGGTAATTCGGAGAATGTAAGATTCCTCTTTACGTGGTTCAAACAGTGGAGTGACAACCCCGTGTGGCAACACCTCGTTCCACCGAACGTATACACCCGACTTTGGAACATTCTTTAAAGCTGGAGGGGGTAATCGAGGAACGGCCGCATCACCCTAAATAATCTTCGATTTGGATTGACTTTTTGAAGAGGCTGCCATAGAAGTCAAGAAATGCATAAGAAAGTATGTGCCGAAGAATCCATCTCAACTAGTTGGGTCTGAGATAGATGGGTAGGGTTGTATCCGCTCATGCTGGGTCCGTGGAAAAGGGAACAAAAAAAGAACGCTCCCTAAGTGGCCATTAAAGCCTCTCATGTTTTGGCCCTGTACCAACTGGTCTTGGACTCGGATCATCTCTAATAGGCTCATTATTTTATTTGTGACTTATAACACTGCCTTAACTTGTGGCTAAAACCATGATCGCTTTGACATCTCCTCCTCCTGTGGCAAGTTATGATTATTTTGCCACCTTCTTGATCAAGCTATCTTTAGGTCTTTTTCGTTTTTCCGGTTTAGTGTATTTACTCAGATATGTGTTTCTTGGAGGTAAATGTATTTACCCATGTTCTTTTTTGTTTAATTTATCTGGATAAATGTTTCTTGTAGGGGCATTTTTCACCATTTCAATTTTTTTCATTAATCCGTTACTTGGGAAACTCAACTTACCTAACTTTGAAAAGGATGCCACTTATTCAATTATGGGGCTTAGTGTTTTCAATACATTAAAGGCCAATTAATAAAAAAACCCTTAATTCTAAGGCTACATTTGGTTTGAAGGAAAATGTAAGAAAGCCTATACAAGGTTTGTAAAGATTTCCCTACGGCGTATTACTTATTAATGACCTCTCTCTCTCTCCCTCTCCGTCTATTCTATCTATCTATCTCTATCTCTATCTCTATCTCTATCTCTATGTCTTTGGCATATTACTACTCAGCGTGAAGGCTGGGCAAATCCATTTTCTTTCTGTTTTCAATGGAAATGCTTCAAAGAGGTCTTTATCAAAAGAGCTATGAGTGCATGCTCTTGCCATGTGAATTGCTTGTGTCTCAGCTACAATTTGTATAATATCCACTGATTGATCCAGACTAATGGATTATTGCCACACGAAAATTAGACATGATCAAATGATCGAGACTGTGAGCTGTTAATTAATTCACTGATTTTGATTGTTAAAAGGATTGTTTTAGAATCAAAACCAACACAATACAAAAAAAAAAAAGATTGTTCCTGAGCTTTCTGAATGTTGTTTTCAGCCCAAATGATCACCAAACATTCATTGAACTTGCTGATTTCTTGGTGCTCTCTCCCTCTCCGACATTCATTGACTAGTGGGCCAAACCCCCAGGGATGCTATATTGTCCAAAGCCCCAACTTCCCTAGAGAGTATTGAAAATCCAATTAATAAACTCTACTTTCTATTTCCAAACTTCATTCAATTAAGCATTTGAAAGCATTCAATAGCTTTCAATGGGCCGGGCTCCTGAACTGATTATTAATTGGTTTTATAAAACAACTTCAGGGCCCAACTAATTACTAATGGGGATAATCAGGTCTGACTCCATTAGACCCTATTATACTTGAAATCGATAATTACCTATGATACTAACAGCTTAGAACTTTATTTTTTATAATATGACCTTCATATAACAATAAAATAGTAAACTGTTTATAATATAGCAAAAAAAAAGCGTTTCGACTATGATGTCAGAAAGACATGATACTGGAAAAATTTATAACCAATCAAATGGCATCATAAAAGTCAAAATTCATAGGGAGTTGTGATTGATCAAAGTCTCTGATATGACTTAGAAGACCTCTATATATTATCAACTATATAATTGGTTCAGAATAGCAAGAACCGGTCCCAACCCAAATTATTAATTGGGACACAACCACATAACCAAAACTGACATAATTGATTCGGTTGGCTTGATTCTGTTGGATAGACCTGACCGTAAATATGTTTTTAGTTTGACAGAAAGAAATAAGAAAATAACAAAAAAACTGAGAGAAAATAGGAAAGTCTTCCCCGCTATAATGAGGGTGATTCAAAGCTTGTCATCTCCTACCTGCGAAATGAAATTGAAGACTGTCTTGATCTGAAGACCTAGTTCGAGAATGAAATGAAGCATCGTTATGTCTACCGAGAGACGAATCATGCTGCAGATTGGACTGATTGTTCATGAAGCTCAATCTTTTAGGTTCTGCTTTTTAAGAGGTTGTTTGGGACCGTTGCATTTTACGATCGTTTTGTTTTACAGTGGGCCCCGATTTATAAGTGATTTGTTTCATCTATTGTTTTGAAAAACACAAAAAAAAAAAAATGGGATATAGGCTGACTAGACGTTTAAACTGATTGACTTAATATTCTAATATATTTATAATGACAACTATTTGATATCTCAAAAAGTGATCAGCTTTTTCAAATTCTTATGTGCCACGCCACCATGGTGATTCAAGATCACTAAGGCGATTCAAGAAACGAAAATTTAACGTTTCAAAAAACCCTTTCTTTCCCAAATTCCAAAGCTAATTATTATAAAAATGTTTTCTTAAAAAACTGGACTACTAATTGCTATTTTTTTACCGATTTCATATATTTGCTGATGTGGCAAACATAACACATCAGCAGAAACAAAATGATCGTGAAACGCACCGGTCACAAACAACCTCTAAAAAAACAAGAAGAAGCAAGAAACAGCTGAAAGCCTGCAGCCTAGCAAGTAGGGAAGAGTCTAACACAAGAAAAACGGTGAGAAAACAGCATGTGAAAGCGTGTGAGTGAATGGGCAAAGATTTGAAACTGAAGGGTTCTATTAAATTAATACAAGTAGAGAAATTTGGGTAGGAAGGTGGCGTGCACGCGCTTAGAGATAAAACCTGCATCACCACGCGCTCCGAAATAAAAATAATTAAGAAACTGCAAATTATTAAGAGGAATAGGGGAGCATGGACTTACCATGTGGTCTGACGTAGAATGGTGGGCCATGGGCACTTTACTGGAAGAAATTCTGTAAAGAATATAAGAAGAATGCGTGTGTCTGCCACGCGCTTTGACATTTACCATTTACCGTTGTTGATTGTGTTTGTCACGCGCCATCCTTGCAATCTGTTCAGCTGTGTATTGAGAATTTTTTCTCATGGGAAAATCTATGACGTCGGAAAGATATTTTATCAAAACTGGCTTGACCATGTGAATTTTGATAAATGCCACTTGATTGGTTGTCATGTTTATGATACCGGTTGATTGATTGGCTAGCAATCCGCTGATCCATGCGGTCGAATTATTGACCTGTTCAATTTATACAATGTTATTTATTTATTTATTTATTTTATACTTCTTTGAATTGGATTGGGCCATTCGTTCAAATTGGACAGTCCAATGCCGATCCGAAATCCAGTGATCAAAGTGGTTTTGGTTTCTGGTCAATTTTTAAAACATTGTTCTATTTTAGATATAAAAATTAATTTTGATTTTATGATGTCAACCACTTGAAGACATGCATTTTTGGTTTTTTTTTAAGAAAAAATAAAGAAGAAGACATGCATTCCATAACACGCTGTCCTTTACACTTGTGTATATTAAAACAAGTCTTATTTTGCTTCTTGTTTCTTGTATTTCTTTTTCTTCTTCTTTTCATTCTTCTCAAAGGTGGCAAGAAAATTGTTTAAGTATAACCCCCCACCCAAAATAAATAAATAAATAAATAACACCCAACACCTGGTCGCTGCCCTTTACACGAGTGTGTATATTAAAGAAGTCTTATTTTCTTCTTGGTTCTTGTTTTTCCTTTTTTTTTTCTTCTTCTTTAAAGGTGGCAAGATAATGGTTTACGTAACCCTAAAAAAACAAATAAAACCTGCAACACCCGGCCAATTGAGGTGTTCCTCTATATGTATGATTTTATTTGTATGGTGATGATGCACGATCTGGTAGCTCCCTGTTGGAGGATAGTTCGGACACTGGACTAAATAGGTCGCTTGGTCAAGCTACAAAGAGAGAGAGAAGATCATAATACCCGGGCTACTTTTGCTAAATTGGCAATTGATTAATTGTTTTTTTTTTCTTTTTGAATAACAAAATCATATGTATTGAAAAATACCCCCTTTGTTAATACTAGGAGTGTAAGCGAGATGAGCCTATTCATGAGCTATTTGGACTTGACTCGTTAAATACTTGAACTCGGCTCACAGTAATTGAGTTAAATCTTTGTAATACCCAGCTCAAGTGGCTCGTGATAAATCGAGCCCATAATAAAATGCATTTATAATATAAATAAGCATTGATATTTTGACAATAACTTATTTATAATATAAACAAATACATTTATAATTGATTTTCATAATATATCTTTATTTATAGTATTTATAATATTAATTTATCTAAAATTTTTAATATTATTAATATACTTAATATTAATTAATTTTTAATTTTTAATTTTTAATACTAATTTATTTATAATCGATCGGCTTAAACCAAACAAAATTCTAGTATCAACTCGAAACAAGTTCAAGCCAAATACATAAAACTCAATTGAGCTCGAATAGAATTTAGAACCTGTACTTTTGAATTTAGCTCGAGCTCGAGAAGCCTGACAGTTGACTCAACTCTACTTAGGCCCCGTTTGGTTCGCGAGAATAGGTGTCTAGAATTGGAATCAGAATGGGTTATTCTGATTCCAATTGTTTGGTTGGGCAGAATCAGAATCCCATTCTCATTTAAGAGAATGGCCATTCCCTGCCCTCCTTTGGAAATGAAATCCCATTCCTTCTGATTCCAATTTTCATTCTCACTCCTATCTGAACCAAACAGATAATGAAAATTGACCATTCCAATTTCGATTCCGATTCTCACCACTTTGAGACTTTGCCTCCCAATACAAAAAAGTGAGAAACATCAATAACTCTTATTTTATATTTGAAGTCCAAACATTTTATCACCGTTAAATGTCTCAAAATCATTGAAAAAACATTGACCTTTAAAATTAAAAACTCCTAGGTGGCTCTGGTGTGATAGCATTTCAAGTAGAAACAAACAACCATGATTCTAGACATTGCCCTAGAAATTATATCATATAGTGGGCCCCAATAAAAAATATACATGAACTACCCACTAAAATGGGCTTTCTAGTTTCACCATATTTGAAATGAAATGCTATCAAAACAAGCACTACAGAGGCACACTAAAATGACAAGTTCTTTGGTGGGCCCATGATATATAGCCCCCAATATATGTAATATTAAGGTTATTGTGGGCCCATGATGTATAGGCCCCAATTTATGTAATATAAAGGCTCAAAATGCAGTAGAGATATTTTAATATTGTTTGGCTTTTAAGAAAGGAAAAAGAAAGTAAATAAGAGGTGTGTAGAATGCATGAAGATGCTGTTTCTTTTGTTTTCAGTTCTCAATAGTTTATGTTGAGGTGTTGCTGTTGTTTGAAGAAGAAGAAAGAAATTAAACTAAAGATATATGTTATAATTAGAATAGTTATTTGATCACATGTGACATGAGCAAACGCAATGCTTAAGAAGGTCTAGTGGCGTTCAGTAGCCAAACAATTACATCTGCCTTGTTATTTTTTAAATGGAGGAAATGAACTGGATCCCCTTTTCGTGGTAGAAACATTTTTAGGTTGACCTGTCCCAGATGATACTGGCTGTGCCAACGAGTCGGGTCTAGGTACATCTGCATCTGGTTCGGGTTTAGGTTCTGTTCGATTTCGCTAAGCTTGACGTATGAAATGGATGACTCTTTTCAAAAGGGTGTTCGATTAGATACCGAAAAGATATCATATCTGAAAAACTTGTGATCAATATCATCAAATATCTTAATAAATCAGATGGTATTTATTAAAATTTGGCATCATAGATCTTTCCTTCGATTAGATACCGAAAAGTTGAATAGATCATTATATCTTTAAAAAATTTATTATTTGGGAAAAAATCCTGATTAGTACCCTCTACTTTAGGCCTATTACCACTTTGGCCCCTAAACTTTAAAACGTGATGATTCAGTACTGGACTTTCAAAATGTATCAATCCAGTACCTACCATTAATCAATCCGAATTAGCCCGAATTTTCAAAATGTGTCAATCCGAAAAGACAAAAATGACTTTTGAGTGTCATCTAATTTTCTTTATCAATCATCCATTTGTTGATAAAAATGAACAGTCTCAAATCCTTGTCTCTTCTATTCAAGAAAGTTGGGGTTACGATCTCAATAAGTATTCTAGTGACTCCAAGTTTCTTGAACAAAAGAGGCAAGGATTTGAGACTATTCATTTTTTATCAATGTTTGGATGATTGATAAAGATGATTAGATGACATTTGAATGGTATTTTTGTCTTTTCAAATGACACTTAACAGTTGGTTAACGGGCTGATTAATAATAGATACTAGATTGACACGTTTTAAAAGTTTTAGTATTAAATTGTCGCATTTTAAAATTCGGGAACTAAACATGGCACTAGACCCAAAGTACAAGGTACTAATCTGAAATTTTCCCTATTATTTATTTATTTTAACAATTAAAACAAAATAAATATTCTTTCAGTTCATCAACTTCAGCTCTTACCAAAGAGCCCCTTATTATTTTTCCACTCAATTGCCCGGTCCAAATCTGAAAACATTGATTTTAATGGTGGGGTGGGCTGAATTCCACAATTGATGATAGAAAAGCATAAAACATATAAAAACATATGAGAACTATAGATTTGTTAGGCAGATCATTTGGTGAGCTTTCTATAAATATATTGGAAATCTTCCAATGAAAGAAGTTTTCATATTCCTAGTTCACATGTGTTGCTTACGGTGGTGGAAATAAATTCAAAAAATCACATGAATTATTTTTTTATGAAAAAGTACAGATAATGCAGATTTCTGAATTCCACTGCAGTCTTATAAATATTCAAAATGTCAAAAACCCTATTCTATAGCTGGCACCTACTCCAATTGTACTTTGAACCTAAAAATTCTGACCCTGGGCTGAACCATTATTCTCCCCCTTTTTATATCCATATCTGATATGTGCAAGTTTGGATTTGGTCCATACAAAACTGTCCTTACACCGTTCTCATAGCCTTTTGTAGTCGTGTGGATTGGGAATATCTCAGTACATTCTTTTCAGAGGATTACATTCCCAATGCACAATTGCAAGGTACTGTGAGGGATGATCTTGTGAGGACCAAATCAGATGTCAATGTGTGCAGTGTTTCATTTATGCTGTGGGGTCATAAGGATGCATTGTAATTAAGGTTGCAAATGGAAGATTCTTAGATGTTCGCAATGTATGGTTGGATGTTATGTTTCAGCGTGTGTACAAATTACACGTTTTTTAATTTTCTCAATAGATCAGTGTTCCAGCAAATGTACTCTCCATTTCATCCATCAATAACCTTATGAAAATTATTTTGGAACCTAAACTCAATTTGGGAAATAAATATGTACAAGGTTTAGAAATACCATATATATGCTATTGCAGTTGCATACATCTATCCCTCTCCAAGCCCTCCATTGATGGGAGCCTTTGTAGTTTTACTCTCTCTAAATTGGTACAAAAGACTGTAGAGTGGCCCTTTTATTATGAGTAATCTTTATATTAAAAATTCAAAATGTAAAAGCTATTATCAGTTGGGTTTGAGCAACTCTTTTATACAAGTTTGGATATGAGTATGGGTGTTAATGGATCGGTTTTGGGTTGAACCCCGTTCAATTAAAATCAATTTGGACGGATTGGATGAACCAATAAGTCATATTGAATCAGACCAATCCTGACTTAATCGTCAAATAATTTATTGGATTGGATTGGGCATGTCCATCTGTAATGGATTTATATTGGATTGGGTAACATTGAACCAATATCTCGTTCATTGATAGAAAATAAGAATACAGGTGTCAATGGACCCGGTTTGGATGGGAACAAATAAAAATTTAAAACTAATTTTAGCATATTGGATGGTCTAGATATTGAATTGGACCCATCCAAAATGGTCCAAAGTATTCATCAGATTGGATTGGACATGATCCATTTATAATGGATTCATATTGGACTGGATAGGATTGGACCAAATCTGGTCCAATTGACACCTCTAGATATAAGGCTGACATGGACTGTGGTAGCTAAGGGTGAGCATTCGGTTTATTTGCTTAAAACCCAACCGAATAAATCAAAATTTAAAAAACCAAATTAAAAAAAAAATAAAAACTGAACCGAAACCTAAATTTAGAAAAAGCAAAATAACCAAAACAGAAATTTTTTATTCGATTTTTGGATATTTCGTTTAAAACCAAATTTTAATAATATATTATATATATTATATATTATATATTATATATTATATATTATAAAATATATATTGTGAAATCAAATTTTAATATATTATATATTAATATATAAATATATAATAATAAAAAATTCAATTAATTCGATTAACCGAAATTCTAATTCCAAAAACCGAATAATGCTGTAACCATAATGGATGACCAATCCATTGGATCTCTTATATGAAGTATGGCCTGGATCAGCTAGATGATCCAACCACATGGCAGAAATGGGTAGTATAGAATAGCAATGCACCTTACTCAAGTTATAAAAAAGTAGGCTCTGTTTGGAAGAGCGCAAATACAAAAAATGTTTAGTACAAATGTTAATGTCTTGTTTACGAAAATGCAAAGTTGGTTTAATTTTACAACGATAATTTTGTGCTCTTGCCAAATGATTTTTAATTGTGATACATATAAATACAACTCCAAAACTGGAATCCACCTTTTTAATATTGACCAACTCTGAATGCATATATGCATTTCCACTCTTCACCATACAGAACTCTCATTTATCATTTTCAATCTGATTTCTTTTAACATCAAATGGTCCATATATCCAAACAATGCCATGGGACAACACAATAGGGGTAACCCATAGAGTGGGGTAAAATAATAATTGATCCCTATTTCTTTTTAAACATAAACATAGACACGGGCATGAATTGGTGAAACTGTTCAGCCTAAAAATGCTCTCAACAGCATAGGTTGTTGGCCAACAGCCAAAGTTAACTCCCAACCCTGGTGTAGGCAGTGGTATTACAACACCGTGGGACTACACAACAGGGGTAGCCCATCCGCCAATTCATGACCCCCTAACCCTGATGCAAGCGGAATTCAATCCCAAGCCTCTCGCCCTCGGCTACAATCAGGAGGAGGCCTTACCGCCTAACCAGTTAGTACCTTGCATTTATTCAAACAATGCCCAATATATATAAATTACAGGGGTATGAGGAATCTAAATCTGATGCGAACACAAGTGTGTGTGTGTGCAAACCTGTCTAAATGATCAATTATGATAGAACATATCAATGGTTTTTAAGATTCTCACGTTTGTATTAGTAACAGATCCCATCTGAGGTACAAATCAGTACCATAGTTTGAAGAATTTAGTTATTTACACGCAGTCACACAAAGGCTTAATCCAAGGTTCAAAGTATCAATACATACCGATTAATACATATCATTTCGGAAACTTCTCGATATGCCCTTACAGGAGCCTTAAATTGGCTCACCTGAACCAATTTTGGAAAAAAAAAAAGAACTGATCATCCGATCGATACGCCTCTACCAACATATTAATTGAGTATATCGATATTTTGAACCTTACTTAAGTAAGATCAATTTAAACTCTACATGGTTAATTTTGTTTTTGAAAATAAAAACAGCTTTTTACATTAATAAAAATAATAAAATTTTGCTGATGGGACAATTACTTTTGTTTTTAAAAGCAAATCCGAGCTACTAAGCTTTCTTTGGTTGATAATCGGATAACTATCGAGCATTGATGACGGTTGTCTTTCTTTCTTTGCTGAAAAGTGACAAGACATCAGAGTCAATTCATCAATTCACCCTGTCCTTAAAACTCGCTGTCTATCTTCCGACAGCGTGAGGTGTCCACAATGTTTGAACCTGTTTTTAAGCCAAAAACTGGGAATCGTTCAAGTAATTGATTCCGTTTTACTCTAAACCTGTTTTTAAGCCAAAAACTGGGAATCGTTCAAGTAATTGATTCCGTTTTACTCTAAACCTGTTTTTAAGCCAAAAACTGTTGAATTGATCAGTGATTCGTTGATTCGGGTGGTCAAACCGTTAATCCATGTGACAGTTGAACCATTGATTCATTGACCCAAAAACAGGTGATTAGAACGATTCTAGTTCTAAGTCAATTTTTAAAACCTTCACCATTGGTTCAATTTGTCGGTTTTCAGTTTTTGATTACCACCCCTAACTCTCACTGAATGACTGATTAACTCCATCCACCCATATGTCCCAAATGGGATTTCCTACTCACTTTTCTTACCCACTCTCTACTTGTCATGAATTGAGAGATGTGTGGCTGCAATTCATGGCAGGTAGGAAAAGTGAACAGGAACAAGGTTCAAAATTTCACAAAGTAACAAATCATATTGGCCGATACGTATAGTTCCGGTACAAGTCCGATACACAAAATGCATAGAAATTATCGGTAGTATTCCTTTTCGTTTGTATAGGTCTGTATCAGACTATTTTGGGCCCTATATCGGCCGATACAGTTCCAAAACAATCCGATACAACCTAATACAAGTCCCCTTCTCTCTAATTAATTTCATTAAATTATATTTAGGGTCGAATTATCTCTCATTAATTTTATATTTACTCTTATATTTAATTGCAATTTGTCTCTCATTAATTAGTTAATTAATCACTCCTATAATTAATGTGTAACTTTAAATTTGGATTTCAATTTTAGTTCAATACTCTTCTCATTAATTTCGTTAATTAATAACCCTCTTTCTCATTAGATTTGTTTTGTTAGTATAAAACTACAAACTTAGCAATAGTAAGATTGGAACCCTAGCCATTAATTAGGCTTTAACAACTAAAGGTCCATGACTAAGTCACGCCCGTTTTCTTGCTATAGGTTTATGAACTTTTATTTTTAAGTAAATTTTCTCTTTTTCTTAGTGTATGCTTATTCAATAAATGTTAGAATTAATTATTAAAATTTATGTATTAATAAATATTAAGATAAATTATATTAATTATTTTAAAACTAATGTCTACCAATATACATTTTAGTTTTTTTTTGTTTTTTCACATTTTAGTTATTCCATCATTTGTCAATAGTTACTAAGTGTGTCTCGATATTTCGAATTTTTTATAAATCATTAAATTACATTTTTTTTTACTTTTAAATAACTTATTTACAATCATATAAAACTTGTAAGTATCATTATTAAAATTATATCTTTCCGATATACCTTACATTTTCCATACTTTAAACCTTGAATAGAAAATCCGGATTCCATATATCCATCTAGCTCATGGTTAGGGTATACACGGGTTGAATCAGTTCAATTGCAAGCATTTTGGACAATCAAACCAACTTAATAGATTAATGAACAGCTAAACCGAAATCGACCAACCAACCCCAAGTGTTGGTTTGAGTATATGTATATATATTATATAGAGAGAGAGATTTGGTAATCAAATATACCATTTACAAATATCTTCACCATATTTGGTAACCAAATATATATTAGGGAAATTCTCACATTTTTTATTATTTTTATTTCTCTGTACAAAGAAAAAAACACTTTTTTTTCACTTTAATTAGTTCTTATTCTAGAGATAAGATGAGAACCCCAAGGAATTTTCCTTGGAAATTAACCTCTAAATCATGATGGGACACGTGTCCATATATTATGGACCCACACTTGGTGGGTCCCACTAAGATGCTATAGTAATGTATTTTTGTGAAAAATAACATTATAAGATCAGATCAGATGGCGAAAAAAAAAAAACTCTGATCCCTCATCTCTTAGGTGGGACAGGTAGTGGTGGGTTTGAAATAGTCTGTACTGGGAGGCTTGACCGTTGTATGGTCCTGTTGAAAACACCTTCCCTTAATAATTTAGAATTCAACAGCTCTCTCTACTGATAAGCATAAATATTATAGATAGCTTCCCGTTTATTGATCATCAGAATTCATCCTAAACTTTCACCGCCCATCTTTTGGACCTTCCAAAGAAACTTATCTGACCAAAATCTTAGACCAGAGAAGGAAGATTAAGCACACACACACAGAGAGATGCAGACCTCTCTGGTTTCCACATTCTTTGTCTCCTTGCTTGTGTTTTCTTCCTTGGTGCATTCACAGGATTCTTGCACTTCCAATCTCAGTCTTCAGGATATTCCATTTTCGACTACCTCTCTTAAATGTGAATCTGTTTGGGCTTCTGAGGATTTCATCCTTCGAGTAAGCTTCTCATTTTCTATATATAGCTTTCTTTGATTAGTTCTTCATACCTTGATTAACTTGTGGGAGGATTAATTTCTCTTTCTTGTTCAGTATGAACAGACTGGATCAGTATGGAACTTCATCCTCTCGACGCCAGACACGAATTCCTGGGTTTCAATTGGGTTCTCGTCCAATGGGAGGATGGTCGGCACTAGTGCCATTGCCGGGTGGGTACCGTCCGGCAGTAGCACCGCCGGAGTAATCAAGCAGTACTATCTAAGAGGGACGGGTTCTCAGTCCTGCCTGCCAGATACCGGAAGCCTCAGCGTTACAAACATGAGCATTACATCTCAATCATCACGTTTGTTCCTCGTCTTCCAATTGCAGACCACTCAACCTCAGTCTAGCCTGATTTACGCCGTTGGGCCAAGGAACAATCTTCCATCTTCGCCGGATTATCTCATGGCTGAGCACCGTTCTCAGACCTCCACATCCTTGAATTTCGCCACAGGTGAGTGCAACCTAAGTGGGTTCCTCTCGGTAGATAAGATCTATCATTTCTAAGACATGAAAATGAAAGGTTTTGAGCAATGAGATGAGTGCTCTTCCATCTGTCATGAACAGGCCAGAGCGCATCAACAAACACAGGGTCGACTCTGAAGACTACTCATGGAGCTCTGAACATCTTGTCATGGGGCATCCTAATGATCCTTGGAGTCATAATGGCTCGCTACTTCAAGCGCTACGACCCAACCTGGTTCTACGCACATCTTACCATCCAGTTGACTGGATTCGTCCTGGCAATAGCGGGAATAATCACTGGTTTTTTCTTGGAAGATCAAACCAGTGGTGATGTCGACACCCACAAGGCCATTGGGATCTTCGTCCTTGTGCTGGGGTGCTGCCAGGTTCGTCTATCATCACTCCTCTGGTTTCATTTTTGATCCTCCATTAATCCCATTGGTGAACTTATAATTCCTGTTATCTGTATATGGCCCGATTCTGGAACCAAATTAAAGAATCCAAAAACTTGCAGAGTTGGTCAGTTTTCTGCTTCAGATTTTCAACTTAGTTTGATTGGTCTTGAACTGGTTGCTCAATTGCTTTCCAATTTAATTTTCCCGGAGAAGCAATTCTGCTTTTGGATCACTCCTCCATTTGTTTCTTTCATGACTACTACTTTCTTTTTTAACTCGATTTCATTGAGAACACTGTGTAGCTGATAATGATGTTTTTGACAGTCTTTGCTTTACAGGTCTAATTTGTCTGTTTGATGACATATGCTCTTTTAATTCTTTGTTCTCTTTTCTTGATTTAAAGAGAAAAAAAAAATTGATAATTTCGTTGACTCAACGCTTCTTTATTTGGAAAGATAAAGCTTCGAGATAAGATGAGCTCATCCTAGTTAAAACTGTGGGCGTTTCTTTAATTTGTGACATGCACCCACTTACTGTTATAATTTAGGGTTTGTTTTCATCTTTTCCTCTGGATTGATCTTCTTCTATTCCTTGACTATCATGCGCCTATTTGCTTTAGCCATGTAGATATGACGTGGCATTTTAAATCCAGTGCCCATCAATCAGATAATGACAGTTAGAAGTTAGAGCTGGCCATGTGATCACTGAACCTGTTTTTGAAGTTTCAACTTTGAATTAAAATAAAATAATAGAATAAAGAAACATAAGTAAGCTTCTTTAATTTGCCACGTGGCTGCCAATTAGGGTGCATGGAATAAGGGGGATGATGATTAGGTGAACACGTGGAAGCCTTCTCGGCTGCCATGTGGTCTAGTTTCTCATAATTTACAGAAGCTCTAAGAGGTCTAATGTCTTAACTAGTCACATTGGTTTGTGGAAGAAAAGTTGCACTGGGATATCTTGTATCTTGTAATGTCTACATTCATTGACTTACTATCTTCAGAGACCTAGTTTGTGTAGCCCAAATTGGGCTTGAGCAATTGTGCTATCTTCCTAGACCAAACCAATGGCCATGGCTTCATTTTTGAAAGATTGATATTCAATTATTTTTTATATTCCAATGTTTTAAAAACAGACCCGGAATCGGAGCCATTTTGTCCACTAGTTTTCAGGTCAACAGTTCCACCATCTGATCTGAATGGATAGTTTATTGCAATTTAAAAAAAAAAAATTAAAACAAAAAATGGCCAAAAATCGTTATTTGATCAAATAGGTCAACAATCTCATCACCCTTGTCAGTAGGTCACTGACCAAATCAATGGTTTTTGACAAAAGACCGAACCAGGGGTGAAACATAACCAATTCCCTAGATGGTTTCCAGGCCAAACAGTCCAACTGTCTCGGTCAATGATGGTTCAAAAACTATGTTAGATTCAACTAGCTTCTAAATGCACGAAAGCTGGATCATCCAGCTTGTTCATTTAATCCAACCTCCATGATCAATCATCTTGACACTGTTCTTATTGAATTTTGTAGGTATCGGCATTTCTAGTTCGACCAGACAAGGCGTCGAAGATCCGAAGGTACTGGAACTGGTTTCATCACTACTTTGGAAGGGGTGCAATTTTGTTGGGGATAGGAAATATTTTCTATGGAATCAGCATTAGCAATGGTGGAGATTCATGGAATGCTGGCTATGGCATCATTCTTGCAATCTTGGCTCTTATTGTCATAGTTTTAGAGGTTAGGTTTTGGGTGAAAAAGTGATACTCTTTCTAGAAGAGTGATTTTTTTTTTCTTTTTTGTACCATACAGAGATATCCTTCAGTTCCTCCATTGTTATTTCTACTTGTATTAGTTCATTTCAGTGTTATTATTTTCTATTAATCTTCTTTGATTTGCGTGCATTAATAGGTTTTTATTCTCTAACATGTCCCCTCATGTTAAAGTCCAATGGGTTTGAAGCGCGGATAAGCATGGACCCATTTATGCCTAAACTTAATGGAAGTAATAAGTATCCAATATTAGATTAGTTGGTCTAACAGATTTGGATCATGCCATATCAAGAAACCATTCAAGATAAAAGCTTAAACTGTTAGGTGAGGTCCCTGAATGAGTTTTTATTCTCTAGGTGTGACTACTAGCCCATACAATATAATAGTGATCAATGAGCATTTTCTGCACTTTGACAATTCTTAAGCTGTGTAACAAAAAGAAGAGTAAAAAACTAAGTAAAGAAATCAAACACCAAAAGAGAAGAAATACCCACAGATTTACGTGGTTCAGCACATTAGTGTCTGTTTGGCATAGATGTCACTGTTTCAGAAAGGCAACACATCAACGCCACATTGGAAAAAAAAAGTGGTGCTCCAGAAAATTCCAATATATTTGGAACCATTTTTCCATAAAAAATAGTGCTCCAAGCCATGCCTTGGAAATCGAGAAGGCATGGTTTGGAGCAACGCCGAATTCGACATTTTCTCATATTGGAGCTTGTTGCTGTCATTAATGAGGATATGATGTGGCAGTGATGTGGACTTCCTAGAATGGGTACTAGTGCTGAAAACAGATATGGAGCACTGGTACTAAACAGAAGGTGTTGTTGCTTCAGGAAACGTCCTACCTGGCAGCAATGTTTCCAAACAAAAAAAAAAAGACATTTGTTTTCTCAAAAAATGGTGTTTTCAACCCACACATCAATAGATGTTGTATCTGCAGCATCAATGCCAAACATATATTGAAGTTATGTTGTTAGAGTATCTCAATAGTTATCATAGACTTGTAACTAGGATGGGTATCTCTGATAGCTATCCTAGATAACTGATCATGGTTATGTAGGATAGCTATCCTAGATAACTGATCACCTTATCTCATTATCATGTAATTTCCTAGATAAACTCTAACTTTGTAATTGTTATCTTCTATACATAGTTATCCTCTTGTAACTTCTCTATTTAAATGATTCAAGAGACCAGTCATCATGGACTGAGTCATTCCATTCTCATTGTTTTTTTAGTATTGCTCTTATATGGTACCAGAGCCATTTTGACAAACGTCATGGCTTCAGAAACAAGCACCACTGCTCATGCTGTCCAGAGACAAATGCAGCCTTGATCGATAGATGGTCGAACCATTATGGTGGTCTCCCTTTCTAGTTTTATGAATGTAGTCTCAATAAAATTGAATCGTACTAACTTCTTGCTTTGGAGCTCTCAAACTACACCAGCTCTCAGAAGGCATCATTTATACGGCTATGTGAACGGATCTTTTCCTTGTCCTCCACTCTTCTTAGAAGATGGTAGTAGCCAAGGATCCAACCGCAGCAACCCAAATCATGCAGCATGGATCGAACAAGACCACTTGATCATAAGCTGTTTATTATCTTCATTAGCAGAACTAGTTTTGGCTCAAGTAATTGGTTGTAAGACATCCAGAGAAGTACGGGATCGAATTTATGTTCCCTTTTCATCTACCGGTAAAACTCGAATCCATGATTTGAAATTAGAATTAGCTTATCTGAAGAAGGGTACTCTCATTGTCAGTGATTATGTTCAGAAAATTAAAAGTTTATCTAATACTTTAGCTGCTTCTAGACATTTTCTCACTGATGTTGATCAAATTCATTATCTTCTTGGTGGTTTACCTACTGAATATGATACCTTTGTGCTCTCTGTGACTACTAGACTAGATTGTCTTTCTTTTGCTGAAATTCAAAGTTTGTTACTTACCTTTGAAAAGCGCTTAGAGCGTCACTCTTCACAATCTGTATTGGATTCTCCTTCTGCTAATTTGGCCAATGAGAAGAAAACCTTCAATTGCAATCAGTCCTCTTCTTATAAGCCTCGATAATTTAATAATGATGGTGGTTCTGACAACTCCAAGAAAACTTCTTATTATAACAATAATTGCAGCATATCCAATTGCAAGAATGCCACTGTGGTTTGTCAACTCTGTGGGTATCCTGGCCATACAATAGCTACTTGTTGTCATTATATGGAACTCACTGCCAATAAGCCTACCAAGCAAGCTCATACAGCCTTATCTTCACGATTTGCTCGTGATGAAAATTGGTATCTTGATTCTGGGGCAACCAATCATATGACTTCAGATCTTGGGAATCTCTTTCTTTATGATGAGTAACATGGAACAAATCATATCCTGGTCAGCAATGGTACGGGTCTAGACATTTCTCATATTGGCTCTTCTATTTTGAATATTGATTATGGGTCCATTGTATTGAAAAATATTCTCAGAGTTCCTAATATATCTAAGAACTTGCTCTTTGCCAGTCAGTTTTGTAAGGATAATAATGCAACTTTTATTTTTGACGCTACTGGCTACTCTGTTAAGGACAAAGCAACCGGGAAAACTCTCCTCCAAGGGCCAATTAAGGGAGGGCTCTATCAGCTAAAGACAAATTGCACATCTACAGCTTCATCGGCGTTCATTGGTGAGAAAGCATCGTTTTTAGTATGGCATCAGTGGCTAGGGCATCCTCGCAAGCAAGTAGTTGCCTACATCTTATCTTCATTTCAGCTTCCAGTTTCAAATAATGACATCTTTTTTTGTCCATCCTGTCCACTAGCCAAGAGTCATACCTTGTCATTTTCTAGTAGTACTTTTGTTGCAAAGTATCCATTAGAAGTTTTATTTTCTGATGTTTGGGGACCAGCCCCTGTCTCTACAAGACATGGTTTTCGCTATTATTTGATTTTTGTTGATGCTTACAGCAAGTATATATGGATTTTTCGTATGACCTCTAAAACTCAAGTTGTCTCTATTTTTGTTGTTTTTAAGAAGAATGTGGAGAATTTATTTAACACCTCTATCAAAACTTTGCAAACAGATGAAAGTACAGAATACAAACCACTTCTCCCTATTCTCTCTGATTTAGGCATTACTCATCGTCTCTCATGTCCTCATATTCATGACCAAAATGGGGTTGTCGAATGACGCCATCGCCATATTGTTGGAATGGGTCTCACCCTCCTGGCTATGGCTTCAATGCCCAAACATTACTGGTATGATGCCTTTGAGACTATAATTTTTTTAATTAACCGGCTCTCTTCTCCAATACTGGACATGAATTCTCCCTTACAGTGTCTCTTTGGCACTAAACCCGATTACACTATGTTGTGCACTTTCGGATGTGTTTGCTATCCGCATCTCAGACCCTATAACCGTTCTAAGTTGGACAATCGATCTAAGCATTGTTTATTTCTGAGTTACAGTTTACATCACAAAGGGTACAAATGCTTGGACTTAACATCTGGACATCTATATATTTCCCGTAATGTGGTTTTTTATGAACATACCTTCCCATGCACTTCTAGTAGCCCAACTCCACCTCCCAAATCGGTTACCGACACTGTCGTTGGGCCTCCTATCGTTACATACCTGTGCACCTCTCCTCAAACCATTCTCGTACCCCCCGACTCCACCTCCCCTAGCCCACCTATTATATATACCGGTGTTAGTTTTGCCGAATTGCTACCATCATCATCAACGCCATCAGATATGCCCTCTTGCTCCACTGCGACCCCACTTAATGCTCACCCCATGATGACACGGAGCAAGAGTGGCATTCGCAAGCCAAACCCTCGGTATGCTTTGGAAGCCTCTGTTGACCCTGATGTTGAACCCTCTTGCTACACTATTGCCAAAAAAGATCCCCGTTGGGTACTCGCAATGGAAGATGAGTACAAAGCGTTGTTGCACAATGATACCTGGGATTTTGTACCTCCACCTCCTCATAAGAACATTGTGGGAAATAGATGGGTTTATAAGATTAAGAGACGTCCGGATGGGACCATTGAAAGATACAAAGCGCGATTGGTGGTGCAAGGGTTTACTCAACAAGCCGGTATTGACTTTGCTGAGACTTTTAGTCTGGTGGTTAAACCAACAACTATTCGGTTAATAATATCTCTCGCAGTTCACTATGGCTGGAATCTTAGACAACTTGATGTGAGCAATGCCTTCCTTCATGGCTATCTCAATGAAGAAGTATTTATAAAACAACCTATGGGTTTCGTTGATCCAGCATGGCCGCATTTTGTATGTCATCTTAAACGTTCCCTTTATGGTTTGAAACAAGCCCCGCGGGCTTGGTTTACTTGATTAAGGGATCATTTGGTTCACCTTGGTTTTCTGGAATCCTGAGCAGATAGTTCTTTATTCATGCGGTGGACTGGCACTGATGTCATTTTTCTTCTTGTATATGTGAATGACTTATTGATCACTGGCTCTTCTACTTCTACACTTACTTAGCTCATCTCTCAGCTCTCTAACACCTTTGCTCTTCGAGATCTTGGGGAAGCTCATTACTTTTTGGGTTTGAAGCTGCATCACAGTTCAAATGGGGTGCACCTATTCCAACGTAGATATATTCATGATCTTCTCGTTAGGACCAAGATGCATGAGGCTAAACCTGTTCATACACCAATGGCGGCATCTACCAGACTTGATGTGAGCAATGGTTCTCCTCTTCCAGAAAACACCGAATATCGTAGTGTGGTGAGGGCACTGCAATATGTTACCCTTACTCGACCAAACATCAGCTTCTCAATTAACAAAGTTTGCCAGTTTATGAAAGAACCCACTGATGTTCATTGGAGTGCAGTCAAGCGGATCCTTCATTATCTCAAGTCCACAATTGATCATGTCCTTACTTTTCGTGCTTCTCCAAAATTGGCTCTCAAAGCCTTTTCTGATGCTGACTGGGCTAGTTGCCCTATTGATCATCACTCTCAAGGTGGTTTCTATGTTTACCTGGGTCGTAATTTGATTTCACGGAGCTTGGATTGAAGCTCCCTCGCCCATCTATCATCCAGTGCGACAATTTGAGTGCCAAGTTTCTCTCCTCCAATACTGTCCACCATTCTCGCACCAAGCACATAGAATTAGGTGTTCACTTTATACGAGAAAAAGTTGTGGCCGACCTTCTGCTGATCAATCACATTCCCAGCCATGATCAGATTGCAAACATTCTTACTAAACCGCTGCCTTCAACACGGTTTCATGACCTTACAACCAAGCTTACCGTCTCCACAAGACCACTAAGCTTGTAGGGGGATGTTAGAGTATCTCAATAGTTATGATAGACTTGTAATTGGGATGGGTATCTCTAATAGCTATCATAGATAACTGATCATGGTATCCTAGATAACTGATCACCTTATCTCATTATCGTGTAATTTCCTAGATAAACTCTCACTTTGTAATTGTTATCTTCTGTACATAGTTATCCTCTTGTAATTTCTCTATTTAAATGATTCAAGAGACCAATCATCATGGACCGAGTCATTCCATTCTCATTGTTTTTTTTTAGTATTGCTCTTATATATGTCCACCAAGAATCCCATTGAAATTCTACTATATTCAATTAAATTATTTACCACTCTGGTAAAAATCTAGAATTTATGTTGTTGATAGAGAGCTAGTATTTCTACTATATTCAATTAGGGAAAATCTATGACACCGAAAATATATGGCACCAGAAGAGCTTTGACCAATCAAAACAACCCCATAAATTTTGATGAATACCACCTTTTTTTTTTTTTGAATGCATGAATACCACCTATTGGTCACATCTTTTATCATACCAGTTGGTTGGCTTTAAAATTTTCTTCCATCATGTCTTTCTATCATAGTCCAGAAAATTTATGATACTGAAAAGACATGGTAAGATGTCGTTCCCTCAATTTATCAATGTTTTCTAACCGTCGTTGACCAGGATGGTCAGACCATTCAGACTGGAAACTGTCCAAGCAACCAATTCCATTTTACCTCAAACCTGGTCCCCAGCTAAAAACCGTTGAATTGGTCAACAACTCATTGACCCAGGCAGTCAAACTGTCGACCCATTTGACCTGTTAAACGGTTTTTAGCCTTTTTATTTTAATTATTTTTAAAATTTTTGTGAATAATGGGTTGTCTGTTCGAATTGGAAGGTTGAACCATCAACCCAGAAACCGATGACCAAAATGATTCCGATTCCAGGTCAGTTTTTAAAACATTGCAATTTCTGTTTTTCTCTTATTTTATATTACAAACCAACCGTTCACAACCCACCCTAAGTTTTGATCAACTCATAGAGCCAATAAATAGATGTGTGTATGTGTAAAATGGCATGATGACCTTGAAGATTTCAATCCATTGCTGGGTGACACAATCTTCGCATGTGTTTTCAATCATATTACCCCATCCTCATTCATTTAATGTGTATATGAGTGTTATCTAGGTTAATGTTTATGCATTTTCAACTTGTTAATTGATTTTCATTATAAAGCTTTGCTGCCATGAACACATATAGCTGGCTTCTAATTGACTATATTGGTTAGATGAATTAGGGCTGATTCTGGGTATGCTGGAAATTTTTTTTCTCAGGCATCTCCACATATGCTGAACACTATCTTGTCATCAAAACCATTTGGTACATCATCTTTGTATTTTTAACGACATACCTATAGTCAATATCTATTACCTCTTAGGTGCCATTCGTTTTTGAGATTTGAAAGAAGAAAGTTGGTTAACAAAATTGTGGTTCCCATCGATCAATTTACCCATATTCTTATTTCAGAAACGTGTAAGATTCATAGCGAAATTGATTTTCTCAAGTATCTTCGCTTACTTGGTAGAGGGTAAAATTGAGTTTCTCAACTAGGGTAAATGAAAATAAAAATTGAAATGATCAAAAATGCCCTTACAAGATACATACTTATCTAGAAAATTAAACAAAAAAAGAAAATGGATAAATACACTTACCTATGAAAATAGAAAATAGGTTCCTAAAAAATGAAGAGGGCCTCACAGGTAAGTTTCACTCTCTTTAATTCTCATACTTTGCTTTCACTAACAGCATGTATACTTTATTTTTATTCCTCTTGTTCTTCATGCCATTTGATTACAGCTAAAATGGCTGAACTGAATGATTTAGTGCTTTGTCTTTAAGTGAATAAGCTTTTAAAAGAGGTTGTAAGTTCCTTAACGGGTGAAGCTATCATGGGGTTGATTATAATACCCTTGAATATTTTATCTTTTAGCAATAAGGCCCCGTTTGATTCACTGGAATGAGAGTATAGAATCGGAATCAGAATATTCCAATTCCAACTATTTAGTTGGGCGGAATCAGAATTTCATTCCCATTTCTGCTGGAATGACATTCTCCCATTTGAGGGAATGGCCATTCCCTGCTCCTCCTTTGTGAATGAAATCTCATTCCTGCTAATTTCAATTCCTATTTTCATTCCTGTCTGAACCAAACAGATTATGGGAATGAATCATTTTGATTCTGATTCCAAAAGCAGATTTCGATTCCGATTCCAACTACAAACCAATCGGACCCTAAGTCATTAACCCAACTTCAATGGTTATCAAATGGCTTGTATCAAACTCTCTGTGAGCCCTTTTAACTTCTGTAATGCGGTTTAATCCCTATAGAGGCAAGGTGCCAGACCTGTAGTTAGTGGGTTGGCCGGTGCTAGTAGAGAGTTTCAGATGGGGTCAGTGCAGGATGAACATAAGGCCCACTAGTCTTAGGGAGAGCTTCATCAGTTCTGGACTCTCTCTCTCTCTAGGATTATTGGGGAAATTATGTTGATTTGCCGGCACAGTGATGCTAATTTGATTCTTTTTTTATGGGGTCATTTTCATTCGTGTGCCTAGGTAATTTTGTTCTACCCTTCATCACATTAATTACTAATTATTATTGCATATTCATCAAATCCAACTCAATAAAAATAATAAATTGAAATACAGGTCATCTTGATTAGGTCAGTTGTTAATAATGTAATACGATACAGGGGGTTGGTTTAGTTGTGATCAACCACTCCAATATAGGTATCATGCACCAGCTAGTTTAATTGAATAAAAGGGTAAGATATAGGGAGGAAGTGTTAACAACTATTTTATTTCAAGACTGTATTACATGGGTTGTGCAAATTCTATCATTTTAATTTGTTGTGGTTGTCCAATGACTACTCTCTTGTACAGGACCATTTCTTTGATGAAAGGACATTGATCCAACTGCCTTTATTTTTCATGAGTCTATTTTTTTATGATCCAAATGTTTGTGGATGCAGCTTAATTATTAGAAGGTTGGGTTTAAAAAAAAAAATCTTCTAGGTGAGATTAGGTATGTATTTGGTATAGCTTTTGTTTATTAAATAAACATTTGTATTTGATTTATTTTTAAAATCGAGAAAAAGTATTTGATAAATTGTTTATTGACAACTAGATGACATATCAGCGGAATAGTAAATAAACGTTTAACCATCAACAATTGACACACACATAAATCAAGGCCAACTTTTATCAATACCAATACGTACGAATTAACATGATAGGATAAATGCTGATTTGGCGATGATATATAACACCGTTTATCAAATAAGCAGAAGATATACCAAACACCGCCTAACTCATTCACTAGATGTCTGCATGGGTCTTGAACCTAGATACTATATATCCTTGTTTCTGCAGTATTCAATGTTAAGCCTTCCAATTTTATAACTAAAAAACACAATGAGGTAGCTTCAGCTGCTGGGTCTGAGAAAGATGGCCTACAATAATTGAACTCTTCATCCAAATGAATAATACTATAATTCCAATAATTCTCTCATGCTTTATTTTATAGCCCAGATAAATTTCTCATGTTGGACCCCTTGTATGACAATAATGAACAATAATTCTCAACTGACTCTAACCAGCTCCCACTATAATAAAAGTAGTTTGATTCCATCAACAAACCCATGAGGAGAAAGACAAGAGATGAGAATGAAGAATTTTTGGTGGATACATTTGTTCATCTTCCTTGGTATTGCTACCTTTGTGGTTTTGTATCATCTGGCACAACTTTTCTCCATTGCTATTCTGTGTGGGATGCTCAAGGGGCAACTAATCAAATTATGAACAACTCAATGGTTGATATATCGCAGTCATCACATCTATACCTCACCTTCCAATTGAACACCATTGAACTCCAATCAAGTTGCTTTTTTTTGGTACATGTGATGCAGCTTTGGCCCCCACAAGTGGTGAGTGTTGTATGCTAAACCTAGTGGAGTTAAGATTGGCTCCCCACAGAGCATGCCCCACAGGCGTCCTACATGCACATCTCAGCGTGCATTGGGAACATATATCTCCCGTACCTATCATGACAATGTTTCTAATACACAGTTGGGATGTACTATGGGGCACATGTTGGTCGGCCATCTATGCGAATTCCAGTTAGTGAGGCAATGCTGGCAGTTAGACTTGTTTATGGGTTGGGCTTGGGTTTGACTTTTGCCAAATTTTGAATGAGGCATGGCCTGAAGCCCAAACCTGACACAGTATAAGCCAAACCCAAAGCCCAGCCCGTGAACAGGTCTAGTGGCAGCATTGTCAGGGTACACCTGTACATGCATGGGTCCACACACCACACTTGCATTCATTATTTGGAGAGACTATGTTTCCATAGGTTTGAACCCGCACATCCTCAAAGGGAACGATGCCGAGTGGCCAACTGATACTAGACTAAGAAGATCCAGTCACTTGGAATTATGTAACAGGTGAGAGCAAAACCTAGCTATTTACTTCAATTGCGAGAGTAGAGATGCCCTTGTCGCATTGAAAGGCCACTAACTAATGTTTGTCGAGTCTTGGAAAGGGTGGAATGTGATGAAGGGAAATTTGGCCCGACCTCGCAATCACCCGCACGTAGCAAAAGCAAATAGCTCGGGGCAGCAGAGCGCCCAAAACACGGGCACCAAAGGTAACTAGCAGTCTAAGAACCCGAGCTCCCTACTAAGAACCCGAGCTCCCTACTAGGAGCCCGAACTCCCTACTAAGAACCCGAGCTCCCTACTAGGAGCCTGAGCTCCCCACTAAGAACCCGAGCTCCCTATAAGGAGCCCGAACTCTCTCTTAGGCCCTAAGCCTCACAAAGCCGTGACCCGAGCTGGTCCACGGCAGCTCGGAACACTCCCTAAACCGAACTCAAGACCATCTCGCTCGCCACCCTAGTACTTCACCTCCGAAACACCAGACTGACCAAACGTACCTGACACCGAGGAAGTCCGTATCCAAGGGCGGCATGCCTGACTGATTTGGGATCTGACAGCCGCACTTCAAACAGTCTCCTGCCACCGCCACCTGCCACCGTCGTCACAAGCCGCAGGGACGGCTCCGACAAAAGGAGCAGTGGCGGTTATGCCCGGCCAGAGGGGCTGACATCCGAACTGGCAAGAGCTCAAAGATAATCATGCCCAATCTGATAGAAGCCTGGGAGTGAGTGCGCGAGGTGGTTATAAAAGGCTCCCTACCCCCCAAGAACGAGGTATGCTAACTTTGCGCTATCTGGCTTATCTTGCCTT
>NW_010729094.1:2193772-2264936 GCF_000365185.1 Nelumbo nucifera | reverse complement strand
GAAATGGTCAGTTCGGCAACAAAACACAGCTCGAAGACAGGACAACCAACACTTGAACAAAAAGGCTTCTTCATTTCAGATGATGAGGTGTACATACAAAAAAAAAAAAAAAAAAAAAGGAGTCATTCCATTTTTATAAGTCTGGGGTTATTTCATCATTATCAGAAGCCACTTCGACAACACCCGAAGGCCCTGCCTCCCACTCGGAGTCCGGTTTGGCATCCGCAGCGTTGGCCATCTCTTGAGTAATGCTCGAAGTGGATATGACGCTGGTGTCGAGCACGGGGTAGGTGTTTCGGATCATCCACCGACTTAGCACCCTGGGGCAGCTCGGCGCGAGGTCGCTTGGCCACCCATTTTCTCCTCTTCATGCCTTGGAATAAGTGCCCACCTTGGGTCCCTCGAGAGTCCATCGCACCTGCGAAAAGAAGTTCAGCATCAGTAAAACAAACAAAAAAAAAAGAGCATGACAGGACCGCTAGGGGAAGAACCTACCCGAACTCAGGCCAGCAGCAATAAGCTTGGCCTCCATCAGATACTATTGACATGTCAGCCCAAGCCGCGCCCATTGCCGGAGGCCCTTCACCGTCTCTTTATCAAGTGTGACGCCGGAGTCGGGAGCAGTCATCCCCCAGCCGGTCTGAAATAGCCACCCCAGTGCACTTCGCACCCCGAAATAGTCCCGCTTCCACGTCGGGACCTTATTAGGGAGTTCGTGTAAAAGCTTGAAGCCTGGGCGAGGAGACAGGTAGTATGCCCGCCTACGCCCAGGAAGGTGCCCCGCTTGCTTTTTCAGCATTAAAATGGAAGAAAAAATTTCCAAGTCCAAAGGAAAGTTCTCGTCGCAGAATAGGGAGATCGTCCCCACTAAAATCCTAATGGAGTTTGGGTGAAGCTGGCCGACCGTTACACCGAAGTGGTTCAGGACCTCGACAAGAAGAGGATGGAAAGGCATCCGCAGCCCCGCAGCGAGCTGCTCCTGGAATATCACGATCTCATCAGGACCGTGTTCCCAAGGAAAGCTGCCCGTAGGGATAAAATAGGCATACTCCCCAGGCAAGTTATAGTAAGTTATGAGGGATTGGAGTCCCTCAGGCGTCATGGTCGAAGGCCCGAACTGGTCCAAAACCCGACCCCGACGAGAGGTGGACGCAAAACTTCCTGAAACCCCTCGACCTACAGGTTCAACCTCTTCCTCAAAATCTACATCAGGCTCGCTAGAACTACCGGGGGATGCAAATCGGTTCGTAGAACCAGCATCAGACCCGCTTGGACTATTTGAACCCTTCGAGATAGACATCCAGGAACGGAAGAGAGTTCCAGAAAAAGCACTCACCCGGTAAGAAGACTAGAGTAGACCACGAAAGCTCAAACAAGCACAAGGAACCTGGGATGCGAGCTGAAGAGCCTGGACGCGAACTGAAACTTAGACGTGAGCTCGAGAGGTACAATGGCAGCGACTGGGGTCCCCCCCCCCCGATTTATATCCATAGCAACCAGAAAGCGACGGTCCAGATCGAAGCCAACCCAATGGACCACAGCCGCGCTGACCGCAGTCCTCCGAAGCCGAGACGTGACCAGCGCACGTCTTTCTGAAACGGACGGCGCCGGATCACGTCTTTTCGAAAACTGACGAGGCGTCGCTCACGTCTTGCCGAAATGACGGGGCGCCGGCACGCGTCTTTTCGAAACTGACAGGGTGTCAGTGCACGTCTCTTCGCAATAAAAGCGTCTGCAGCACGACTCCCAAAATTTGAGAAAACGGCTACCGACTCCCAAACGCGCGCCTTTTTGAAAAATCAAAATGCGCGCCATCAGTTGAGTAAAAATTCAAGGTACGGGCCAAAACCCTCCTGCTACCTTACAAACTCCCCACGCCAAGACAGGACCCTTAGCGCAAGGAGTGGGGGCAATTGATGAAGGGAAATTTGGCCCGACCTCGCAATCACCCGACACGTAGCAAAAGCAAGCAGCTCGGGGCAGCAGAGCGCCCAAAACACAAGCACCAAAGGTAACCAGCAGTCTAAGAACCCGAGCTCCCTACTAAGAACCCGAGCTCCCTACTAGGAGCCCGAACTCCCTACTAAGAACCCGAGCTCCCTACTAGGAGTCCGAGCTCCCCACTAAGAACCCGAGCTCCCTGTAAGGAGCCCGAACTCTCTCTTAGGCCCTGGTCCACGGTAGCTCGGAACACTCCCCAAACCGAACTCAAGACCATCTCGCTCGCCACCCTAGTACTTCACCTCCGAAACACCAGACTGACCAAACGTACCTGACACCGAGGAAGTCCGTATCCAAGGGCGGCGCTTCTGACTGATTTGGGATCTGACGCCTGACAGCCGCACTTCAAACGGTCTCCTGCCACCGCCACCTGCCACCGTCGTCACCAACTGCAGGGACGGCTCCGACAAAAGGAGCAGTGGCGGTTCTGCCCTGCCAGAGGGGCTAACATCCAATCTGACAGAAGCCTGGGAGTGAGTGCGCGAGGTGGTTATAAAAGGCTCCCTACCCCCCAACAACGAGGTATGCTAACTTTGCGCTATCTGGCTTATCTTGCCTTCGAAGGATTCGAACTTGAGCTTCGGAGCCTTTACACCGGGATCTCCTCGGAGCTTCTTCATCTCCTCCGTTTCAGGTCCCCGCTACTCGATTCAGAGGCAAGGTCATTGACAGCTAAGACCGGGCGAATTGTGCATCATCAGAATGGATCTTGCATTTCTTTATTTTTGGGAAATTGCCTAAAACTCACAATGACTTTTCAGCATTTCTCTTAAACTCACCATAACTTTTCAAAATGTCTAAAACTCACAATGTCGGTAAGTTTTATTTTCCAAAACTCACCTTCTGTTGGTGAATCGTTAATGGTTCTTAGCAGAGGTGTCCATGTCAGCACAAATAACAATTTTTATAACCAAATTACCCTTGAATGGCGAGTTAGAGGAAAATGTCTTTTTCAATTTTCAATATTTTTGTTTTTTTTATCATTTTAGTGTTTTTTATAATTTCTGTTTTTTTACATTTTTCTATTTTGTACAATCTATAATTTTTCCTATATTTTTTGCTATTTATTTGCAGTTTCTGTGTTTTCTATAATTTTTAGTTCTTTTTCTACAATTTTTATTTTTTGATTTTGTTTTTCAATGTCTATAGTTTCTATAATTTGAAAACAATTTTTTATTTTGTTTGAAATTTCTATAATTTTTTTTTATATTTTTTTGTAATTTCTATGCTTTTATGTTTTTTTGAACTTTTTTTCCATTTATTTCATGTCCAAGTATTAAAATGGTAATATATTAACACCGTTAATTTATTTTTTAAATATTTTTATATTTTTCTATGAATATTAAAATGGTAATATATTAACACCTATTAGTTTGTTTAACGTCAAGTTAGTGACATGGTGAGTTTTAGATATTTTGAAAAGTTGTGGTGAGTTTAAGAGAAATGCTCAAAACTCATGGTGAATTTTAGACAATTTCCCTTTATTTTTTGTGTATTTGATTGAAAAGTTTTGTAGGGGTAATTTTTTTTTTTTTTTTTCACATGCTTATGAATTAAAACATATGTGTAGTTTATCCAAAGTTCTTTTAAATAATTTTTTAATTTAAATTTAAACTTTTAAATGACCTTTCATCACTAAGTGACTTTTCTTACTCTAAATGATTTTTCAGTTTAAAATATCTTTTCATTTAAAGTTTCTTTAAATATGTCTTTTAATTTAAATTAGTGAACTTCCATTGAAGTGCCTCTTCATTTTTAAAAGTGTCTTTTTAAACATGTCTTTTATTAGTGACTTTTCATTAGCAACTCTTCATTTAGAACTAGGGCTGCAAATGGATCGGATCCAATTTGGAAAAAAGATATATCCCATCCAATATGAGAAGAAATCCAATGGATTTTCAAGAGTATGATTCGAATTTGAATTGGAATATCCTATCGGATATCTGATTCGATTAGAATTGTAATAACAAATTTTATGATACAATTATATTATTTATATAATATAATATATAATATTTCATAACTATCGGATCGGATTGGGTTGTGGCGGATCAGATCGAGGGATATCAAAATTCAATTTGTTAACTAAATGGATCAAACTTTTCCGATCCCATTCAAATTGTTAGTATCAAGGGAGGTATCCAAATCTGGCTCTTATTGGATTGAATTTGGATTCAAATTGGATCTGATTTAACTTATTTGCAGCCCTATTTGGAACCTTTTCTTTATTAAGTGTATTTTGATTTAGAATTTGGTAACCTTTCATAGGTGCATTTGTCACAAGGTGCCATTGGATCTCTGTATACCTAAAGGCATTTGAGAATCAACACACACAAGGAAGAATATTCTCCTCTCCTAATTTTTTTCTACACTTGTTTTTGGCATTTTCCCGTTTTCATACGTTGCATTAACTAAATTGGATTGCATCAACCAAGTTGGAAGATTGCTACAATTCGTGTGACCAAGTACTTTTGAGTGCATAGTTATTGGGAGCCACCAAAGGTTGTTGAATCCTACAACAAGACACCTACATACCTTGTATGCGCTGGATTTAATTCGGAGGAGGCAAAATTCTACTTAAGGACAATGTCCTAGACACACCTTAGTCGATAAGTCCAATTTTCTCCTTTTTCTTTTACTTGTTGTTATTGGTTTTCTACTTTTTTATTTAAATATTTTCTCTCAAATCTCTTTGATTTCTTACAACAAAATTATTCTTTCCTAAATTTATATTTCTATCCCCACTTTGTTATTAATAGTATCCATATACACTACCTACAAGGGATAAAGACCTTTGGCATCTAGTAGATGTTGATTGGGGTGCTCACGGTTTGGTTAATAGAATCATGACACTTTTTTTGAACTAACTGGTACCACCGGTTTTTGAAAAAATGGAAACCAAAACCAAATGGTTAACTGATTGTTAACAATCGATAGTGCCAGACCTCTTCCTATCACATTTTGTTAGCAGCTGAAGATGCTAGAAGACCTTGGCTGCCCTCATGGCCATAAAATAGAAGCCCAAGGAATCATTGCAGAGTTGTATCTAGGGCTTCAACATTGAAGCATTAGAAGTAAAGGACCTTAAGAAACCACCTCAAAACATGGCCAAGTTCCTAATGAGGGTAGAGAAATACATCAATGCTAAGAAGACCGAAGCCAGTAAGTGTCCACTAGCCCAAGAGCAAACCGATAGGAAGAGGAAAGACAGAGACTAGTCAAGGCTCAACAGCTCATATGGCAGAAAAGAAAAGAAAAGAAGCCATTCGCACCATCATACAATAGCTACACTCTGTTGAACACTACTTGAAAGGGAAACTAAGTCGGCGACCAAGAGTACATGCGATGGCCAACTAAATGAAGAAAAGCCCCAAAAAAGGCAACCAAGACAAATACTGCAAGTACCACCGTAGCATCGGCTATGACACAGAAGAATGTCGCAAGTTGAAGAACGAAGTAGAGTCCCCTATCAAAAAAGGGCATCTCAAGGACTATGTCTAGGGTGAACGCCTAACGAGATCGGCCTTGAAGGTAGTCGATTCCCAATCAAACAAGCCCCTTGCAGGGGTCATCAATGTCATTTCTAGAGGCACAGTATCCGAAGGAGGAAGTTCCTCTGCCCATAAGGTCTATGCCCAATAGATGCAAGTAGGACACAAGCCACCGAAGAGGCAAAAGCTAGAGGAGGTTATCACTTTCTCCAACAGCAAATTGAAAGGGGTCTCTACACCCCATGATGATGCACTAGTGGTCATAATCACCAACTACGAAGTTGGAAGGATCTTCATAGACGACGACTTTTTATTTGACATTTTGTTCTTTGAGGCCTTTAAGAAGATGAAACTGCCCTTGGATCAACTCCAACCTTCAACGTCCCTTGGGTCAGTTACTTTGGGGCAGCCATGTACCCTAAAGGGAAGATCACCTTGCCACTCATGGTGGGGGCAGAATCTCAACACACTACCCTGATGACCAAGTTTTTGTTCGTCAAGGTTGGTTCATTGTATAATGCCATCCTCGGCTAGCCGACCCTGCAAGCACTCAAGGTGGTGGTATATTCATACCATCTAGTGATGAAGTTCCCCATGAAGCACGACATCGAGGTGGTCCGAGGTGACCAACAGATAGCCAAGCAGTGCTACATAATAGCACTAAAAGGAAAGAACAAAGAAACTCTACCAGTTGAAGGGCTTGACCTTAGGGATGAACCAATGGAAGACCTCATTACCACACCCCTAGACAAGGCCAAACCTAAAAAAACTATATAAGTTGGGTTTCTCCCCTCTAACAACACCCTTTCCGAATTGGTAAGCTTTCTCAAAGTCAATGATGGCGTTTTTGCTTGGACTATCATTGAAATGACAGAAATTGACCCTTTCGTCATTACTTACAGGCTGAGTGTGGACCTAAGTTATAAGTTGGTTTGGAAAAAGAATGCACTAGAATGCTAGGAAGTGATCAAAGAGACCGATTTCACAGATCTAAATAAGGTTTGCCCTAAGGATAGCTTTCCCTTACCGAGGATAGATTTGCCTCATCGACGCCACCTCTGGGTATGAACTCCTCAACTTTAACAATGCATTTTTCCAACTACAAATAGATCAGGATGCACCCTAGAGATGAAGAGAAGATATGCTTCATCACAGAGCACAACACATGCTACTATAAGGTGATGCCTTTTGGACTAAAGAACATCGATACCACCTATCAAAAGCTTGCCTACAAAGTGTTCAAGGATTAGAGGCCACAACATCGAAGCCTATATCGATGATATGGTGGTGAAAAGTCTCAAAGCCCACTAGCACATTATCAACCTCGACAAGGTCTTTGAAGTCTTACAGAAGTACTTAATGAAGTTGAACCCCACAAAGTGTGCCTTTGGGGTTACTTCGAGCAAGTTCCTCAGCTTCATAGTCACATAGCGAGGCATGGAAAACAACCTTGAGAAGATTCAATCCATCCTCGAGATGGAACCCCCACAGTTGGCCAAGGAAACATAGAAGCTCACAGGCCGCATAACAACACCCAATAGGTTCATGTCTCTATCAGCCAATTGATGCCTACCCTTCTTCTGAGCCATTAAGAAACTAAAAGACTTCAAATGAACAAAGGACTATTAGAAAGCCTTCGATGAGCTAAAGACATATTTGGCCTCCCCACCACAAATGAGCAAGCCAAACCCAAGAGAAGAAATCTACTTGTAACTATTGATGGGCGATGAAGCAATCAACTCAGTACTGGTTCGAGAAGAAGACAGGATTCAAAAACTAGTGTACTAGGTGAGCAAGGTTCTTCCCAATGCAAAGACTAGATACCTTGTCCAGAAAGTTGAGACACAACTTCCAAACTCACTCCATAGTCGTCATGACCAACCAACCTCTGAAGTAGAACTTGCAAAAGTAGAGATCTCGGGTCGGCTGATGAAGTGGGTAACAGAGCTGACAAAGTTTGACATCATTTACAAGTTGAGGCCTACAATCAAAGCCCAAACATTATCAGACTTCCTAGTCAAATATACCTTCAGCAACAACGTCCTAGCACTAGAAGAACTCTTACCAACTTGGACTTTGCATGTAGATGGATCTTCTAAGACCAAGGAGAGCTAATTTGGCCTCATCCTATTGACCCCGAACCATAACAAAGTAGAATATGCACTTTGGTTCAGTTTGTCCACCTCAAACAACGAAGTTGAGTATGGAGCTTTACTAGTTACTCTGCACTCAACCAAAGATTTAGCATTAGAGCAAGTTGAGGCCTTTAGCGATTCACAACTAGTTATCAACTAGGAGAAAGGGGAGTACGAGGCTAGAGAACCTACCATGGCCAAGAACCTAAGAAAAGACTAAGAGTGAATTGGACAGTTTTTGTGCTTCACTCTATTATAAGTGCCACGGTTGGAGAAGCTAATGCCCTCTCTAAGCTCACCAACTCCTTGGGCTTCGACCTCGGCCGCACTATTCGCATTGAAGAATTGGCTAACCCCAGTATTAAAGAGAAGCAAGTGTGCCCAATCTAGATGGTGCCATGCTGGAGGGACCCAATCCTTGCCTATCTACGTCATGAACATCTACTCGATGACAAGAATGAAGCCAGAAATGCTATGCACAAATTGGCTTGGTATGTACTACTTGAAGACAAGCTTTACAAAAGATCTTTCACACTGTCCTACCTCAAATTCCTATGTCTAGACAAGGGGAATTATGTCCTTAGGGAGATGCATGAAGGCCTCTATGGCAATCCTCAAGCAGATACATGAAGGAAGATGTGCTCCAATAAGTCTAGAAATGCAACCGATGCCAGAGACATTCCAACATGCCCTATTAGCTTGCCACAACACTCTCCTTCCTTAGTATCCCATGGCCCTTTGCACAATGGGGGATGGACATCCTCTTCCCCTTTCCTCCTACAACGGGATAGAGGAAACACCTAACTGTGGCAATCGACTACTTCACCAAGTGGGTGGAAGTTGAGCCCCTTACAGTCATCACAGCGAGGAACATTCCATAACTACTTCTGTAAAAACATTGACTACCATTTTGTCATACCTTACATGCTTGTCATTAATAATGGCGGACAATTTGATAATGCCAAATTCAGGGAGTGGTGCACAAATTTTGGGATAAAGTAGCGGTACACCTTGATTGGCTACCCTCAAACAATTTGTTTAGCCAAGTTCACCAACAAAACCATCCTTGATGGCCTAAAGACTAGACTATACAGAGCCAAAGAACTATGGAAAGATGAACTCCCAAGTGTATTGTGGGCTTATAGAACAACACCTTGATGGCCTAAAGACCATACGATACTTCGAATTAAAGCCTAAGATGAGGCTAAGAACAGTGAAAAACTCTGAGGTAATCTTGACATACTAGAAGGTGTTCGAGAACAATCTCAAATTAGAGTTGTATCCTACTAGTAAACAGTAGCACGATATACAACTCCCGAGTCAGAAAACATCAATTCAAGGTGACCTAGTCCTCAAAAAAGTCAACGTTCCAGAACTTGGCATGGGAAAGATCGACCCCAACTTGGAAGGGCCATATAGAGTCAAACAAGTGGTGAGACCAGGAACCTATCAACTTGAACACCTTGATGGAAGATCAGTGCCATACACTTGGAATTCAGAGAACCTTCGAATGTATTAGCATTCATGTAAGCTGATGTCTCAAGTGTAATGAAAAACCAAAATTTTCTCTTTACCATTCTCTTGTACTTGCACTTTTAATTACTTAGTGCAATTTTGTATGTGACTTCTCATGACTCCGACTTGACCTTAGTTACGAACTAAGGCATACAGCCCTAAACGGCTACATGCTCAATAGGTCACCTCAACCAAACGAAGGACCACTAGACCTTGCTATTGTTTAGGTGCTAAGATAATTAAGACTTAATAGCCCTTGGCCATCACAAGTCTAACTACCAGCGCACCACACCAAAGTACATTGCACAACTACACCAAGCGTAAAATTCAATTTCCATTGAAGAGAGAGAGAGAGAGAGAGAACAAAATCAAAAGGGCATGCAGGGTCGATAACAAGAACATCTTTAAAGAGAAAAAATAAAATTAAACTCGGGCATCCCTAGTCTACCCCTTAGCCTCAATCTCCTACTTGTCCTCAGTTGTTTTCAGGCTTGTCTTGTCCTGCCCAACTTCAGCAAAGGGGTCTAAAATGCCTACATGACCATTTATCTCAACCAACTCCCGCTTAAAGTTGCTCTTGACCTTGGTCTTGGTCCTCACATATCTCAACGATTAGGATTAGACCTTGAATTAATTACAAAACCCGATAGATACCAAAGCCAACTATAATACAAACAAGTTAGGATATAGCAGCAAATTATAATAGGATAACTAGCCAACGAAAGGAAAGTTAAACACTCATCTTGGCTATTTTGTCTAATAACATCCCCTGGATAGTTGAAGACGACTCCTAAAACTAAGATTAATGGTTTTCAAGGAGCAACTATCCCCACTGTGAGTTGCTAGCTGACACCTTCCTTCAAGATTGTATCGCCCTCCTTCGCATTCTAAGTGGGGTGGAAAGGAGCTTGTGGATTAGTGGCTCTTCATCCTTATTCCTTAGCAATGCAGTCAAGGTAGTGAGAAGCACCACCTATTAATGGGTTGGAGTTGTGGAAGGGCCCTCATCTCGGCGTGAAGAACCATTTGTTGACATCTATTATCTTCTAGGGCATGTTGTCCTTTCTTCCATCAGAAGGCGTCTTCGTTGCCACTAGGGGTGTCCACGGTTTGGTTAACCGAACCATGGCACCTTTTTGTAAACTGAATCGGTGGTACCGGTTTTTCCAATTCATCAAACCGAAACCGAACCGGTACCACCGGTTAATTGGCCTGCCGGTTTTGGTTTTTAACCGGTTCGGTTCTTTGGTTTTTTATATTTATAATATATATTATACAAATATATGTATAATATTATGTAATAAATAATAAATGATATATAATATATTATAAATATTTGAAAAATATATAATATATTTATAAATAGGTCATTATAAATATAATATATGTATATATTTATATATATAATGAATATATATTTAAATATAATGCATAGAAAATATGTGACATAAATTAAAAATATACATAAAAATATATATACCGGCCGATTCGGTTACCCATTGGTTTTTTTGTAGGTTAACCGAAAACCGAACCGGTCCTTTGGTTTTTCAAAAATCTTGAACCAAAACACAAACCGATCGGTTTGGTTGACCATATTTTGCGGTTCGATTTTCTTGGTTTGGTTTGGTTTTTCGGTTTTTTATGGACACCCCTAGTTGCCACCACTCTCTTCTAGGCAGCTTTGGCCTCTACCTTTTTTCTTATAGCATCGGCTGTTGCCCTCTTTTGGGCAGCCACAACCTCAAATCCCTTCTTCACAGTCTTACCCTTATCGGCAACTATCTTCTTTGTAGCCTCGATAAGCAACTTCTTTTGGGAAGGATCCATATCTGCACAAGAAAAGTGCAAGTCAGAAAGCAAATCAAGGAAGATTTCACTTGACAATGGGTAATGGAAGTGTCACTACTATGGGGGGGTAGGGCTGAGAATAGCTTCTACTAAGTTCTCTTCCCACACCAGGGGCTTAGCCTTGAAATCTTGCATATCCTTAAACCGTTTAATAGCACCTCCTCTTCTTTGGAGTTGGTCAACTTTATCTTCTCTGCTAATAGGCTCCTCCTGCACTAGGGGCATGACCTTGATCCACCATCTTCCCCTGTTGGAGCTAGAAGTAACACCATCCCTCACCAATAGGATGCTTCCTCAACGCAAACAAGTTTATAAAGAGATTGAGCATCAATAAAACCCCTTAGTGGTGTGCCACTATGAGGACAACAATGATGGTCCTAATGGTGTTAGGTGTAAACATGATGAGGGTAATCTTGTAGTGATTTAAGAGAGTATGTATGAGGGGATGCAAAGGAAACTAAAGCATGAACTGCAGATAATGCTTGTGAGTGCACACCTCGCCTTCCTTGGTTGACCAAGGCCTGTCACCCACACAAGGAATCCTAGCCCTATAGTCGTCGGGGATATGGTACTTATCACAAAGTCTCATCTATATCCGCATAATGAAGGGTGCAACCCAACTCTGATTGTACGGCCTTGGCCAAGGTGTTCTAGAAGCTCCCTAGCAATGATGGAATGTGAATGATAGGCTTCCAACCCCTTCTCTCCTTCCTTTTTTATTGTAAAATGGACATTCCAAATCTTTTGCATCCAACAATCACCACTATCTCAACTCAACTACCCGACACAACAACCTCCACGTGGCACTAGTCTTGATAATAAAAACGATGCCAAGAGGCCTGATCCTAGTTTGTCTCCACCCACTAGGTCAGACCCCCTCAAACTAGCACTTCAATGTGTCCCATGTCACGACCTTTACCGATCGATGGACGAGAATGCAATACTGAACCACAACCTTCATCAAAAGACAAAGACATAAAGTGACGTCAGGAACAACCTCTAAACTTCGTATCTCTACTCCCTTCGCCCGAAGTCAAGGTCTATATGCCTAAGCTGGCATTGACCTCGGCCCAAGCCTCGGGAATGGAGGGCAATTGATACAGGTGTTATTGGTCACTTCGGTGCGCCCAAGGGACATTCTTATCATCTCGGCCTCATACAAGGGCATCTCTATCCTTTCTCATTGTCTTTAATGCGGGAGCCTTCACTGCAGGCATTACGGTCCTGGTCGAGCCATCCCTAGCACATTTATGGAAGGATAATGCTTGGTCGCGTGGATCACGTTACCATTAACTCCCACAGTCAAGGTCCCTAACGTGTAGAGCCATTACACAACACACACCATGTTGACTCCCGGGTAGCATTGACTATATAAACGACCCATGGCCTCAAATAGTTCTCTTACACACATTAATACTCTCAAGTCTCAACCGCTCTTTCTTTCTGAGACCACATCTCGGGGACTCTGATGTCTTTTGACTGTTCGTAGGTGGAACCCTTGGCCTCTTCACCTCGGAAGTGATGGAGCTGCCCTTGTCTCCAGATTTGGTAGCAACTATACATGCATACTTTCTTTATCTCATTTGGTTGTTTTCTTATGCAACTTAAAATATATTGCAAAAATGAGAAAATTAAAATAAAAGAAAAGCTAATCTACCTGAATTCCAACAAACAAAAGCCAACAATTCTTGACTAGAGAATTGGGAGGGAGAGCAAAAGTTTATATAACTCCTTTATTTTATTTCTATTAGTGTTATCAATGGGTTGGTTCTTTCTGGATTAGTGTTGACCCAGTCCTAACCCGATAAATAAATGCACATAACCAACTCCAAACCAGAGCTATTTACTTGCCATGTTGACCTAGTAAGACCCAATTATAATTGACAACAATTCTTTTAACCTATAATTTATATTTAACAATTTACTTGCCATGTTGGCACCTTTAGTCCATAATATTACAAGTATATTATGATGAAAATAGCTATTAGACTTGAGGTATAATATAGTAGGGGCGAGCAAATAGGTAGGTTTTACCTGGAGCCGACCTCGAACCAGCCTTGGACCGGCCCTACCCAATTTGTTATAGGGTAGGGTTTGGTTCCAAATTCTTGGAATTGACTCTCACCAAAGTCAGTTCCAAGGTCTAGGGGTTTACCCTACCCAAACCGACCCAATAAACTGGCCTTGAAATAAACTCCAAAATATTTTTAAGTTTGTGAAGATTTGAGCTCAAGCACTCATGGTTACAAAATCCATGGTCCCACTTGACCATTGAGTTACTTAAGTGATTTGATCATTTATTTTCATTTTAATATTTGAATGTGTATAATAATAATGCAAAAGGTAATATTTACAAAATTTAAATTATAATGACAAATTTTGAACCATATACTAATATATTATGATAATCTACATTAAATTACTTAATTTAATTAATAACATAATATAAGTTTTAAACTATATATTATCATTATTGAAAATCAAGTTTTTAAAGGACATGTTTTAGTTTTTTTAGAAGGAGAGTAGAGAAAGAAAGGTTCCATGGGTAGACCCTAGAACCAATGTTTTAAAAACTGACTCAAAGGCCATACCATTTTTTTATATTTAATTTATGCTTTTTAATTTAGTATTTTTTACTTTTAAAAATATTAAAAATTGCAATTTGAGGACAAAAAAGGGGTTTTTCGTGAAAATAGCAAGGCAAGGCGCTTACACCACCTTGGGACGCATAGATCTCAAAAAGTTACCCAAAATAAAAAAATATCACCCCAATCGGGCATCAAAGTGCAAAATTATGGCCTTCAAAAGTTTTCATGCACTAAGTGTGCAACCCACGACCCAGTCACCAAGTCAAACGGGTCAATGGTCAAACAAATCGGGTCAAATGGTTCTTGACCAAGTCAATGGTTTTTGACTGTCTAACGGGTCTTGACTGAACTAGACTTGGAATCCTAGTTGGGTGACGGTTTGAATGGTTCGACTAGCCAGGTCAATGGCGGGTTCCAATTTCAATAACCTAGAATCAACTCCTACAGGGTAGGTTTCAGGTTCTACCATGGAACCAAACCAAATCGACCCATTCTCACCCCTATAATATACACATAGATTTGGATCTTATTTGATTGGAACAACCAAAACCAGTTCCAACTCAACTATATATCAAAAGACAAAGTATCATTACCCAATATCCACCCAATTATGATGATAACACATACTAAAGACCCAGACATTATATATTTAGGTTAGTTTGGTTTGATTTTTTCAAATCTTTTCAACCCATTGACATCCTATTCCTATCATTGGCACCCACGTATAGGGCTGCAGCTTGGTTCAAGTTAGACTAAAACAAAACCTGAAAAAAGTCAAGTTAGGTTGGGTCGGTTTGAAGTTTGGATTAGGGGCATTGTTGTTAAGGTGTCTAAGTGATTATAGGTGACACTAGACAACACTGAGGCCACAAGAATTTTACAAAATAAAGAACTAACTTTTATCTAGCTAATTCGCTAATGTTATATACCATTCAACATGCACATTAATTGAAAAATAACATTCTTTTTCTTAATAACATTAAATTTCCTCTCAAAATGTGGCAAACCATCAACCTAAAAAATAACAATATTTTAAATATATAAATTTCATTATTTTAAAAATAATACTATTTGTAAAGAGCAATTTCATATCAATTAGCAGCTAGGGGAGGCTATTAATTTTATATAATAAAAATTCAAGATGGAAAGTTAAATAGAAAATGAAAATAAGGATGCAGTTGTTGTTTTATTTAATTGAAGAGAAACTTCTCTATACTTCTATTTCTTTCTTCATTTTTCGCTCAAAGCCCTTTGGGCTTTTAAATTTCAATAATAAACTAAAACAAAGTATAAATGATATGTAATAGAATGTCAATACACATATTAATAAGATGTAACATTTTTTTTTTGATAAATAAGATGTAACAATATAGATGATATTATAATAAGGTGCATACATCATCATTTTTGTTGCCTAGAGAGGTGCCTAATTGCTAGGCATTTGGATGAGGCACGTAGGTGATGCATTGACAATTATAATTAGGCATCTGGTTGAAAACTATGAACCTGACTTAACTTCCAATTGGTAGGGTTAGATATTGTATTCATTTGTATGAATTTGGTAGTATGTATGTACGTATGTATGTACGATATGTATGTATGTATGTGTGTGTACTTAGGTTTTATAGTCTATTTATAAATTTGGTTTCAATATTATGCCTTTACTAAATTGTCATAGATTCAAGTTTCATACATGTTATTTTTGGTTCACTTTTTTCATGAAATACAATATCAGAGTCACTTTTAATTCATTTTATTAATAATACATAATGTTCTGATCAATTTTAGTCTATGTTCATTAATCCTAGTCAATATTCAATTATAATCAAAATTCAATTTGAATCCAATATAAATATGATGGATATGATCCAATTTGAATTTGAATATAAATAAATCAAATTTGGATCTACCTATATCAAATTCACTTTGATCAATTTGCAGCTGTACGGGTTGAGTTAGGGTTGTGGACTTGACCAACTTGACTTTTTTTTCTCTTTTTGAAGCCCCAAAAGGCCATTCCATTAACTTAAATAAAGTTACACTTTAATTCTCTCACAATATAATGTTAAACAAACTTAAAGAAAGTATATAAACATATATTTATGTATGTAAGTACATGTGGGTATTTGTGTATTACATGTGCATATGCATATATTTATATATGCAACTATGCATCTATAAATGTATGTATGTACACATGTTATTATCTTTGTATATGCATGTACGTATGTCAACAATTTTAATTTTAAAGGCAAAACTTTTCCAAAACATGTTTATCTATAAGTATATAATGTTGATACTTAGTTTACCATCAAAGTTAAATCATATTATCATCATGTTATATATATAAGAGTAATACTTTACAAACAACATTTGTCCAAATATTAATTTAAAATCCATTTTCTAATTTTTTGTTCTTTTTTCTTTACTTTCCCACGTGCATACACTAGTATATGATAAGATAAAAGACTTAAACCTCCTCTAAGATTTATGCTAAATACTAAGAATCCCCTCTCTTTTTAAAATGGACTAATACCTCCTACAAGATATATTTTTAGCCATTATGTCTAACAAAATTGTTAAAAAACAAATATGCCCATATGGGCTTAGATAGACTTTAAAAAAAAAAACATCTTCAACCTTCTAGCAGTACTAACTGTTGTCATTGCTCCCATCATTGTTGCAACAAGTTGTTGGTCATATGTGTTTTGATGATAACAAACTCGTTGAAGGTATTAATATGATGCGACTCCAGATGTATAGATAATTTTGATTCTCTTGCATTTGAAATGGAAATTGAGCAAGAAATGCAAAACTTTTATCTTTGGAAGATTAACAAGATCAAGTTCAAGAACTTCAAGAGTCTTTTGTATACAAACTTGATGTAATTAGCATGCATGTGCAATGCATAAGCTCATTATAGACCCACAATGGTTCAACTCATACCTTAGGAACCAATGGTTAGGCTAAGTAAGGCCTTAGGAAATTTCCCAAACCTTGAGTTAAGAAGAAAATTTAACCCTTATTGTAGCAATTACTTGAGCTTTACAAAGAAACTTGTAGCAAGCAATTGACTACTTAACCCTTATTGTCAACTAACTGCAATAGGCTGATTTGGAAGCAAGGCACAAGTAGTTGACTACTTAGACCAAGTAGTCTACTAACTGAGATAGTCAAGCCTAGGAAAGTTACTCTTCATCTGAGAGTCGACTATCAAGGCTACGTAGTCAACTCCAGTCAAGCATGTTAGAGTCCCGTGACTCAGATAGATTTAGTCAATTACTAGAGTTTAATAGTCAACTACTTTACATAGATTCCTCTCTAACAAGAGGAAAATTTTGACCATTTGAAGAGCAACAACTCTTTCCTCTTCAAGCAAGCTTTGAAACCTATTGGAAATTATCTCTGAAACTTTCCAATAGAAGTTTGATTACTCTTCAATAGACTAAAAATGTTCAAATTCAAGATTTGGATCCAAGAGTATTTAATCATGTTTTCAGTTGAAAAACCCTAACAAGAATAAGGAAAGGAAAACAAGTGAGAAAGAGAAGAAAAGAGTTTTAAGAGAGTTCTTCAGCCAAAAAGAGTGAAATCTTAGTGAGAAAATGAAAAGATGAATTTGATTTATAGTTGGCTTCTAACTGAGAAATCTAACTCTCTTGAGAGTTTGAGCCCTAGTATTATTGTATATGTGCACAGTTGCATTTGAATAGTTTTGCATTGTACTTGCATATTAAATTTATAGAGGCATTTCATTATTGTTGTATACATTCTTCACTGTTATTGTTGTTATGATTGGGATTGAACATTGAAAGGTTGCATAGCACCTATAAGTCTATCTAGGAAGTTGTAAGATTTTTTTAACACCCAAAAATCTAATTGGTTAATGGATTGAAAACTCTTAGGTAGTGTAACTGAGGAGAGAATGTAGGTTGTGAATAGCCAAACCTCTATAATTCTTATATGCTTTCTTGTTATCTTTGTTTTTACACATACTTGTGTATATACATCTAGTTTTACAACAGTTGTCCATTTATTCATTGTTGCATCCTCAATAGAAGAAGAAATCTTAAGAAACTTTTTTAAGAAGCCCAATCCACCCTCCCCCTCTTGGGCTAGGCCATTAGGCAACACAAGTTATCAACAATGGGATTGGGGCCACCTCTTACCAATCCAACATATTTCTTCCAACTGAACAGTAATACTAGCCATCTCACTGGATTCTAGTGTAACTAGATGGGGTGAAGAGAGTACCAATGAAGAAGGGGAATTTCTCCTAATTCTCTAGCAATCTTAGCTCAAGGCCATGGGTATCAACTGTTTTTACCATTGTGAAATAAAGTTTCAATGAGCATTGTTTGGAAAAAATGTGTCTTGAGAAGCATTTTCCCCATTTTTGGGCAGCTATAGTGACATTATTTCATCTATTGAGAAATTGATGATCGATCATAAGTTTGCTTGGTAGAAGTTATAAATGGATCTCTCATCAAATCCAATGAGATTGGACAATAATTGGAATAGTAACAAAGGTCTTCCCAATTTCCTGATAAATAAGACTCTTCACCTTTTGTGCCTTCTTCTAATTTCCAAAACCCATTTCTTCTTTTTCTTTAAATCCAAAAAGCAAGAATCTGCAATACCTAGTGAGTGAAATGAAGCCTTTTGAGTACTTATACAGTTGATTTGTTGTTCCCTTCATGATTATAAACCTATTCCTATAGAAGCTCAATCTTAGTTTTACAAAATTTTTGTTGCTTGAATCCTTAATTTTTTGATAAAGAAAATTCATAATTTCACAACATCGAGCATTCTTCCTTGCTCAAATTCATCAAGTAAACAAATAACTTGGATCTTCATGCTTTATTTTTCAAAAATTCTAAATGCATTCTAATGTCTAGAGTTAGATGAAGTTTTTTGAATGTCAAAATTACATCAAGAAATGTGATATTTTCTGGTTGAGGTTCATGGAAGTTGTTATGTTCCTTAGGAGAACTTACCCCTAAAAGTTATCTGATAGAGGGAGGGAACCCAAGCACATATATACCCACAACAGCATCCCATACTACCGGTGTGAGATACTTTACATTATCATTCCATACTACCAATGTGGGACAAATGGATCATAACATTCCACCATGCTCTATAGTCTCGGCACCCACATATGCTGGCTTTGCACTAGTCCACCTAGTCTCGGCCGAACACTGCAATACTGACATCACCACTTGCGCCACATGATTGCAACTGGGAGCCATAGTGTAGGTTCTGATACCATTTGTTATGTGCCTTAGGAGAACTCACCCCTAAAAGCTAGTTGACAGAGAGAGGGAACCCAAACACATATATACCCCACAAAACATCCCATACTATCAATGTGGTATACTTCACATAGCACCCCATACTACCAATTTGGGATAAATGGATCATAACATAAGTGGTCAAGAACCAAGGTATTTTGTAGTAGAAGTCATAGTTGACTCAACTAAGAGTAATTAATAATAATCTATAGAAATCTTTGACCAATAAACGAGAAGGTAATACTCCTATAGACAAAGAATAGCTGTAGATAGAAGGATTGAGTCAGACTCAGAGTCCCTAAGAAAATCAAGAGGATGACAAAATCCTTTATCTTCTGAATTAAAGACCTAGAATTCCTACGTTGGAAGGGGAGCGCTCGACTTCTTTGTTTTTTTTTCCTTCAACTTACTACTTGATGATGAAATAGTAGTTGCAATGGTCAATTGAATGCCCATGGGTCTCTTTTGCTAAATGGGGAATATTTTAGAGGGGCAAAATTGGATTTTTGAAAAAATTTAACTATATGTCAATTAATATGCAACTGGTCTTGATAAATTCTTAATGGAGGGGAGACTTTTGTCTAATAATGTCACCTGACAAGGGAGGCATTAGCCCGTTTTGAAAAGAGTGGAGGTTTTAGTATTTAGCATAAACCATGGGGAGGTTTAAGTCTATTTCCCTATATAACGCTAAAACGGAATTGACACAATTCTTAAATTAGGAATAAGGAAAAGAAAACATTTGCCAAAGGTAGAGTATTGATGCTGACCTCCACATCCCACTATTTATTGGGAACATCTATTAGAAAAAATTATAAACAAGAACGGGAGATGTTCCCGATGTACAGTTGGAATACGCCGTGAGGTTGGCGTGAGGAACACTCTGTGCAAACAGGATTTTCTATTCGTTTTTCTTACTCATTCTCTATTCGCCGTGCATTGGTTTCAGTGAGAGGCCAAAACTCCTTGAAAGTAAAAATCATGTAAACACTCTCAAGGTGTTTGGTTTCATTTATGTGCGGTAAACATTTTGTACTTGTATGATTGTAAAACTGAAAAATACATTTAAGGAAGACGTTTATGACACATAGACACCATTAGACACCACATCACCAAAATAAAAGGAACCAAACATATACTATAATACAACCGTACAGTACATTAGAAATATTTCCCATAATTAGGTTAACTCACATGGTGAAACATAAGTCAGATTAACCTGAGCCCAACCCGCCAACTTTGGATTAGGGTTTAACATCTCGGGTTGGGTAAGGTGCACTTAAACCCAACCTAACGCGGCCCGACTTGAACTCAACCCATGAACTAAACGGGTCCCACAACTTGCATAAATTCTTCTGGTCAGAAATTCAGAATCCTTGAATCGTGGTATGAGCGAGTGATTTGATTGTACTTGACTCCGAGTAGACTCATAACTGGATCTGGATACATCTCCGATCTCCGTCTCCGTCTCCGAGCCGCATCAAATCTTTCAATCCATTTTTCAGGCTCATACCCATCTTCTCTCCTCCATTTATGGCGTTCGAATGACGGCTCCATCCCTGAGAACCCTCGTCAAGGACTCGACTTTTGTCCGACATTTTCACTGCTGTGGTACTAAAGTTTCTACAATCCCAGGTCTCCATGGCAGCTGCTCCTGTTCCAAGCTATGCTCTGGAGGTCAGAGACAACGAACCAGACGAGAAGGACGGTTATGGCGACAGCAAATGCGCCTTCTTAGTGGTAGCTCTTTGCCCTTGTCTCGTTTTATTCATTATCCTCCTCATGGTCGTTTCCATCGTTCTCGTAGTGAAGTTTCGTGCTTTCTGTCATATCCCTTTTCACGGTCTCTCGAGTTTGTTTTACAAGAAGAAATGCTAGCCCTGGGCTCTAGGGTTTTTAGCACTGGGAGTTGTTCTGGGGTTTCATACGAATATTCGACACACAGACACCCAATGGAAGAAATCGACATTCCTAGAAGTGGTGGCGGTTTCGGCGCTAGATCTGCGCCACCTTCGTGTTTGCGTTATTGTCTGAATCATCGATTTGATGGTTCTAGTGGGGCTGCTCCAGTTATTTGGCTACGCTCCTATTCACAGCCGCTTCACTTCGTTCTACCAGAAAAAATGATTGTTTTGAATTCAAAAGCTTCAAACATTAGGTTGTTTTCTGGGGTTTCAGATGAGGATACAATAATAAATGAAGAGGAAGGAGATATGGAGGAAGATGGTGAAGGTGGGGATATTAGGAGTGAGGACAAGTGTTTCGAGTCCACTGCAGATCCAAAAGAGGTGGAAAGAGTCTGCAAGGTGATTGAAGAATTGTTTACATCAGACAGGAGCATGGAAGCGGTTCTTGATCAATGTGGAGTTGATATCTCTCATGACCTTGTTGTGGATGTGCTGGCTCGGTTCCGGCATGCCTGGCGTCCGGCATTCCGATTCTTCTGTTGGGCAGGACAGAGGCCTGGATTTTCACATAATTCAATAACGTATAATTCAATGATGGGCATACTTGGGAAGACGAGGCAGTTTGAGAGCATGGTGGTTATGCTTGAAGAAATGGGTAAACAAGGGCTTCTAACAGTAGAGACGTTCTCCATTGCTATCAAGGCTTTTGCTGCTGCACGGCATATGAAAAAAGCAGTTGGGATTTTTGAGTTGATGAAAAAGCATAAGTTCAAAGCAGGTGTTGATACATTCAATTGCTTGCTTGACGCCTTGGGTAGGGCAAAGCTTGGAAAGGAAGCTCAAGCTCTCTTTGAGAAGTTGAAGGATCGGTTCCCACCAAATTTGCAGACTTATTCAGTTCTCCTTGCTGGATGGTGTAAAGTGAAGAATTTAATGGAGGCAGGGAAAGTATGGAATGAGATGATTGATAAGGGTCTTAAACCTGACATTGTAGCCCATAACATAATGCTTGAAGGGTTGTTGAGGGGTAAGAAGAGATCTGAAGCAATCAAGCTGTTTGAGATCATGAAGGCCAAGGGTCCTTCTCCAAATGTCCGAAGCTATACCATCTTGATAAGAGATTTGTGCAAGGGTAGTAAGATGGAACAAGCTGTTGAGTACTTTGATGAGATGCTTGATTGTGGTTGCCAGCCAGACCCTGCTGTTTATACATGTTTGATTGTGGGGTTCGGAAACCAAAAGAAGATGGATAAGGTGTATGGACTGCTGAAGGAGATGAAAGAGAAGGGATGCCCTCCTGATGGCCGAACTTACAATGCCTTGATCAAACTTATGACCAATAGGCAAATGCCAGATGATGCAGTTAGGGTTTACAAGAAGATGATTGAGAGTGGTAACCAACCAACAATCCACACTTATAACATGATCATGAAATCCTTCTTCATAGCAGGGAATTATGAGATGGGGTGTGCTGTTTGGGATGAGATGAATCAGAAGGAGTGTTGCCCTGATGACAATTCTTATACTGTTTTCATCGGGGGGCTCATAAGACAAGGAAGACCAGAAGAGGCTTGTAAATACATAGAGGAGATGATAGAGAAAGGAATGAAGGCTCCTCAGCTTGATTACAATAAGTTCGCAGCTGATTACTCTAGAGCTGGGAAGCCTGATATTTTAGGGGAGCTGGCTCAGAAAATGAAGTTCTCTGGAAAGTTTGAAGTTGCCAATTTATTTTCTAGGTGGTCTGAAATGATGAAAAAAAGGGTTAAGAGAAGAGATCATGGTCAAATTGAAAAACAGTTTGTCTGAGTTCATGATTGGATGTGTTTGTCTAAGTTTGTAATTGGAGCCTAATACTGTTTTGGCTCCTGAATGAAGAATGAACTACATTCATTACTTTCCCATTTCCATGCCCTTGACTATGTTATCCTATTATCCTCTGTATATGTTTGGCCTATGCACAACCATATTTTCCTTATGTAGTATATTTTGCTAATGGTTGCATAGAATGTACAAACTTTTCTGGTATTATTCTATTCAAATTGTAGTGTTTGTAGTTTCTTATTTGGTATACTTGATTTTTTTGGGGGGGGCAAAGAACTTCAGTTATCTATGCTACCTATATGCTGATTATAATCATTTTGTCAGGTACCTTGTGAGGCACCATTTGTTCTTGAAAGATATCACATAACGGAAGCTATTTATGAAATTCAACCAACACTATTGTCATTTCTTTACCCTAATCCAAAAATTTTCTTCTCTTTCTACCTCCACCCGAGATTCTTGACTCTTTTCTTTATCCTTCTCCAGACTTGCTTGTTTTATACTCTCCATTGCAACAATTATGTTCAATGGGTAATATAATTGTTGAGGGTATTTTAGTCATTGTAATCAATCTAATAATGGGGCACCTAATGAGAGGTATGTTTGTAATTATTTCACACTCAGTACAAATACTAATGACTGGGGTATGATAACCAAGAAAGATACTTGCCCCTTTTTCTCAAACTTTTCTTCCTTCTTCCTCTTTTCTATTATTCTTCATTATTTGACTCTTATTTAACCTAAATCATCATATTCGATGATTATTCATCATATTATATTGGAATTGGATATATTTGGATATGGGTTTGTTTCTTAAGGTGCTTTGGTGTGTCTGTAGGCTTTTTCTCTGTTTTTAGGGGCTTTGTTAGGGTGGGTCTGATGTTTTTTAGGTCTGCTATTGTTGCGTGATTCCGTATCACCCTGCTGTAATTTCCTTTTCCTTTCTCTCTAATAAAGTTTATTTTTTATTTATCTTCAAAAAAAATCTGATTGCACAGTTCTTGGAGCACTATCTATGCCACCATTTGTATCGATAACATCAACGGCCATACAATAAACCTGCAATCCTTAGCTTTGTTTGGAGGTGTAACCTCAACACCTCTCTAGGTTATATTTGCTTCTTTTTAATGAATTTTCTTTTTTACCTTCAAAAAAGTACAGTAAACCTGCAATCCTTCATCTGTAAACCCTAGATTCTGGTAAGACTTGATTTATGACAATTTTGGTGCAAGTAGACATTTTTTATGACATGCTATTCTTTTGATTTTATGTCAAGAAAATTGAAGAAAGATCAGATGTAGTAACAATGTCTTATAATAGCTTGTGCCACAAGGGCACTTCTGTAACTTCCCTTTTTATTTTCTGTCACTTAAGTATAAATAGACAAGGGGACGCCGCTAGCCCAGATTCTTGCCTCTCAAACTTTTCTCTTCCTCTCCCCTCTCTTCTCCTCTCTTCCTCTCATTCTCTCTTTCCCTTGCTGTTTTCTAGTGAATAATAGATATATAAAAAAAAAAAAAAAAGAACCTTGAGTTTTTAGACATCTATAGTACCTGGATATCCTTGTGTATCTGGGTAACATAGGGTTCTGAATTCTGATATTCCTCATTATGCTTTTGTTGGCATGCATGTATGGAATTTACTTTGAAGCAAATGACATGATTATTCTCTTCAAGGAATAGTTCTACTTAATATAAAATTAATTGATTGTGGTAGCATCCTGGGAATTGTCCATATCATTCAAAGAATCAGTTAATAAATATTTCATCATCCCTGCTTCTGTGCAGCAGGGAAAATTTTGTATACACTTAACAACATGGACAGCACTAAATGGACAGCACATATGATCTAGAAAACTTGTTCTGCAATACATGAACTGATGAAAGTATTCATAAGTTTGAGTGGTTTACAGTATTTTTTGTCATTAGCTACTTAAGTTCGCTTTATGTTATTGACTGTTATTCTGTTGTGCTTTCTTTTCACATCTTTTATACCCTTTTGGATAGGTAGGAATGTTAACATCATAGTTGATATATATTTAGATGCAGCTGCTTGTAATGTTTATATATGTTTGCCCATTTTCTTCATTTATGAATTTGTATTAAATTTGCATTGTATAGTTTCTTCTATGATACCTGGATACCTGTAGATGTCTGCTATACCATCTTTGATATTCCAACTTCTGGTGTAAGTTTAATATTTGACACTATGTCCAGCCGTTTGCTTTCTGTATCTGGGTATATAGATTTTGTATACTTCTTAAATCATCTGGTTGTTGGGTAGAAAGGTCGGATATGACTAGAGGTGTAAAGTGGGCTGTGCCGGGCCGGCATGGCACGGTCCGCGGGTGGCCCGTGCAAAGTGCAGGGCGTTACGGGTCGTGCCGCCCTTCCCAGTGAAAATTTCGGGGGTCAGCCCAGCACGGCCCACGGCCCAGGCCTGTGTGGGCCCGTGCCGCAGGCCGAGCCTTGGGCCAGGTTGGATCGTGCATTGGGCCAAAGCTATTTATTTAAAAAAAAATTGACAAAAAACTTCAAATTTTAATTTTATATGAATTTTCTGTATACAATTGCTTATATATACAATAATTAAATAAATTAGTATAATAAAATTAAAAAAAATATTTATTTTATTAATATATTATTATATAATTATAATATATTGTTTATATATATAATATATATATGGGTCGTGCCATGTTGTGCCGGCCCATGAACCTAAAACCCCAGGCCCAATACAGCCCGTGGACTATCGTGCCGGGCCAGTCCAAGTTTATGCCGGGCCACTGGCAGCACGGTCCGATCTATACCTCTAGATATGACAAATACTTCCTTGTATGTCTTTCAACTTTGTTTTGTTTATATAGTAAACTTTGGAGGTTTCTTCACTTCTTGTAGCTCAACATAAGATCTTAATTTCCTGTGACTAGCCCACTTTTTTTGTCTGTACGTTGTTTTGGTAGAGAGAAGTAGAGAACGATCTTGGTACTACCTTGAGAGAATAGGGTAATGGAGTTCTTATCTTGGATCAAGCAGAAATACTGAACAGCTCAATCTTCATAGTAAAAACAAAGGGTTGTTATAACTCTTTTTTTTGCAGGTTTAATTCAATTATTCAAACTCAAACCCGACTTGTTCTTCCTCTTCCTCCTATCTTCCATCATGTTTTGACTTCTGGAACTCTCACCTGTTGTGCAACAAAGCATACCGCTGCCATTGCAGATCTGGCTCGAATCCCAACATTTTGTTTGCAATCGAAACACACACCACACAGACTTTGAATCTTGGACACCTAGGAGGGTTCATATCTCTCACACTCCCTCCTCCGGCGCCACCGTACATTTGTTGTCTCTGTCTCCAGCTCCCCGCCTCAGCCTCCCATGCTAACAAATGTTTCCGATGTGATCGACATTTCTACAAAAATAAAAATTATATAATTCTCTGAATATTCTCATTAAATTTGGTAAAAGAAATACAAGTTTTCAGATACATATACTTTTCGTTTCATATAAGTCGAGATTTCAGATTTTGGAATCTCTTCTCATGAACTTGTATAAACTAAAAAGCCAAGCTGGAGCTCCCCACGTATGGCCTCCATTCTTCGGCAGCTATGTTTCAAGATTCAACATATTTTTTAACACTAGAAAAGTTGATGAAATTCTCAAAAAACCCAAGTGAGCTAACGAAGGAAACAGTCTCAACAACTAAGAAAGATGAGTACTTGAAGGTGGCTAGCAATGTTGTGGTGGGTAACACAATCGATTCCCATACCTAGCTGCTCCACTGCTTGAATGAACCACCTGTACAGGTCTTGAGTCCAGGCAACTGGACTCAGTTTAATAAAACAATATTTTTTTTTAAATTATAATAAAATAAGGGATTGTAGTTGATAAGGGCAACTTTTGGGCCCTAATATCAACAAAAATAATCCTTTTAATATAATTTCTAAAATATGTTAACTTTATAAAAAAATATATCAAATAAGGACAAAAACACTATTCATCTTCTTCCTCCTCCAAACTACTTCCGCCCCAGCCCTGCGAATTTCAATGACCATCATCCACCAGCGCCCCCACCACCTCCACTCACCTCTGGAAACGCCAATCTGACAACATGCCTCTACTACACCAATGACTACCGCCAATCTATTGACATGGAGTTTCTTTGAATCATTTTTCCTCCAAAAGAAAAATGGCTTCATGTAGAGGCGGTAGGAGGGGAAGAGAGATGGAGCTTTTTCTGAGAATTGTATTGGGGACCAACTCTGATTTTGTTAGCTTCTCCCCTGTTCTGGGACAGGGGAGAAGAGATGCCACATTTAAATTGAAAGGGTTACCGAAATACTCTGGTAATAACTAATAGGGGAGAAGAGAGGGATGACACTTTAATCTTAAAATGAAAGAAACCACCAGGACTGGTCATAATCTCAAGAGAGATGGGGCATCGGAAATCCTCTGGGTTCAGGAAACTAAGCACCTTCGAGTCACGGATCTCTGTTCAACAATGCCAACCACCGGGTGCTTAGTGCCATCAGCAATCCTCTGGGTTCAGGCAACTCACCACTGATTTGCTTGGAGGAAGATGATAAACAGTGTCTTTTTCCTTATTTGATATATTTTTTAAAAAGTTAACATATTTTAGAAATTATATTAAAAGGACTATTTTTAATGATATTAGGACCCAAAAGTTGTCCTTATCATCTATAATCCCATAAAATAATAATGACCTAGACCCAATTTCACAAACAACCATGAGTATTCTTAGGGAAGTAACTATGTAGCTGATAATAGTCATTTGACTTATCGGTTCTTGTTTTATAGGCTCACATGAGTCTTTGAGAAGGGGTATTCCTGTTATTTCTACACGAGTCTTTCCCCTTCAGACCAAGATGGAAAGAGGACAACCCTGTATCAGTGTCTATCCCCACTAATTTATATATAGTTCTTGTCTACTTGTAGGCTAACGGAAGATACCACTTAAAGAAAGACTTCTTCACTCTTATGTATCTCCATAATTTTTAGAACATCAGCCAATTCCATGTGCTTGTCTCCTTGGATTTTGATGCTTGAGTTAACCTGGTCTCTTTCCCCACATCTTGTTGCTGCAGCTAAGGGTGTTAATGGACCAGTTTTGGATTGGACCCCGTCCAGTTCAAAATCAATTTGGACGGATTGGACAGACTAATAAGACATATTGGATTGGACCAATCCGATCCAAAATATTTATTAGATTGGATTGGACCTGGTTCATCCATAATAAATTTATATCGGATTGGGTTGGATTAAGACAATATCTGGTTCATTGATATAAGATAAGAAGATAGGTGTCAATAGAACAGGTTTGGGTTGAAACCAATCTAAACCAAAACAATTTGAACAGATTGGATGGTCCACACATTGAATTGGACTGGTCCAAAATATTCATTGGACTGGATTGGACCTGGTCCATTTATAATGGACTCACATTGGATTGGATTGGATTGGACTAAATCCAGTCCAATTGACATCCCTAGCTGCAGCCTAGGGGTGCAAATGGATCCGATCCTATTTTGTTGGATTCAGATCTCCCCTGTTCGGATCTTTGGATCGGATTAGGAAATAGGATTTGATCAGAAATCGGATCGGATTCAGATCCCCCCTATCCGTTTCGAGAAGATCAGATATGATATATATATAAGGTTTTAAAAACCGACCCGAAAATGGAACCATTCTAGCTACCAGTTTTTGGGTCGGCGGTTCGACCATCCGAGTCGAATGGTTTGGACAATTTGCATATTAGGGCAAATATTTTATACTAGTTATGAGATTTGAGAAAGGAGAGAAGAGATGTCGGCTGAGAAAGAAAAAAAAAAAAAAAGAAAGAAGAAAAGAAATAAAGAAAGGAGAAAGGAAAAAAGAAAAGAAGAGAAAGGAAAGGAAGGAGGGAAGGAGGGAAGAAGAAGGAAGAGGAGGGTGGTTCGACACTCACCGGTGACGATAATGGCGACGGCAAGGCGAGGCGGCGACAACAAACACAGATCTGAGTTCTCAGATCTGAGATCTAAATTCTCATCTTCTTCTTCTTCTTCTTCAAATCTAAGACATGAACTCAGATCTGAGTTTGAGTGCTTCTCTCCTGCAACTTTATACTGCGAATTGTTGTCCGGGTCAGCGGTTTTTTGACAAAGTTAATGGTTTTTGACCTAGGAGCGGGTTATGAGTGAAATGGAACCGGTTGTTTGGACGGTTTTTAGGCTGAACGATCTAACCGTCCGGGTGAACGATGGTTCAAAAATATTGTATATATATGTTATTATAAATATATATATAACACATATATGTTATTTATTTATTTATTTATAAACATATTATTTATATTGAATTTTTGTAAATTTGTTATATTAATTATTTTTTAACAAAAAATATGTATATATATATGATGAAAATAGTTGAAAAGATACTTGTATTTTTTGTTTTTCTTTTTTAAATTATTATATTATATTTTTATTTTAATAATTTAGTAATTTTTTGAGAAATTTAAATTAGATCGAATTAGATCCAAAAATCCAAATTCTTCATCGGATTCGAATTTGAATCTATACTTATGAGATCCGATCGGATCTTCAGATCACTTCTTAACAATGTCGAATCAAATTCAAATATAGCCTTATTCAAATCCAATCCAATCCATTTGCATCCCTACTGCAGCCGCTAGCATCATCTTTATTACTCACCACTTTTCCTTTGTTTATGGATGCAAGAAGTTTTGTAAAACTAATCTCCATTGGGGAAGCTTGATCTAAGATTGGCAACACCTAACTAGCTATCAAAGATTTTCCTTCCATACCTATTGAGGAGTCCAAATAGCTTTTCTAACTAACTCCTCTAATCTCATTCACACTCTATGTTATGATCTTCATCCCCCACTCCATAGAGATATAGCATAACGCCAAGGCCCATAAGAATAAGGGTTGGATCCTTGCTGGTTATTTTTTCTTTTCAGCAGAATTTTCCCTTTCCTCTTCATTTCAATTTCCAAATCATAATTTGTGAAGCATTTACATTCTTCATGGCCAATAATGTAACAAAGGTAACAAAAAACTGGTAATTTCTCAAATTGGAAATTATACCATTCCTCAGTCCCATCCTTAGAAATGTCCATCAAACTTGTTACAATTGGCTTCTGTGTAATCTCAAGTATTTCATCTAATGTGCTTTATTGTCTATGCCCATTGATTTGCTTGCTACTTCAACTAGTTTTCAATTGATTCTATACATCATGCATTCAGTTTGTAGGTCTAAAATTCAATCCGAAAGGTGGTTTTGGATTAAGTTTCTAAAATTCTAATCCAAAAGGTCTAAAATTCTAAATATCATGCATTCAATTTCTAAAATTCTAAATTGCCTACGTGACTAGGCGGTTTTCAGAGATTGCCTCGCCTAGACGACTGAAGTTTTTAACATTAGGCACCTACCCAAGATATTAGGCGGCTGCCTAGGTGACTAAATACAAGTCAGGTACCTAGTGTAATTAATCTTGACATTTTTAAATTTTTTTATGAAATATTATTGGTGGTTTTATGTTTTTAACAAACACCTCGTAATATATTAACAAGATTCTATTTGTTGTCTTAAAACTAAGCTTTGTCTTCTTCTTCTTCTTCTTTAGGTTGCTAAAAACCCCAGTCCCCCAAAACANCCCCCCTTTATATTGTGTAACAAAAACAGGGGCTCTACTTCCCCCACTTTTTTTTTCTAGTTAGTTTAGCATGACAAAACAAGTGCTCCACCCCCTCCCCCACCCCTTTTTCTTGAGTTTTGCGTTACAAAACAAGGGCTTCACCCCCCTCCTTTTGTCAACTTTGAGTGAAAAAATAGGGGCTCTATCCTATTGCTTTTTTTTTCATTTTTTGTGATAAAACACCTTGTTTTTTATCAATTTTTTGTGAAAAAATAGGGGCTCTAGCCCCTGCTATTTTTTTAATTCTTTTTTGATAAAACAAGGGATTCACCCCCCTTTTTTTGTTCATTTTTGTGTAAAAACAATTGGGATTCACCTCTGCTTGTTCTTCACCTGTTGTGTAAAAAAAAAATTATAAAAATCAAGGGTTTTTCCAATAGAAAATAGAAAGTAGCAAGTAGAAAAAATTCAATAAATGGACATTGACTTGCATGTTGGACTGATCATACATGATACATATCATTTACCTTTTATATTGATTATGTTTTTATTTTTTTTATTTTTTATTTTTGCATGTATTATGTTTGTCCACGAATTTTTGCACTTATATTAGCCTTTTTAATATCATTAGTGAATGTGAATTAGATTTCGTTCATGTATGATGTATCATTAGTGAATGTAAATCAGATTTAGTAATTCTAAGAAAATGTTTTATTATTGTTATTGTTTATTTGTGTTTGTTAATTAACTTAATTTTGTTATTGTCTTTGACTTAATGCTCACCGGTTTTATTTTCATTAGATAATGGCAAATGAGGAGGGAAATCAAAACACTTCTAGCATTAGGAATAAGACTCAATCAAAGGATCCAACATGGAAATATGAGCATTGGCATGATATGGAGTACATAAATGCTATTACGTGTTATGTGGCAAGATTGTCAAAGGAAGAATTAAGAGAATAAAACAACATTTAATTGAAGGACTTGGGGACATTAATAAGTGCTTGAAAACTACAAGTATTGCAAAGAAGATGCAAGAATACATGTTCAAAACTAAGAGGAATAAACCATTAGATTATTTTATAGTTGAGAAAAATTGTGGGCCCTAGGGGCAAATGGTTTCTAAGAGAGCATCATGTTATGAAAGTAACCAACCTACAAAAGTAGGTGACTACATTTCAATTGGTAGAAGTTCCCAAACATTAAACCACATAATGCCCAAAAAAAAGAAGGAAAATGTTAGAGGACATAGATGCTTTTGTGAGGCCAAGTCTAGAAGAAGTAGTAGAAGCAAGGCACAAAGGAGATTTAGTGCAAACAAGCATAAAAAGCCTGTTGAAAAAGAAAGAAAGAAAAAGGTGAATGAATTTGTTGTGAAGTGGTTTTATCAAGCCAGAATACTCTTTAACACAACAAAATTGAAGAGTTTTAAGATTATGGTGGAAACAATTGCACAATTTGGGTATGGGTACAAGCCTCCAATTTACCATGAGTTGAGAGAGCTATTCTTGAAAGGGGAGGTTGAGAAAACAAAGTTTCTTTTTAAGAAATATGAGGCCTCTTGGATGGACAGATAAGAGGCAAATAAATTTGATAAACTTTTTAGTGAATTCTCCTAAAGGTACCTTTCTCTTGAAATTAGTTGATACCTCCAATGAAATCCACAATGCAACTTAATTATATGAACTGATAGATAAGGTTGTTGAGGAAATATGAGAACATGTGGTGCAAGTGATTATTAATGACCACTCTGCTTATATTGTTGTAGGTGATCTTTTGAAGACAAAGAGAAAGAATTTATTTTGGACTTCTTACATTGTTCATTGTTTAAACCCCATGTTGAAGGATCATTTCCTCCTCCTTACTTATATTGCTAAGGCATGACAAGTGATGACCTATATTTGTAGACATCATTTCCTCCTCCTTACTTATATGAAGTAGACATCACTTTCAAGGAGCCATTGCATTCTTTATTTGTTAGTGATGTATGGAATAAAAGTAAATGGGCAAACAAACCAAAGGGTTTAAGAGTCTTAAGCACTATTCTTTTTGTTATATTTTAGAAAAATATAAGGATTCCYTTTTTAGCTTCCCAACCAATTGTGGAGRTCTTACGATTGGTTAATGGTGATGAAAACCTACATGGGGTACTTATACTATGCAATGGAATAGGCAAGAGAAAAGATAAAAACAAATTTTGGTGAGAGAAAGAAAATAAGTCCATTTTGGAAATGTTTTACAAATTTTAGAATAATATGATGCAACATCTTGTGCACCTTGCTAGTTTCTTCCTCAATCCAACCATCTTTTATAAAGCTAAAGTTGAAGATAAAACATCAATTGAGAAGTTTGAGATGGATTTTGTAGATTGCATTGAGATGATGGTRARTGATATTGAAATTCAAGAWTAGATTTTTCATCAATTGGAAGAATATAAGCATATGCCCATTATGCATTTTCTAAGGAAATGACAATTACACAATAAGAAACAAAATATCTAAGTAATATCTATCTCTAGAATMTTATTGTTAATTCATTAATATTTTTATATTGTTATTTAAATTTGTATTTTCTAATTTAATTTATTTCTCTATTTTGTAATTTATACTTTCTAGTTGATTGGTAGCATACTTATAGACATTGCACATTGGACCTTAGGCGTATTGCATTATGCATATTAGGTCTCACATATACATCTTTTACYTGTGAATGTAACTAGGAGCACCTTTGAGCATGTAARTAATTATATTATTAATKGATTATAAAACTTAGAATATTTTATTTTTATAATCTTCTTATTTGTTGGAAAAGACCCATCATATAAGCCAGTTCATGAAGGTGGTGATCTCACATAGAATAAAATGGATGAAGCATTAGGAGCAACTGAAGTCATTGAGGGGTCAAATAGGCCGAGCAACTGAAGCCAGTTCATGAAGGTGGTGAGTAGTGTTTCTTAATATTCTTAATAGAATTTTCCTAGACCCTAATAACTTTGATAGCCGAATTTGGGACCACATCGCCCTCTGGTATGTTCTCTTGTGCCTCTTTTTTCATATCCTTGACTCACCCTATTGATAGTGGTGGACATTCTTTCCTTGTGAAAGAGGTTTGGAATAGGCCTATTCCTCTTATGGTTGGGAGTCTATGCTGAGAAGTCTTCATAGAAAGAATCAATTCACGTGTCTTGCTTCAAAGAAAGAGACCTAACAGCTGCTTATCCCCTCACTGGTGCATTCTCTATAAGGTTGATGGTGAGATTAATTATCACTTATTAATCTCCTGCACTTTTACTAAAAGTATTTGGTTCTGGTTTCTATCTTTGTTTGGGTACAGGTAGTTCCTTTCACCAAATATGCAAAACTTCTTTGCTCTACAGCTTTTAGTTGTCCAAAGAAGAGAGGTCGAGTAATGTGGAGATGTGTAAGGACTGCAATAATTTGGACCACTTGGGAAGAAAGAAACTTAAGGCTATTCTCAGATAAAGAGAAAAGCAAAGAAGCTATCATTGAGGTGGCTTTTAACAGAGCTMTGCATTGGTTAAAGGCAATGGATCTCTTTAAAGATGTCCCAATGGAAAATTTACTAAGTAATTTGAAGGAAATTGCTTCCTCGGCTCTGACTAAAGAGGCCTTAATTCAGGTTTAGTGCCCCCTAACTAATGAATTTGTAAAACTGAATTTTGATGAGAGTAATGTTGGAAACCYAGGGCAACGAGGAATTGGTGGAATTTTTAGAGATGATGAAGGAAATATAATTGCTTTATTCTTAAGTCCAATTGGGGTGGGCGATTCATTAAGATATGAGATTTTGGTAGCTATGGAAGGGCTAAGAGGGTGAAGGAACTGAACATAGAAAGTTGATTATTGAGGGAGACTTAAAGTTGGTGGTGGACTGGATAAAGAAGAAAAGTGATGGTTTCTAGAATTACAGCAACAAAAGGAAGCAGTTCAAATGGCTAACAAAAGACATTGAAGTCAAGGCATCTTGGCTTGGTTAGTTCCCTTAGGCTATGTTTCGTTTGAAGGAAAAGGTAGGAAAAGGAAGGGAAAGATAGGGGACAAGAACAAGAAGAAGACAGAGAACTTGATAGGGAAAACTTTCTTCTAATAAAGTTTACTCATTATTGATAAAAAAAAAAAAAAGCAATGGTAGGGGCAAGACAAAGAAAAAAGTGTTGTGCAAGAACAAGAAGAATAAGAAAACTCAATGTGGGATAGAAACATTGAGGATAATGAAGATGAAGACATAGAACTTGATAGGGAAGATGATGATGAGGATGATGTTGATTGTACTACTAATGATGTTGGTGGATTTAGGCCCTGTTTGATTCCACTTTTAAAAAGTATTTCTTTCAACAAGTACTTTTAAGACATGGGACCACACATTAAGTGGTTTTTAAATACTTATAGGTGTTCGGTAAAAAAGTGGGGAAGAAGTACTTCTTGTTAAAAGAAGCACTTCTTTAAAAAGTGACCTGGATGTGGCTTTTTTTTCAACACTTTTTGAAGAAGTGCTTCTTCATTCAAATGGGATGAACCTGTCCCTATTTTTTAATGACAAAAATACCCCCGCATGAGGTTATCATCCTCCTCCTCCATTCAAAACCCTACAACATACCAGGTAGCGATGACGTCAATTGCAGGTCCACCAACAACGTTCGACGGTGAGCAAAAAATGGCTAATGAACCTGTTGTTTTGCTCTTATCTTTGTTTTTCTATAGTATTCCATTGATTTGAGGCTATTTTTTGCATTTTTTCTGAAGTTTGAAACTCCCATTTTCTCTCTGGATGCAAATCTGTGTTTGGGCGACTTCAACTTTGATATCCCACCATCCAGAAGCCGGCGACAAGAATGTGAGTTCGCCCAAACTCTTCCCCTCCATGTTTGGTTTTTTTGTTTTTTTTTTATGATTATTTCTTTGAGAGGTTGGATGAATATTTGTGTGAAAATTTGCTAAGGTTTGATGAATATTTGTGTGAATGGCGTGCTCCCATACTTCAGACAACAATGGGGATTACTTCCAAAAATTGGGCTTAGAAAGCTTCACTTAGTTTTCCTCTTTAGAAGATGGTGTGTGTGTGTGTGCTTCTTTTTTCTCAAGAGCCTTCTTACTTCACTTAGTTTTCCTCTTTGACCAAAAAATGTTCCCTCCCTCTTATGGGAACCCCTATTTATATATCTCTTGGTCTAATTTTTTCTTCCCCTTGATTGAGAATTTGATTAGTTCTTCTTACCCTTTTTAAAAAGTAAAAGTTTGTAATTGTTGACATTCTTGGAGAGAATAATTTATCATTCTCTCTCTTCAATCATTACTCAGTTTCCATCTATGGGAAAATGTGCTTTAATTGACTAGAGATTTGATTAGCTTTAGTTGCCTTTTCATATAGGAGAAAATTAACAATTTGCCATTGTGGAGAGAATGATTTTCAATCAATTATTCCCTTTTCAATCATTAACTATATTTCCATTTTTAGAACTTGAGATGGGTTATAGTTGGATTATTTCCATAAACCACTAAGACTTGTAATTCAAATTTGAATTTAAGCTTGACTTCAAAGTGGGTCTCACATAAGACCATTCCACCATGCTAATAGATTTCCAACAGCAAAGCCAAGTGTTAAGGCTCATGCACATATTTGAGAGTAGGGAGTATGGTCCAAATAGAATGATCCATATTAAGGTCCACGGGTAAATTTGAGTTTATGGGGGTAGGGCCCGTTTAGGAGCCCATGAAAGCTTTAATGTCTACAATGATTAATTCCAAAAATTAAAATATAATCACATTTATATATTTTTATTTTTAAATCAAACAAAAATTTTCTATGCTTTTAATCTCATTCCCCAAGTAAACGCCCAACTTCGCTGGTCATGCCATCTACGAATGCAAGAAAAAAGAAAATAAAGAAAAAACATATTCTAATTGATAAATATCAATGGATAAGACCTTGATGAGACCAACTTGTGTATTTGCGTCAGTGCTAATGTTCTATGAAGGACTTCTAGAACCAGTGATTATATATACCATAATGAGATTCCCACATTCTCAATTCTGACTTATTATTCTATAAGGAGGTGGCCCTTATCTTATTGCACATTGTTCTTTTTTTTAAGTTTTTCTATCACTAAAAGCAATTATTTAAGAGAATACATTATTTAGACCTGGTTTGTTTTTCGGTAAGTTATTTACTCGAATAAATGTAGTTATCTAGGTAAGTTTTTCCTGGAAAATATTTATCTGGATAAGTGCATTTATCCATGTTCTTTTATTTCTAATGTAAATAAGACAATGACCATTTTAGCCATAAAAATCCATTATTAAAAGGGGCATTTTTGTTCCATTCAAGTGTTGGCAATTTCCCCTCTAGGTGAGAAAGTTATTTACCCAACTAGGAGATGGGTATCACTTACCCGGGTAAGTGGTACCCAGGAAAATGAACTTTCCCTTGTCCCTACATAAATCTGAAAAAAGAAGGGATTCTTGGTCAATGGGAACCAAAATCCCATTGACCAACTTTCCCCCTCTCAAAATCCAAAAAAAAAATGCCCTCTTATATGTATCATTAAAAGCAATTTTTAACATAATCAAGCATTCTTTAATAATTTCTATCAAAAAAGATAATCCAAAAAGATAAAAATATCTCAAATCTCAACCGTCCAATAAAAGACTTTTCCGTATTTGTTGTGGACCCACATGATGTATATCCGTGGCGTTGGAGTTCTGTAATTCTCCATGCCTTCTATATTTAAAATGATGCATTGACAAAGTTTCTTTCAAAGTTCTCTCACCGTCCAAATCCCCTCAGCCACATTATGTGTTATTCCAAGTCAATTTCAAGGTGGAAATTAACTAAATCACAAGTTCTCATCCTCATCCTCTCAACATGTCCGAATCCAAATTCTAATTCGATCTGGTTTGGGGTGACTCGAATTTGATCGGTTTGTAATTCATCCTATCTCATCCGATATGATTCAATTTAAATACATATGTTTATATATACTCGAATTTTATATCAGTATTAAATATTTTGTTTTTACTAAAAAATCATGTTTTTTAAATAAACTACTTTCAATTAATTCTGCTCGTAAAACCTAATAAAAGATAGTTATATAAAACTTTATACAGAAATTCTTTCAAACCTAACCAACCCGCCCAAGCCTAAATAGCATGGCCCAGCCCAATCAAAACCTGAACCCAACCCGATATATATATGTATATATAAGCATACAGTGGGCATAAAGAGGGTATATATGTCCTTTAGGCTCAGTTGGTAGGAGTGCAAATACAAATATATACAGTGCAAATGCATACAAAATAATACAAAATACAAGGTTTTGTACTCTACAAATTTATATTTGTACTCCTTCCAAACATAGCCTTACCCTCACTTTAGAAACTGCCCACTTCTAAGCCCCCACACTTTATCATCAAAAAATAGATAAGGCTTAAATAAATGCAGCAAATGCATGAAAGTATGAACTACGTGCAAATGCATGTACACATTTATTGGTACATATATATTGTGTATGTTTGTTTATTGCTCAAAAGGGTAAAATAGGATTTTAAAATTTTAATTGACACCTCAAATGTATGAAACTGCCCACTTCTAACTGTATAAGAAAAGGTCTACTAAAGAGTCTTTAAGACGATAGTATCATGGAGATGAAAAAGAGAAATAACACGTACAGCCCCCACACTTTATCATCAAAAAATAGATAAGGCTTAAATAAATGCAGCAAATACATGAAAGTATGAACTACATGCAAATGCACATACACGATTTATTGGTACATATATATTGTGTATGTTTGTTTATTGCCCAAAAGGGTAAAATAGGATTTTAAAATTTTAATTGACACCTAAAATGTACTTTTTTATTGATGGTTGGTATGTTTAAGTCTTTTTGAAAAGCTTAGGGTACATTTAAGTCAATTTATGAAAACTCAAGGTATATTGAAGTCTTTTATGCCACTAGTAGTTAAACATGCCTATTGCATGTAAGATTTTTTTCTCATATTAATTACTTGAATTTTAGATATATCATAGTTAAGATAGGAATTGAAAATTAACAAAAACAATAGTATGTTTAAAAATAAATTTAAATACTTATAGTAAATGTGCACATGCACTACAGTGGAAATTTTAAATTGCAATAACAATTATTATTATTATTATTATTATTATTATTATTATTATTATTATTATTATTATTATTATTATTATTATTATTAAGTTTTGTATTCCATTTCTATCACAAATAAAAACAATTTTATTTAATAATTACTTTTATTTATATGATGAATATATAACATTAGAAATGTTCCTAAATGTTTTTGACAAAATTCTATAATTTTCATTTTTTGTGTTCTATCTTTTTAAATATTTATTTTTTAGTTATGACATCATGAGTTTCTTAGAACAGTTGGATAACTGACCCACCATTTAAATAAGAAAATAACTTTTCTTCTAGATCAATTTTAAATAATATACTCCATCTACATTATATAAATAACCTTTACTTATCACACTTAATTTTGTTTGACATAATTAATATATAAAAATCTATAATGGTGGAAAGGCATGGTACCAGAAGAGTTTTGGCCAATCAAAATTCACCCATGAATTTTGATAAATAACATCTAATTGGCTACCACATTTTCTATACCAGTTGATTGGTAAAAAAAATATATATCTTAAATATAAGATTTAATAAGAGAATATAACTTAGATATGATATTTAATAAGATAGTAAAGGAAAATAATTTTATTTCCAATTTGTTTGAAATTTTATACTCCATTCCACCTTTACTAAAAATATTTCTTATCTATCATCAGTGTTTTCAACCCATCATTGACCCGGTTGATTGAACCATTTGAACCGCCACTCAGCCTTGATTTTAGATCTAGTTTTGTTGAGGCTCTCCCTTTCAATCAAAAATCGTCGAACCCAGGCATTTCAACCATTGACCCCCTTGACCCAGTCATCGGGTTACGGGTTGCACAATTAATTATGTGCAAACTTTTGGAGGCCATAACCTTGCACTCCGATGTTCGATTGGGGTGATCTCTCTCTCTCTCTCTCTCTCTCTCTCTCTCTCTCTCTCTCTCTCTATCGTACCAGCTACCCTAAGGTCAAAACCCAAATCCTATAGGTTTTGATAAATTGGGTCCTATTAGGGTTGGGACCAATTGAGCACCCCTAAAATATAATTCCCGTGAAATTTCCATTTCTTGTTTCATCAACCTCCAATCCATCCCAACCCCACCTGAGTTTTACCCATAAACCTTCAACCATCCTCTTTTTCAAGGAACAAGATTTTCTAAAAGCAAAAACCATGCAAATAGGGGTGGATTCTAGCTGAACCGAGCCAAATACTTGGCTATTCAAGCCTAGCTCGCTGAAACTGTACTAGGCTTGAGCTCGAGTCGAGCTAGAAACTTGAACTTGAGCTCGGCTTGGTTCAAAGCTTGCAAGTTCGAGCTCGACTGCAAGCCAATTTTTAAAAAAAAATAAAAAATATACATATAAAAATATTTTTTATTTTACAAACAGAAATTAAGAATTATAGAAATTATTTATTATTATACATATAAAGAAATTATTTTACAAACAAAAAAGAAGAATTATAAAAATTATTTACTATTATACATAAAAAATAAAAATATGATATATAAAATATTATTATATAAAATAAAAAATATTTATTATATATATTTATATGTGTATGTATGTATGTATATATGTATGTATATAATAAAAAAATATTCATTTTTTATACTAGGCTCGCGAGCCTCACAAGCCGAGTTTCATTGGGTTCAAGCTTGGCTCGATTAGCAAATGAGCCTATATATCAGGCTCGAGCTCAGCTCGAAGCTCAGTTTAAACCGATCCAAACAGAGCTTTTCATGAGCCGAGCTCGAATAACTCATGAGAAGCTCGGCTCGTGGCGACCCCCTACATGCAAATACATTGAGAGTATGGATTTCAGCCCTGCATCAAAACATCTTATATGAATTTAATATACATATATGGAAGAGATTCCTTACGCTTTCAGAGCATTCTTATGGTTTTTGCTTTTAGGAAATCTAGCTAATCAAGTGGGTCCCATTCTTTTATCAATTAGAAATAAATAGATAAAAAATTAAACATTTTGAACAGAAATAATTCAAAAAACACAAAAATATACTGGGTAAATCTATGATGCGGGAAAGATATGATATGAAAAGAGCTTTTGACTAATCAAAATCCATCCATAAATTTTGATAAATTACACCTTATTTTGCTACCAGAGGTTTATGATTCTACCGTATTGGTCAGTTGTTTGAGATATCATATGTTTTCTATATCATAGTCGCACCCATCAAACAAAAATTTTCTATGTTTTTTAAATCCCTTCCCCAAGTGTAAGGCGGTATCAGGAATGAGAACTTCTGTATATTCTTATTGAAAGGCAACAGTATTCATAATTAAACCCAGCTAACCGACCAAACCACGTGGGCCAAGAATCTAATCCTAACACCACGTAAAAGCCCACCATCGCCGGTCCATGTCCATCTGTCAATGAAAATTAAAAAAGAAAAAAAATAATCCTTGATGAGACCAACTTGTCTCTGGCACATGGTCAGTGTTAATGTGCTATGAAAGACTTATTGTAGAACCAGTGATTATACCAGCTGCAGAAGGAGATATTCCTCCATCTCATTTCTCAACCGTCCAATAGAAGACCTTTCTGTATTGTATTTAGTGTGAACCCACATGACGCATACCTGTGGCGTTACAGTTTTGTAATTCTCCATGCGTTCCATATTTAAAATAATGCCATGACAAGGTGCCTTGTAATTTATACATTGTTTCCAGAACGACGATCATTTTATAATAGAAGTTCCCTCACCGTCCATATCCCCCCAGAAAGACAACCGGCCGGTAATCGCCATATTGGGTGTCGTGGTAAGCGACCATTCCAAAGAATAATTGATATCCGGATAACTAATACTCTTTTAGAGGATGGGTAAATAATTTATCTGTGCTAAAATAGCACAGCCTCCCTCTCTCCCATCTTTTCTTTTATTCAAGTAATTTGTATCATTTTATAGTAGAAGTTCCCTCACCGTCCAAATCCTCCCGGAAAGACAATCGGCCGGTAATCGCTATATTGGGTGTCATGATAAGCAACCATTCTGAAGAGTAATTGATATCTACTGGATAACTAATACTCTCCTGGAGGATGGATAAATAATTTATCTGTACTAAAATAATGCTCCTTCCCTCCCATCTTTTCTTTTATTCAAGTAACTTGTCTCACACAAGAATGCTGGAACTTATCTTATTCGGGTAAGTTTTACCTAGGAAATACTTGTCCTGATAGACCTACGTGCCCAAGTAGGAATGTCAACGGGTCAGGTTTGGCACGGGTTTGCCTCAACCTGAACCCGATCCGACCCGCCTTAAAATACATGATTTCTAAATCCAACCTGAACCTATAGGGTCTAACCCGAGACCGATCTGACCTGACCCGTAGTATTTCAATTATATTTTTTAACATGTTTTAAAGACCTAAAATCTATTAATTTAAGTTAGGAAATTGTTTTATAGAATTTAAGATGTCACTTTTCCTATTAAAAAAAAAAGAAGAAAATCAAAACCAACATGTAAATAAATCTTAAACTTTAAAACTATAGAGTTAGAAGTCAAAAAGTTACAAGAATATATTGTATATATGCAAGGTATCATGACCCAGAAGACGGGTCAGCCAAAACTCAAATCCGATTCAGATTGAATAATCAAAACCCTAACACAACCCTAATGCCAAATATATTGACCCTAACCCAACCATATACGGGTCAAGCCAGATTTAATATAAATACAATTGATTTAAATATTTTGTTTTTACTAAGTTGATTCAATAATATGATATTTTGATATATTTTAAACTTAATTATTGATGCTATTCAATATCCAATTGCAATCTATACTCGGATCCAAAACATAAATGAATAAAATTTGGAGCTAGCCTATCCTATGACTGTGCAATAGTCCTTTCATCCTTTGGAACCATGTGTAGGTGCCCAATGTAAGAGGGTGAGGGACCAACGTTGACTGGGCCCTACCTTAATAGTAAAGTAGACTAAAAAGGGGTTTAAAAAAAGGGAAAATTCTCAATTATTATCTTGTACTTTGGGTCTAGTGCTATTTTGGTCCTCGAATTTTAAAATACAATAATTTAATATATGAATTTTTAAAATATGACAATCCAGTACCTACTGTTAATTAGTTGTTAATCAACCGTTAAGTGGCATTTGCAAAAAACAAATGTCCTTTGAGTGTCATCTAATATTCTTTATCAATCATCCAAACAGACAAAAAATTAACAGTCTCAAATCCTTGCCTTTTCTGTTCAAGAAAATTGGGGTCACCAGAATGCCCACTCAAACATGGCCCCAACTTTCTTGAATGGAAAAGGCAAACATTTGGGACTATTAATTTTTTGTCAACGTTTAGATAGTTGATAAAAAAAATTAAATAGCACTTGAAGGGCATTTGTGTTTTTTTTTCAAATATCCCTTAATGGCTGGTTAACAACTATTTAACAACAGGTATTGGATTGTCACGTTTTAAAAGTTTAAGTATTAAATTGTCGCATTTTAAAGTTTAAGGATCAAAGTGACAGTAAGATGAAAGTACAGATACTAATCAGAAATTTTCCCTAAAAAAAATTAAGAAGACAGCCTGATGAAAGCAAGTGGTTATGGTGATATTTTGATTATTCTGTTGATCAAAAAGTCAAAATTCCCCACATATTTAAATCAAGAATCATAATCTAAAGGGATCTTTTGTGAATTCTAATTTGCAAATAAAATATTGGGATGAGGTCATTTTATTTCATTTCTTTCCAAATGAACTCATGTGCAATTTTTCTGACCAGGCTGATATTAAATTATATGAAGATAGGTTCAGAATCTATGAAAAGGCAAAAGTAGAATGAAATGGTTCCATTTCCTTGCAATTACTTAAGATTTCTCCTGGACACATTCAGTGAAGGGTTCTAGTGTTTGTACTTGTAATCTGTACGGCCAAGCAAAATTGTACTTGTCACATATGCCATATGCAAGTCAATTCCTTCTCTTCTTATATTGACCACCACGCAAACTAATCTCACACAGTTCCTCATTTGGATTTGCTTGCAACTTCATATCATCCCAAGTGCAAAAACCAAAGAGAGAGGGAGAGCAAAACACAGAGAGAGATGGAGATAAAAACCTCTTTTGTTGCCACATCCTACTTCCTCTGCTTGCTTGGCTTCTCTTCCTTGACAAATTCTCAGACAGATTCTTGCAATTCTAATCTCAAAATCGTGGGTATTCCCTTCAACACAACTTCTCTTATTTGCCAACCAGTTTGGAGTTCTGAAGATTTCATACTTAGGGTAAGTTCATTAGGCTTTGTTTGTTCGAAATGCCAATGCAAATCAGATCGATGCAAAATTTGCACCCCTATGTTCAGTTTTGCTTTCTTATTTGCACCACCTTCTTTCTACGGTTCTACCACAATTCCTGATCATATATATAAAGTGGAGATCACATCATCTAGCTTCCTACCTCACTCTCAATAACAAATAGCCCTCCTCCTGGCTCCTACAACCATTCTCTTGTATAAAAGGTGGAGATCACTTCATTTTACTTCTTACAAACGACCAAGACAAAGTCAGCTCTGAAGCAAAACTAAACCAGAATTTACATCAGCCTATCTACACTCCCATCATTTTAGCTTAACACAAATGAAATTTGCACTGCAACCATTACTTTCATATACTTGGTTGGACTAACATTGGGAAAATTTTGCAGTATCAACAGAATGGACCAAGCTTGTGGAATTTCCTTCTCTCAGTGCCAGACAAGAGTTCATATGTAGCCATTGGATTCTCCCCTAATGGGAGAATGGTTGGGTCTAGTTCAATTGTAGGTTGGGTTCCTACAGGAAGCAATGGAGTAATAAAGCAGTACTTTCTAGGAGGAATGAAGCCACAGACCTGCACCCCAGACAAAGGGGAACTAGAAGTTGCAAACATGACCATTGTTTCTCGGTCATCACGTTTGTACCTTGCCTTCCAACTCAAAACCACTCAGCCTAACCCTAATCTGATATATGCTATTGGGCCACAGAACAGCTTTCCGGCTTCGCCGGATTATTTCATGTCGGAGCACCGATCACAGACCTCTGCAACATTGAATTTTGTCGCAGGTAAGTGCAGCCTGTATGGAGAGTTGTTAGGGCTGTAAATGGATCGAATTGAATCTTCTCTGTTAAAGATGATCATGGGCCGAGCATGGGCAGACTTATTACAGGGAAATAACAGCATTTTAGGCTCCGTGGGATAGAGACCAGATTCAATCCTCACAAGACCGTGTTCACACCATATTCACAGCCACTTGCAACTGTGTATTGAGATTATATCTCCTTACTTGTATGTTTTTTTCATGGAGAGATATTTTCAATGCACAACTGCAAGTGATGAGGACTGAGTCCAAATTTCTCGGGACGGGTCTGCACCTTGGGCTTGATAATATACGTCTGGGCCTAATTCACATTTGCTGTGAACCTGTTGCTCAATCCGAAAACACCAGCGTTTGAAAACATCACATAAACTGATTTTTAATTTGAGTCAAATGCTGGTGTGTTCATATTTCATTGGCCATGCCCGTCGCAGTAGATACCAACTCGTCTGGACCTAGAGCCGGGCTACACACCCAGGTCCGTTCATATAAATTAGGATAAAATATAAAAACCTCCCCTAATGTTTCTGACAATCATAAAAAACTAACATGAGATTTATTTTCATAAAAACCTCCCATGTAGTTTTTTTTTTTTTTTACCGCCGTTGGACTATACAACGGGGGTAGTCCCACTACAACCAGCAGGAGGCCTTAGCAACCAACCAGTTGGCACCTTGCACCTCCCATGTAGTATTAAAAAAACCTGCAGTTACCTCCCTTTTATTATTGCATCAGTTTTTCAAAAATACCCATTTTACTCTTATATCTATCATTTCATATGAAAATTTATTAAAATACCTCAAAGAATTATTCACTTTTAATTAAAAAAAAATCCCTGAAGCTACATTGAGAAGAATGAAGTAATTTTACTCTATAAAAATGTTAGGTTTAGTGCGGTCTAGAACGGAAAATCTGACATTTTAAATTATATTGAAAGATGCCCTAATAAGATGCAAGGGTAATTTCGTAACTTTGAGGTTTCCATAACTGGGACAAAGGTGGAAGAGAGGTGATTGTAGGTTTTTATAAAACTACAGGAGAGGTTTTTGTTAAAATGAAACCTCAGAGGAAATTATTATGATTGTTAGAAACTTCAAGAGAGGTTTTTATATTTTATCCTATAAATAAATAAAATTATTTGTTTGGAAATGCATACATACATATATATATATATATAATTTCTGTTACAAGACGGGCTGTTTATGCCTAAAAATTTAAGGCCTATATCAGGCCGAATAATGCAGAATTAGGTAAAAATGATCAACCCTATTAGCTTTCAGATTCAAATGGGACTCAGGTTTGGTTCAGATATTGAATACCATTGATAAATTAAAGTAAAAAATGATCATTTATAACTAATAAATAAACATTACTTTGAACTGAAAATAACTCATAAGACTTCAACCTATGACTAGTAAATATACTTATATTCAAACTCTATTTAGATAGATAGAATTGATGTAAATGTTTGTCTTAATTGCTTATATTATGTACTAATATGAACAACTATTTAATTTCTATCTACTAATTTCTTTGGTTTTTTTTTTCTGGGTTGTTTACAAACAGGTAAGAGCACTACAAATACAACAACAGATTCGAGTAGTACAAAAAACAAAAGTTCAGGTGGAAGAAATACCTATGGGGTTTTCAGTATATTGGCTTTGATCCTCCCTATGTTTATTTGATGATTGCACCGAATTTACTATTCCTTCTTTTTTTTCATTATTTTGGGGTTCGTTTGTGAGTGATCTCTGAGTGTTGGAGCTTTGTATCATTGTATGTATTCATGTTTTAATTATTTATCAGTTTTACCTGTTAGACGTTTTTATTTTAATAAGAACCATCTCCTCATTTGTCTCTGTTTTTTATCCTTATTTAACTGCTCCATCGAATACATCAGAGTTGTGAATGATTCATGCAACCTTTGAACTCAGTAAATGTAATTAGACCTCAATCTTGAGTTTAAATCAGTCCCCCCACAAGATTGCCTCCCATAACTTCTCACAGCATATCCCGTCGTGTATTGGGAACATCTCCCAATAATGATATTATCATTTCTGGTATTATCACCGGGAGATGTTTCCAAATAATGGCCGGGATATGCTGTGAGACGTTATGGGGGGCAATCTTGTGGGGGGCTGATTTGATCTCCTCAATGTTGGAGCAAAGAAGGCACCTCAAAGAATCAGGTCCTCAAGACTTAAACTAACATGATTAAGAAATGGGTTTGACTATGATGCCGGAAAGATATGATACAGAAAAACTTGTAATTAATCAATCGGCATCATATAAGTAGGAATCACTTAAATGGATTTTCATCAAAATTCATGGGGGTTGTGATTAGTCAAAACCGTTTTTTCCGATATAATATCTTTCCGGCATCATAGATTTTCCCTATAGGGAATTTGTTTATCAATTCAATGTATTTCACACTATTTAGTTAGTCATTGCATGCTGCTAATGCGCTCTGAATGTTACCTTAACCAGTAGAAGCTGCTAATAGGATATTAGGTTATTCTAGAATGTTTTCCAAGGGCTTGCTAGTAGAGGGTGCAATTAGGATGGGCCCAACCCAAGCCTGAACTGCCCAATCTGAAATTTTACATGAACTGGGTTGGATACTTGATCCTTGGGCTGAACCCAGATCCAAAATCTTGGGCCTTTTCATTTTTAGACTGGGCCTAGGTTTAGTCCTTGAGTTTCTCAAGAGTGGACCTATCCTAGACTGACCCTGGCTCACTAAGGGGGCCTTCTTCTTTTGGATTTTGAGAGGGGGCTGAGGAAAGTTGGTTAATGGGATTTTGATTCTTATTGACCAAGAATCTCATGTTCTTTTTTTTTATAGGAAAAACTTAAGGGCTACATAAGACAGGAGTAGCCTTTCCCCAGGAATCAAAAAAAAAAAAAAAAAAAAAAAACAAATCTAACTAAGATCCTTTTGGACTGAACCTAAACTAGCTGGATAATAGGATGGGGCATTGCATGCTAGCCCTTCCCCATGAATCTCAAGTTCTTATTTTAGATATATGTAGGGATTAGGGAAAGTTTATTTTCCTGGATACCCATCTCCTAAGTGGGTAAATAACTTTCCCACCATGGGAGAAAATTGCCAAACTTGAATGGGACAAAAATGCCCCTTTTAATAATGAATTGTTATGGCTAAAATGGTCATTGCCTTATTTACCTGGAAAAGAAAAGAACATAGGTAACTGCAGTTACCCGGGTAAGTGGTTCTTGGCCAGGAAAAACTTACCTAGGTAATTGCATTTACCCGGATAAGTAACTTACCGAAAAGTGAACAGGACATCCTGGCTAATTCAAGGCTATTGTCATATCGTTAAGACTGCAACTTGGGTTAGATTATCCTGAACCCAGCCTAAAAAAGCCTTGATCAATCTGAACCCAAACTTAATATTATATAATGTGTATTTATGCATGTAAAAACTTATCTATATGTGTAATCACTATTCCTTTTTTTTTTTTGGTATTCAGTGCTATGCACCACTAATAATTTCCCCTTACCCCTTTTTCCCCAAAGTGCTGGTTGCGGGATTTGATTCCATATCAACGTTGGAACAAACCATCTAACACACCAACTAGCCAGCCCTCGGTTAATTATGTGTAATCACTATCCATGCGTGTATATATATGCTACTCTGTATCCACAAATATATATCTATATATTTATGTATTTTCCACTGCATGTATATTGCATGCCAAAAATATTAAGTTTAAAAACATTTTTTTTTCTACAACGCTAATACTGATTTAACATGTACCAATGAAGTTTAGGAAATAAGTACACTCAGCAGAAGGAAGTAAAGAAGTCAGGCCAACCCAAGACTAACCGAGCCCAATCCAAACCAATTCCAATCCAACTTGAAATTTTAGGGTTGGATTAGGGTTAATCTCAACGTGGCCTAACCTGGCTCAACTTGCATCCTACATATCATCAGCAGGGAGGAAGATATGGAATTTCATTATTTGGATATATACAGAGAAGGAAATCAAGTGGCCGACCGGATTAGAAATATGGTTTTGAAAATTGGGTCTAAAATAAAATCGATTTTACCACCGGTTCCAGGGTTAAACTGTCCAACCATCCAGTCCAAACCCTGGTTGGACGGTTTGGAGTCCAAAACCGGACCTGGAGCCACAACCATTCCCGGGTCAACCGGTCCGACCGTCCAGTCCGATCTCGTTTTTGGGTCTAAAAGCTGAAGTTAGAGAAGTTTATGATTACGTTCTTGGATGCTTTGCAACAAGAGAAAAGTGTTTCAGCTTTTGAAAGTTTTTTGTTTTCAGCTTCAGTAATTGGGGTGTTTTCAGAAACAAACTACTCCCCTTGTTTCCAAAACAATAAAAAACAAACAGTAGTAAAAAACTGAGAACACTGAATTAAAAATACAGGTAAGGAAAAAACAGCACAACCACTCATCCATTAAGACGAATCACACTGAAACATCTCCTTCTGTCTCCTTGAACAGAAAAACACCGGAAAACAAAAGATGGGAAATGGGACAATCTGCAGCGAAGCATTCTGATTCTCAATTTTCTGGGGGACATCTCCTGCCAAATTTCCACGATGACATCCATGGCTCTCTCATTGAGCTCCTTCACTGATCTCTTCAGTTTCTCTTTGAAACTTGTTTGTGTAGAGAACTGGTAACTTCTGAGAAATGCTTGTCTTACATGATAGTACTCATGGCGACCCCTGAAGCCATAATCGATCTGGTTATAACCAACTGCTTGCAACGGCGAATCGATCATCCTGAAATAGTCTGGAGTGGAGTCTTGCCATGGCCGAACTCTGCTACTTGACATGACAAGAACGGATGCTAGCTAGCTGCAAGATGCCTAGCTACGTACATGGGTATTTATGCTTGAGCACTCAATTAAGAAAGGGTTGGTGGTTGAACCACAGAGAAAATTTATCAAACGGTTGGTGCCTTTTTTGTTGCACCCAATTAAGTTTTATCCACCACCACAAGATATATATTAGTTCTTATAAATGTTATTGCTAAATTCTTCTTTCTAGGCAATTCACAAAGGCCAACGTTATGAGATTGATTGTTTGACTTAAATAAAAATCTAAAAATGGATAGAAGAATATAGAAAATGGTTTCCATATATTAATTTTTAAACCTATTTCGATTTCACATAAAAATAATCATAAAACTGTAGATATTACATGATATAATACCAATTAATTATTAATTAAAATATGCATGTATTTTTAATAAACTTGATTAAATCAACATTTCAAAGAACCAGCCGGCAACCCAAAAGCACCTTTGCTTCTGGCTATGAATGTCTGGGTCCAGAAGTCTAGAGGGGTTGTTTGCTAATAGCTGAAATGGCTGAACTGAAAATTTTATTGTTTTATCCTTTAATAAATAAAATATTGAGTCTAAGCAAATTGTAAGAAACACCTTTTTCTTTTCAAAGAATATAACCATACGTATACTACTTAATAATATTCCTGATAGTTGGAGCACTATGATTTATTTAACTTGTTCCATTTTCTATTTAGATCTATTGGGTATTTAGTATTTATTACTTAAAAACAATTCTTGTCTAGAGGGGCTGTTTGCTAGAGCTTTTTTCTTTTTTTTTCTGTTTTTGTTTTACAAGGTTTTGAACCTAAAGCTGTAAATAGGTTGCGTCCACCCAATAGAACCGAACCAACTGAACTGATTATGTGGTTTGTGTCTCGATTAATAATTGGGTTGGGATTGGTTATTGTTGTTCCAAATCAATTATTATAATATATTATAGTATATATAAAATTTTTGTTGTATCTTATGTTTAAAAGGGTGAATTTCATAGACAGTATACAAAAAAAATTTGGTTAAACGGTTTATTATTCACTATCATTTTTATCAAGGTTCTAAATATCGATATATGCCGATATGTCGGTTGGGGTGTATCAAGTTGTGGACTTTTTAGTTTTTTTTTTTTTTCAAACTGGTTTAAGGGTTTAATTTAAAGCTTGTTTACCCCCTCAACCATGTCAAACCCCAAAACACCTACTGCCAGCACCCAATTTTTGTTAGGTCCCTTCACCTACCTCTTTTTAGCCCCCAACACTTGAAAACAAAATTAGACCTTGCCAAAACCCAAAATTCCTGTTTTTGATGCAATCCACATGACAAACGAGATCAAACATTAGATTAAATATAATCCTTAGACTTAGGAAACTAAGTTTTAGTTACACTTCATCATGCCAACCTCCTTTCTAGCGCTCCCGATCTACACGATGTCCAAACCGTGACTTCGCAAATCCAAATCTGACACGTTCATTACACCAGCAACATTAAGATAGGCTCACCCCCCAAATTCCACCTTGAAAATACTAAGATTCCATTTCGACGACCCTAAACAATTAGAGCTAGAAAACCAAGATCAACTATTTATTTCTTAGATCGAAACCATCCACTCGACTCCTAACCTTAATTCGTGCCCACACATCAAATTTCAACTCAACATTTCTTTGCATAACCATTCAGCCAATAAAGATTTTGATTTGACATTTACAATTAAACCACACAAAAAGTCATATCCCAAGTCCAAAATTCTTAAAATAAATCACCCATCATATTTAGCCTTAAATTCCTCCATTTCCTTCTAGAATAAACAAGATTCTACTTTGGATTTTTCATTAGTCAAAACATTATTCCAAACCAAATATTTCAATCCACATTTCTGATCAAAGATTCATCACTTCCATCAGTTTTAGGGCATTAAAAAGTGATTACCCACCAAATTTCATCCCAAGATTCTTTCATTTAACCCTCCATCAAGTCAAGTTTCTATTTTGACAAATCTTGTTGATCTGAACTTGATAGCCATAAATCTCCATCATCTTGACCCTATTTGGCCAATCAGACCTCACTACTATGTCTAGAAACCAAAAAACCTTCTACGTCAAATTTCATAACCAAACTCCTCTATTTGACCGTTAAAAAAGTGAAATTCTATTTCGAACATTCTTATTAATTAATAAATCATTGGCGAAAACTTGGACCCAAACCAAATCTATCAATCCACACCTCTAATAAAAGATGCATCGCCTTCATCAAATACAGAATGTTCAAAAGTGTTTACCCACCAAATTTCATCCCAAAATTCATTCATTTAAACATTCATCGAGCAAAGGTTCTATTTCAATAAATCATGTTGATCCGAATTTTTCAGCCGTAGATCTCCATCATCCCAACCCTTTTTGACCAATCATGCCTCACCACTGTGTTCAAAAACCCAAAAACCCTTGTACATCAAATTTTACGACCTAATTTACCCGTTTGACCATTAATCTAGAAAGGCTCAATTTTGACACATCGCATTAAATTGCCACATCAGCTATCCCCTCTTGAGATTTTAAAAGGGTGAGGGCTGACATTAGCCCATTGCTTGACATGTTAAAACACCTGGACTAATAAAATTAGGTCTAGTAAACTTCAAAAACCCAAAGATACCCCCACTTAAAGTTAAGAAAACACAAAACAATATTTACAAGTGAGTCAAAGTTACATTTTATGCCACTAATAACCCCAAATATGTGATTATGATGACAAGCATGCCCTAAGCTCCAATTGGTCACACAAAACCCAAGAAAAACAACTCCAAATCAAGGAGAACCTTTTCGCCAACAAGGAAAGGTCGACTGAGTACCTTTTTTATGTAAAAAATCTTGGTCATTTTCTTATAAAAGCTCTCTTGAAGCCCAAGCTCTTTGATTTCCCCTCCTTTTCTTTATAAATAGAGACCCAACTCAAGCTCTGGGGGTGGATTAGAGAAGGGAGAAATAGAAGAGAGACCTCAAGAGCATTCTTAACCTCTGTAGAACTCCCACTCTCAACAAAATCTCTATAAAACTTTAAATTCGTCCACTGTGTTTCAGATCTGAAAATTTGCACAAAACCTCCAAGCATTCAACAGTTTCAAACCTCTATTGAGCTCATTCAATCACTTTTTTGTTTAGTTCAACTGCTGGAAGTGCCTCTCACCCCTTCTTTTAGATCGAGTTTTTATTTTTTCGGTTGCTTGAAGTTTTGAGACCTTGGAAAACCATTGTTCTCAATTTTATCTAGACTAAGAAAAAGAGGTAAAGAGGTAAGGGTTTTAGGGAAGTTAGTACCTAAGGCCTGATAGCATCACCTCAAAATCGCTCTCAAGAGAAGTTAAGAGCATTTTTCTCTAGATTTTGGAAATTGTTGCAATCATTTTATTTTATTTTTCATTAGAAATGAGCCTAAATAACTCTCATAATAGGCTACTACAACAACTTGGAGAGAGGGGTTCCAAACACTTTTCCTCTCCCAATCCTTGGGAATCCAAAATCTCTTGATTATGTGCCTTTTTGGATGGAGAAGGGAGTCACTATCAAAGGACTGAAAATCGAGTTTTCAAAGCTGAAATGAGGGTCCATTGCCTCTAAAATGAAGTATCAAATCCAATTATCAAAAATGAAATCCGAAGTTGTGCTAAAATGTTTTCTACATAATTATATTTTTTTTGTGTTTTTATCTTTTTTTAGGTTTTTATTATTTAGTTTTGACATTGAGGGTTAACACATTTTTAAGTTTATATCACACTTTATCAGCATTATCGAGAAGGGAATAACTAAGGAAAGTTGGACAATTATCAAGGAAGGTTGATGGAATAGTAAATTGAAAAAAGGAGAATCAATGATTAGTTAGAAGAAATTGGGGTAGGTAAGATGACTCAATCACTATGGGATATTTCATGATGACATTCACCCACTAATTTCAATCTTCCCTACCTATTTACATTTCGTCCTAAAATAAAGTCTTCCACAATCAATAAAAAGACACAGTTCATGTTGATGAAGGATATGAAGACCAATCCTCATCCATATGGCTATGAAGGAGCCTAAATCGAAAGAAGGAAGAGAGAGAGAGAGAGAGGGAGAGAGAGAGAGAGATGAAAACAAGAAGGACGGAGGATACGTAGTACTTACCATTGATCAAAGAAGGACGGAGAAGGCCAACTCYGCCTTCTTCCGGAAATGACGAATGGAAGGATGGCCTATATAGCTAGCTGCTATTTCCTACTCATAAACCTAGCCTATTGGCTAAGCTGCCTATTCTTATAGATATAGATGGGGATTACAACCTTTATAATGAGGATGAGGAGGATACAAAGCACATTTTCGAAAGCTACTCTTTTGCTAAGCAAATTTGGCATATGGTCAGGCCTAATATCGAGGGACCTACTAATATGGACTGATAGATTGGTGAAAAAATAGGAATCAAAGAAGCTAAAGAATTTGTTTTGAAGGAGAATATTTCCAAGATTTGGAAGGCAATTACATGGCAATCTCCGAAACATGGGTCAATTAAAAGACACCGGATCTACTACTCACACCTGGTGCCTCACACACACATCTTACCATGCATTGGGAACATCTCCCGTACTTATTAGTGAATATTCATGGGAGATGTTCCCAATGCACAGTGTATGTGCCTGTGAGGCACCCATTTGTGAGGAGCAAATCCCGTCACCAATTAAAATAAATTTTGATGCTTCCCGTTTTAGTGGGGGCACATGCTCAATGGCGACAATAGCCAGAAATCATTTGGATGAAATTGTTGATGGAAAATCTTATTTCCTTGGGAATCTCACAACTTAGGTGATGAATTTCAAAGATCACCCCATCATCATAAAGGATGATTCAGAAAGCTTATTTCCTTGGGAAGCTCACAACTTAGACGATGAATTTCAAAGACCATCCCATCATCATAAAGGGCGATTCAAAGCTAGTGATCTTGTGTCAAACAAGTGATTGACCCACGTTGGAAACTAAGGAACATAATTCAGGATTGCTTAAAGCTGAAGGACCAATTGGAGGGAGTGGAGTGCAGATTGGCTCACTCATGAAGCTCAGAAGTTAGTTCACAGTTTAGTCTCTTTTAGTCTCTGTAGCCTTCCTATTTTCTTTGTTTTTGTTTGCCTTTTTGATTTTTGGGGTTGAGCTACCCCCCCCCCCCCCTCTTGGTTCCATAAAAAAGAGATATGATTTGCCTATTTTTTGATAAATTGAAAAAAAGAAAAAGAAAAAAGAGAATAGAAAATATATGATAAACAACTTTCATCCCTTCACCATGTTCATTTATATGAAGGCCAATTTTCAGTCATCCATATCAAATTTTCATCTAATCATTAATTTGTACTTGTTCTAAATTTTAGTTACTACTTCTCTCTAAGGGTGAGCATTATTTGGTTAAAACCAAAATTTTGGTTGGTTTTTAGAATTAGAAATTCAATTAATCGAAAAAGTTGAATTAACCAAATTTCATTATATAACATGTAATATATAATATACTATATATTTATTTATTAATATATTATATATTATAATGAAACTCAACTTCATATATAACTATATATTAATATTATGTTATAATATATATTTTATGTTTGTTAGTGAAATTTGGATTCGGTTTCGATTATTTCGATTTTCTTGTAATTCAGTTTCGATTCGATTCTCACTTTTTATTTCAGTTTTTTAAATTTCAGTTTACTCAATTTAGTTTTTAATTGAATAAGTCGAATGCCCGAATCTGCTCCTCAAATAGCACTCTTCACACAAACCTCACATCATATCCCAGTCACACATCAGGAACATCTCTCGTACTTCCAAATCAAAATTCATGGGAGATATTCCCAAGATGAGTCGGTGTGAGTAGCGGTATGTGAGGAGCAAATCACAATATTTGGATTTATAGTTTCCACTCCGCCTCTCAGATCATTTTAATGCCGTAATGGTAAAGGTTTCTATCGGAATTAAAATACGGAGAAGTACGCTGATTGTTCATTCTCCCATTAAAATATGAACCGTACACGTGGTGCCTAAACGGACCGCCAATTCTATCGTAATTAGGTTTAGGGTTTTAGGGTTTTTGAGTTCCAGTCTCAACTATAAATAACGGGATTAGAATGCTGTTTTTTCGATATCAGGATTTATGTTCCTTCTTTAGGAGATCTCTCGACTAACTTCGCCGATCCAGCTTAGAGGGGAGAGAGAAGCAATCAGGAATTTCGAGGTCTCTGATTGATTACAATTCTCGTCCTCTCTCCGGTTCCGTCTCATTTTCTTTCTTTTTATGAATTTTAGGATTTTTTCATGGTTGCGTCGAATACTGATTACCGGCACTCTATTTTCTGAATGGGTGTTCGTGTATGAGCCGACGCTACAATTGCTCGTTCTCCATGTCTGCAAACCCTAAAATCCAATTTTTTTTTAAAGGATTTAGAGAGCAGAAACGGAGGAAATCTTGTCTTTGGGTTATTTCTTCTTTAGTATTTGTTCTTGATTCCCTTTCTTCCCTTTGCGAACTAAAAGGTTAAGATGGATGGAAAGGATGAGCCTTTCCCCAGATGATCGACACTGATTATACTGAGCTTTTTATCAAATTTTCTCTTTGGAGAAAATGCAAGCCAGGAATCTGATCCATCCATCTGTGTTATTTCGTTTTAACCAGTAGGTTGCACTTTTAGAACTATGTTTTGACGATTCCAGTCTGATTGTTGGGTTGGGGGAATTAGAAATGAGGAGACTTTCCCCATATGATCGACGTTGATTCGAACTGTGCTTCTTCATTCTTCTCCACTATTTCATAGCGGAGATTTAAAAGCCAGATCTCTGATCTTTCTTCCAACCCTAATTTTCATTTTCTATTCTTTGTTTTTAGTTATCAAGAGAGAACGGTATGATTTTATTGCTATATTGGTTTGATTTAGTTTTTCAAGAGCTCAATTTTCATAAAAGAAACGAAAGGCTTCAGAAGAAAAATAAGTGACGAACTGATCCCAACTGTTTGGTTGAATGCAATTCGAATTTCATTCCATTCTTGATAGATTGACATTCTCTCATTTGATGGAATTATTCTTATTATGATTGTCTAAGGATTCTGATTACAATTGTGAAGTTTATATTCACTTTCTAAAATGAAGTTGCATTCACCCAACCAGTCTTGCTAGATTTAAACCAAAAAGCATAGTCAATGCCTCTGCTTGAAAATGAAGATGAACTACTTCAAAAGGAACCAGCTCTCCAAGGCAGTTCCACCAAAAGAAACACCAGTAGCAAGTTAAAACCTGCATCAACATTAATTTTGAATCTACCTTCCAAAGGTGGCTCATAGGGATCAGAGATGCTTGGACCCACTTCATGGCCACTTGAGTCAGTCAGAGATGCTGTTTCGACAAGGATTCTTGGAGGCTGATTTGATTTAAAAGTTATATCCTTTATATGGAGATCTGCAATGGCTGAGCAGTAAAAAAATCCTTACAAAATATAGCCCATTGCTATGTGAAAGATTTCTCAAATGCATTTTGCTTGGTGCTAGGATTGGTATTAGGCCGGAAATTGGAAGTAAAATGTTTGGGGGAATGACTGATCAGCCCATCTTAGAATTCATTAATTCTCACCACACTGGATGAATCTTGAGTGTGGATTGATGCCAAATCAAGATGCGATTTATGAGAAGGGTGGGCGTAGCTATTGGGGACTGTAATTCAGAATTCTGCACTGAGCTGCAGAGTACTATTCTCAAGATACTTCTTTTGACAAATGATTTCACAACAAAGTGTAGGGAAGTTGCATTTGGCTAAGTGGCAATGAGCTTAGGTTGACAGTTTGACACTTTAGTTGTACTAATTAAGGGGATATGGGCTTGGACGTAGGTTTAGCTCTACCCCACTTAACATATCACTTTGTTCTTGTTTCTTTTTTTTTTTTTTTGGGGGAGAATCCAAAGAATTATTCATGGCTACATTTTATTATCTTTTTTACATAAGTACATGTTTATACACATCCTACCTCACACCCTAGACAGATATCTTGGCCTAGGCCTATTTGACATTGGCCTTGGTTGGGCCATAGGCTGAAATGTGTTTGGACTTGGCAGATTCTGGATGTGGGTTGGAATGGTTTGGACCTAAGGATACAGCCGGCCTACATGGCCTTGGCCGAGTTGGGCTGAGCATGGAATCAGTTTGAGATGAGCTTGGGCCTAGATTGGAATGGGCTTAGAATTCTTGGTGGCAATGAGCTTAGGTTGACAGTTTGACACTTTAGTTGACCTAGGTTTAGCTCTAAAAGAATAAATACCTAAAGCCAAGTGTATGAATTATGATCAGAAATTTCTGGGATTTTCAACTATCCATGAAGTTAGGTAACCCTTAGTTGACCTCTTAATGTTGAGTAGTTGTTTTGGCTCAATTCTTATGCCCTAATCCTAAGGACTAGTTATCATCACTGATTTTTGTTTCACAGTTTTATGTTTTATTATTGATGATTTCATGATTTTAGATTTCCGATGAGTGATCTATCATAATTCATAAAAGATTTTAAACATTTGAAACATATCTTTTTCAATTTGTACTAAAATAACCAATAACAACATCAAACGATCAAATACCAATAAAAATAAGATCAAAATGTGATAATTTATGAGTGGGAGAAGTTCCGGTGGGGCACACCCAACCTGAATTCAACTTTGGGTTAGGATTGCCTAGATCAGGTTGAAAGTTGGGTTGGGTTAGGATTAGGGTCAGGGGTTCAAAGCTGGTTTTTTCTTTTCACAAGGTGTTGGCAATGGACAAGTTCTGAAGAGTTCTCTATCAAGCAAAATACAAATTCATTTCAGCCCAGCCCCTGGCATAGAAATTTCTAGTTCTGAAGAGTTCATTTCAGCAAATAGCAAGTTTATCTCTAATAAGTTGCATATTTGCAATTGATCAGATCTTTTCAGCATAGTATAAATTCAGCTAATGCAACCAAAAAATAATCAAGGACATATCAGAATGAAGAAAGTTGTGAATTTTTTTCTGAATCATATAACCATATAAGCTTCTAAAATGTAAAAAGTGAGGCAACATATGCTTTAGGAAAATGTGAAAATGTTGAAAAGAATAAGATTCTTGTGAAGTTAGCATTGGAATATCCTCATTCTTTTTGAGTTATTTCTAAACCCTGAATATTGTAAAGAAAAGGGGTCTGAATTTACCTATTTCTAGCTGTAAGATGTGGAGAAGAAACTTGCTTTGAAATAGGTAGGCTTTCAGTGGTCAATGCCAAGACTTTAGACTCCTAGTCACACACAAATCAGAAATTAGAACATGAACAATTGGAAACTTGCTTTGAAATAGGTAGGCTTTCAGTGGTCAATGCCAAATCTGAAGAGTGTCCCTGAATCAATTAGAACATTGAACAGATCTTCCTCAAACATTCAACAGTTGAGGGATCCAGATTCCAGAGTGTCTTTGAATCACAATTAGCCGCACTGTTATCATATAAGTTAGGAACTGTGTAGCCTACTGAGAAATTCTAGATAAAATAGGAATTCATGCAACTCTTGCATTCCTCAAACATGGAGGGACCCGTGAGAAAATTGGACATGTCGTTTAGTGGGTTTCACACACAGTACGTGGGGAAAAGAAATCCACAAGAAAGAAGAATAACTGAAGAAGCAAAACAGATTTTCCATAAGGTATGTGCTTTTGAGGATAACAGCCAAGCAGTCTTTTGATGTAGTTGAAGTTGATGTCTAATTTTGGGTTAGGGAACTAAGCAAATCATTATCAAACCTTTTTCGAGGTCTCTGTCGAGTTTCAAGTTAAAAAACCAGAAAGAAATAACAGAGATTGATCTCTGTCGAGTTTCAAGTTAAAAAAAAAACACTAGGAAGAAATTCGAACAAGGGAATTCAAGTGTAGACCTGTGAAGAACAGGGGAAAAAAACCAAAATAAATGATTAAAATTAGAAACAAACTTCAGAAAATAGGAGGAAGTGACCAAATGACAGGTCTGCCGGCCACTGTTTCTCACCACCGATCGTCGCCGGTGGACCTGCCAACTGGTGCACCACTGCTGCTAGGGTTTGAGGGTGAATGAGTAGAGAAGGGGGAGGAGGTATAACCTCACAGGGGGATTTTGGTCATTATAAAACTTTGTCAGGGGCTGATTCGATTTATTATTTTGGAGAAATACTTAAAAAAATAACCTTGAAGACATTTTTTCAAATAAGTATTTTAAAAAAAGTATTTTCCCACTTTTGTACAAAACACCTATAAGTAGTTATAAACCACTTAATGTGTGATCCCATGTTTTAAAAGAAATACTTCTTACCTTTGTTCTCAAACACTAGTTCAGTTTAATATTTAAGACCAGCATAAAAAGAAAAGATTGGGTTAAAAACAAAGAGGTTGAAATTAATTTGGATTAGACAAAGTGAAAGCAACATAGGAGCAGATTTTAGTCGGTAGACGAGAATGTGAATGATGGAAAGTGTAGACATTTTAAGTTGCATGAAAAACAAACGACAGATCTGGAAATAGAAACAAATAAACAACGTAGACAGTGAAAAAGAAAACAAAATCGATTTAGGCAGAAAACAGGGGAGATATAAATGTCAGGTTACGCAAAATTAACTGCCTAACCATTGAAATCCGCAGAACTGGAGCAAAAACCAAGCGGAATTCATAGTTAAACGAAAAGAGATAGACCTATAACTCATCAACACGCAAACAAAACCAAAGATGATCGTCTGGGCGTGATAAATCAGGTGTAGTGAAATCCACAAACTTGGGGGCTTCGATGTTCTCATAGAAATCGTCATCGTCTTCGTTGTTGTGGCGGACCACTGATAGCGGTTGTTGCTCCATCTTCTTGGCGTTCGTTCTTTCATTCACTCACTCGCACTGGTTTAAATACCCAGTTTTCTAAGTAGCCGTTGGAGGATTACTGCCGTCGTGAGGTCGGGGAAGATAACTGTTTTTTGGACGGAAGGCTAATGGAAGGGGGTATTTCTTTGACGGTTATAGTACGAGGGTTTTGTCGCAAAACAAAGTATAGGAGATCTTTGTCACAGACCCGTAGTACGGGAGATCTTTGTAATTTATCTAAAATTAAAGTTAATATATATTTAATAATAATTAAAGATATAATCTACTTGATACTCCATTGGGGGGTCTTTGTAATTTACCTAAAATAAAGTTAATATATATTTAATAATACTTAAAGATATAATCGATTTGAAACCCCATTTAGACCAAGGCCAAGCCTGACATGATTAGATTGACTCAAGGTGGGTTTACCCCTAAACCAGACCCACTGACATCTCTAGGAGTTAAATGCAATTTATAGAGGATTTTAATGTGGGTTTTTTTCTATTTTTAATTCAAAAAGATGGATATACAAATCACATGAATGAGAAGATAGGAGAGAAGTTGATGGAAACATTGGGGTGGGAGAACTATTGAGGTAAATAAGCACATAAAAATAGGAAAAAAAACTGTTTGTCAGGTCTTTTTGAGTTTACATCTCCGCCCCACCAGGGGCTGCCCTACAACGTCCCACAGTACATCCCTGCTGTGTATTGAGAATATCTCTCAATGATGACATCATCGAGAGTGATGTTATCATTAGGAGATGTTCTCAATACACGGTGGGGATGTGCTGTGGGATGTTGTAAAGCGGTCATGGTGGGATGTGCGTATACAGATGATGTTAGAACGTGTTAGGAAAGTATATATATATGTGAACAGAAGAAAGCCCAAATAAGGCTTTCCAGAGTTTTCACCAAACATAGTTTCTAGGCTTTTTGTGCAGGGACCACTTTGCAAAGCCTGATGTTGCTGCATGAAATCCCTTCCAAACGGGCCCAAAGAATAAGGACTCATTTGGCACATCTTTTCGTGCAGTTTTTTGACTGTTTACAAGCCAATAAGACAAAAAATCGATCTATTTCCATTTGGCACACGGAAGATCTAGCCGCCAAAAGACTGAATGCCAGAAAGATGCGAGAAGCCCATTTTGGGCTGATTTCGAGAAGCTCCAAATGAAGCTTCTCGCGTCTTTCGCGTTTTAATCTCGCACGAAAAGACCTGAAACGAAAAGAAAAGATGTGCATCTGTCAAACGTTCTTCAGGCTGCCCAGATCTTGCCAAACGGGCCCTAAGAAAAGATGTTGAGTGCCAACTAAATTAAGAACCAAATGATATTCAGAGAAAAAAGAAAACATTGAATAATCATATGTTTAGGGGGGGTTGTCTGGTAAAGAAACTAATTCAAGCATCCATTACATCAATTAGAAGATGAAGATAGATCAGTTCCTACTAGGGGTGTCAATTGGACTGGATTTGGTCCAATCCAATCCAGTCCAATGTAAGTCCATTACAAATGGACCAGGTCCAATCCAATCCAATGAATATTTTGGACCATTTGGACCAGTGCAATCAATGTTTGGACTGTCCAATCTGTTCAAATTTGTTTTAATTTAGATTGGTTTGAATCCAAACCTGGTCCATTGACACTATCGATGGATCAAATATTGGCTTAATCCAACTCAATCCAATATAAATTTGGTAGAGTGGTATTCTTGTAATTTCCATGAAAAAAGGCAAAAAATACTGTTAGGTTCCATTTCCCTCATCCTCAGGCCTTCTTATGTACACATTTCAGCTTAATATATTTATATAGATAAATTTATTATGGATGGACCAGGTCCAATCCAATCTAATAAATATTTTGGATTGAATTGGTCCAATCCAATGTCTTATTGGTCTGTCCAATCCATCCAAAACCGGTCAATTGACACCCTTAGTTCCTACCTGGCATGTATCTGAATCAACAAACAACATATTTCGGTTTAAAGAACACCCTCTTGAAGTATTCTATCCCCAATGATATCAAAGAACATTTGCCTTTCTTTTTGTATAAATCCAAGAGCATCACCTGATTTAGCCAAATAATCTCATCCCTTTTAGCAGTAAGGCCATGCTTAATTGTAGTAATATCAGAAATCAGAGAACATAAGGGGAAAAGGTTAAATCAAAGAAACAAATTATCCATTTCATTGATACAAGAACTCATGAAAAGCTTATCCACAAAAAGTATTTGCTTTACACAGCAATAGAAGTTGAAACCAGTCCTCAAAAACATTAAGTGCAAACAGGTTGATAACATTAAGATTCATTTCCAGTCTACCAAAGATGCATCAGTTGCAAGATTTTGTGCTTCCAAAAGCTTCATTTGGCGTTCTGCACGTTCTCTTTCACATGCACTAATTCCCATGATAATATCGAGCATAGTACCAGTTGTCCCAAAGAATACCAAGGGTGCTAAAGACTTCCGACGTATCCCCACAGGAATTGCAAGCAAAGCTCCTGCTACTGAGAAAACCCATGTGCCTAGTGCACTACAGACATCCCACAAGTTAATATCTGATCACCACTATATTGAAGTAAGCGAGGACAAATTTGCATGGCTGCACAAAAGAGGTAAAACATCATGTCTAGAAATACCAAGTGATTGTGAAGATCAGCTCTGGATGGATTATGTTGCTAGTAAAGTTTCTTCAGAACATGTACAACACAAACATGATCTTTTCATTTTAATTAATAATGAAAACTGGAAAGATTCAGGATATGCTGTATACCCTTCATATGGAAAATTTTCGATAACTTTTAAGGTCTACCAGCTGAGCCTCAAGGCAAATATGCTTCTTTATGGGATATTTAAGCATGATAGCATTTATGAAGAAAACTGGAAACGTTCAGGATCAAGAGGTTCCTTGGTAATTGGTTAATTGTTACAGAACTGCAGGTGAAAATACAATTTTTTCTTTTGCTACTATGCCACCAAGAAGGCAAGAACACACAGATCCATCCACCATAAAATAACACAACCCTACTGATCAGAGAGCCTCCTCATTGCAACCATAACAATACAAAGAGGGAGAAGGATGATTAGTTCCAATTGTCATACGCACTTAACCTAAACATACAGCACAGAGCAACAATCATTTTGATCACAGCATACTTCATAAATCATAATAGATACCAACTGCCATCATGGCATGATTGGCACCACCATTGGCCCATGATAGAATTGGAGGAAATCTCAGCAGTACTGCATCACAGATAAACCTTTAAAACACAGCATCTTCCTCTTTTTCTTTGTTGCAAAGTCAATGCATATCATACTACGTGATTGATTTGGGCATATCCAATTTTTAATAGTGGCACACCCCTAATTGTTTGGTAAAAAGGTTCATGCTTTAAAAGACAAAAAGATTTTCCTTCTGGCTGTGGTTTCCTTGTCTTTTAACTAGAGATATGCCCAATTTATTAAAAAAAGCATGCGACAAAATTGCTCCCCTTTTATTAAAGAATAAACTTAACAGTATATATTTGGATATCATGTTGTATACAGGCTCACAAAAACCCCCAAAAATTCAGTGTAATAAAAAAATAACTGCACCCAGGCTCACAGACCTGAACCAATTAAGCTAATACACATTGAAATATTTTTATTTCTATCTGAATTTATATTTACAGTTCTTTATATAAAATATATTTTTGATTTTTTTTTCAAAGTGCTATTTCACTTCATTCAAGGAAACACCTTGCCTTGTGTTACATTTATAGTTGAGCTTCTTGTTTTTGTAGTACTGGCTTCATTATATAAATATACAAAAGCACCCCAAAACAAGGTAAACCTTGATGCCAATGCTTTCTTTTCAGAACACCTCTACCTGGGTTACCTGCAACTATAACTGCAGATCTCAGAACTAAGCAGAATGAGGGGTTCAATTTGGTTACTAAAGGTCTTGCTTCAGATCTTCATTGTTCACCATTAAAAAAAATATAGGCAGTAGGCAATCTGTAGGCCAATTAACAAGGCTGCACCCCCTCTTGCATTGTGATTGACCACTAAAAACCTGAATGACCACACCATATCCTCATTGATCTGGAATGAGGATATAGTGTGGTCAGTTTCTACAAAATTGCATATTAAGTAGGACAGTTCACAAGATGTTGTAAACCGACCAAACTGGACCAGCTTGTTCCAAGATGGTCAGTTTCTAAAATGATCCAGTTGGTCTCAGTTTAGAAAATGGCAGAGCCTAATGACTTTGTTTGGTTGCAGTTATGCCTTTTGTAACCGAATGTGAAACCGATCTGAACTGACACACATACATTTATATATATATATATTATGCCTTTTTGTTTTTTTTTTTGTTTTTGTTTGACAACCACTACTCTCCACATTCTGTCATCTCACCCATCTCTTTCTTCATTCAATCCTCTTGTTTTTGTTCCATACTTCCACAAAAAGCCAAAAAAAGTGAAAGCTGACTGACAAAAAGTAAAAGCTAACTGTGACTCTATGAGACCAGGAGAGGACTGAAGAGACAACATAATTGTTCATCAAGAATAGTCACAACGCTGCAACTGGCCAACTGCAATTGGTGTAGGGAGCATAATTAGATGCTGAGCCCACTTATTTAAAATTGACCTTTTTAAGCTGCAACCATTGATTTTGGTTCAGTTTAATTAAAACCGATTAAACCGATGTCAAGCAAAATGGAAAATTGAGGTCAGTTTTCCCTCCTTGTTGGTCGGTATTAGTTCGCCTCAAAGTCAACCCGACTTTTTTTGGTTCAGTTGACAAAATTAAATACAATCAAACCAAACCAACCCATGGACAGCCCTAATATTAACAACTCAACTTACTTAGGTTGACTACCCATCAAATAGGAAATAGTGGACTGAAACACCTCTAATATCTACCCAGTTCCTTCCTATCACAACATATTGATGCATATACAATACCTATCAGTTTTTGAACCTACCAATGGGCTGTTTAAAGGGATTTAGGGGGAGGGGTGTCAGTGTTAAATGGTTAATATCTGTACTATCTTACTTAATATTGAAACATTATATTGAATAAATAAATAATAAAAAGTTAAAAGCAATTTTTTTTGGAAAAGGTAAGGTAAAATTTATTTCATAAAACAAAACATGGTACAACAGATTCCAAGACATATTTACTAGTTCGGAAACAACAAGAAATTACAGATTCCAAATGGACTGAGAGTTGAACAACTCAGACACATTCAGGTGCTTGAATTTAGCAGTTACAGACACCCAGGAGATCAGCTTGCTGGCCTGCTGTACCACCTCATCAGAGCTCTTTGGCTTGTTAGACTAATTTTCCTTTTTTTCTTCAAACCTGTCAGATTCCAGCTAAACAAGAGGTCGTTGACTGTTCTTGGCATGACCCAACAGACTCCAGCAGACATAAGAAAATATTCCCGCACTCTAGAAGAGACTGAGCAATGGATACTTAAGTGATCTGTAAATTCAGGCATCAGTCCACATGGCCCACAAGAAAAAATTCTGGAAAAAGTGTTGGCTGAAAGAATGAAAGATTGAAAGTGGTGCTGAGTAGTGTGATATCAAGCAATCAGTATGCTTTCGCCCTGGGGAGACAAATGCTTGATTCAGTTCTTGTGGCAAATGAGCTCATTGACTCAAGATAAAGGGAGGAGACTCCAGGGCTGGTGTGTAAACTGGATATTGAAAGGGCCAATGATCATGTAAACTGGAGATGTTTGGATCTAGTGCTAGAATTTTTTATATTTCAATGGATACTTAGGTGATCTGTAGATTCAGGCAATATGAATTTTTCATATTTCAATGGATCTAGTGCTAGAATTTTTCACATAATAGGAAATGTGGCCAAGTTTTTTTATAATTTTTTATATTTCAATGTGTATAGAAATAATTCTTAATTATCACACTTATTTTTGTTTAATATGATGAATACATAATATTAGAGATGTAACCAAATGTTTCCTACAAAATTTTAGTATTTTTTTAATATTTTTTAATTTTTCTTTTGTTATCTAATTATGACATCAAGGGTTGACACATTTAACCCAAAATGTTGAACTATCGGCCCACCACTAGACAAGAAAACAATTTCATTTTTGTGAGTTTTAAAATTTGTATTTCATTCTATCAATAAAAGTAATTCTTGTTTATCACACTTATTTTCTTTAATATGATTAATATAAAATATTAGAGATGTTCCAAATTTTTTCCACCTAGATAAAAGAATGGTTTTATTTTTGGATCATTCTAAAAAAACATGGGATTTATATTGTTAAAAGTATTGGACATAACTCTAATTAGTAGAATTAATGAGTGAGAAAAAATACCTTAAATATAGGATTTAATGAGAGAGAATGGAAGTTGATACATTAAAAATAAGACTTAAATGAGAGTAAATTAAAGGTGAAAAGTAATAGTTCAAATTACATTTTCTACCCTCCCAATTACAGAGGGACCAATTCAAAAATAGGGATATTTTAGTCCAAAAGAAAAGTTTCACAAACTCATTTGTACTTTTTTTTTATGAATAAAACTCATTTGTACTTTTAACATTAGTATAGATATAGATAGATATGGATATAGATATAGATATAAAAATATCGTACTAGTCCTACTCTCAAGTCCAGAAAGAGGTGGAGAATGAACCAATAACATTAGTTTAAACTAGTGTTTTCAATACCTGTAGAACAAGATCAAACTAATGAATCAGTGACCTGAATAAATAGGTGGTGGTTAGCTTTCTAGAAAGACATAGCAATCCTGGTCCATTTTTGAAACATTACCTGAGATTTGATATTGGCATATTATATATACTTGTGCCATTCATGGGCTTCATGGTTATTACATTTCAATGTTTCTTCAATATTGTGCATGTATTTACTTATCAAAGTTGGTGGGTGCCCACTTAAGAACTAAGGAAAGGCATGAGAATCCCCTCACCAAATTAAGAATGAGGAAAAGCATGTAATACTTCTGTCTCTACTAAACTTAAAATAAATTGTCTCTAAACATAATTTTTTTTTTGGAAAAGGTAAAATAATATTTATTGAGATAAGAGATACACAAGGGAGGCTGAGATCAGTCCCAGAACGGCCAACTGATCTAATCAGCAGTTACACATTCCACCAAGAATTAGAAAGAAAAACAGTAGACACATTACAATTTCTGAAATCCTCAGACACAGACACCCAAGAAATCAATTTGCCCATTCCTTTCTGAATTAGCTCTTCCGAACTTAAAGCCTTGTTACAGAATATCCTTCTATTCCCCTCAGTCCAGATGGACCATAACACAGAATTAGGGATAGTCTTCCAAACAATCTTCTTTTTCTTGATCAACYCCATGAGCTTCCAGCAACACAACAGCTCCTTCACCGAACTTGGCATGACCCAACTTAAGTTCATAGAGCTGAAGAAATGATTCCACAGCTGAGAAGAAAATGGGCAGTGAATGCACAAATGATCAGTGGATTCAGCACTACTCCCACACAGGCTGCATGACAGGTCCGAAAGCTGAATTCCCCTTCTCACAAGGTTAGCTCTAGTAAGACATTTATTTAGAACCATAGTCCAAACTAGGAAGTTAGATTTAGCTGGGCTGGTAGGATTCCACACCTGATGACAAGGGAAATCAGAAACACCCCTTCTACAGAGGTTAGAAGCCAGAGACTTGACAGAGAACACACCATCTGAGTTCCACTTCCATTGCCACTTATCCTCTGAGCTGAAATCCAACTCTTGATTCTGAAGACAGGTCAACAGATTCAAAACCCCATCCACCTCCCAGTCGAAAAAGTTCCTTCTTAATGAAGGAGACCAAAGAACTGAACCACCAGATACACTACAGCACTCTGCAACTGAAGCTTCATGACTTGAAGCACACTGGAAGAGGAAAGGAAAGGAGTCAGCAAGGGGGCCATCCGAGCACCAAGAGTCCTTACAAAACTTGGTCCTAATACCATTGCCAACCTTAATTGAGACTCCAACAGCAAGAACTGAGAAATTCTTCATTATCCCCTTCCACAAAGAGTTTCCCCAACTAGGAGGAGGGTCCCTCGTTCTCCAATTACCCCATTCCACACCATATTTACTAGAAATGAGAGATCTCCACCAGGCATCATTTTCTGCCACAAATCTCTAAATCCAATTGCCGAGGAGAGTAGAATTAAAAGATTTCAACTTTCTTATGCCTAACCCCCCTTCATCTTTGGGGAGGCAGACTTGCTCCCAACTTACCAAGTGCACTTTTTTCTCCTCTTCCCATCCCCTCCAAAAGAAAATTCCTTTGAAGGCTTTCATGCTGACTTGCAACTTTGTTTGGAATAGAGAAAAGAGAAAGGAAATAGGTGGGTAAATTGGAAAGTGTACTCTTAATCAAAGTCACCCTACCCCCAAAAGAAAGGTACTTTGCCTTCCAAGAAGCCAGTTTTCTCTCCATTCTCTCAATTACCAGGTCCCACATTGAAGATAAACCACAACTCACCCCCAGAGGGAGACCCAAATATTTGATTGGGAGGGACTCAATCTAACAAGCCAAAATTTCTGCACAATCTACTAAATTGGAAAGCTGACCCACTGGAATTATTTGACCCTTATTCCAATTGACTTTAAGGCCAGAAATCACCTCAAACCAAGATAAGATCCCAAGAATTAATTCCACCTGGGAGGGGGAGGCATCCACAAAGCATAATGTATCATCTGCAAATTGGAGAATGTTCACCTTCTCTCCCCCCGGAGAAATTGCAAAGCCTTCCAACTCACCGGAATCAGCACCCTTTTTACAGAACAAAGTGAGGATCTTCATTACACATATAAAGAGTAGGGGAGACAGGGGATCACCCTGTCTAAGACCCCTGGAACTATCAAAGAAGCCTACGGACTGTCCATTAACCAAAACTGAAAATTTTGGAGAGGTGATACAAACTTTTACCCAATTCCTCCATTTCTGCCCAAAATTCATCTGAGCAGCCTTTTTACAGAACAAAGTGAGGATCTCCCTTACATATAAAGAGTAGGGGAGACAGGGGATCACCCTGTCTAAGACCCCTGGAACTATCAAAGAAGCCTACGGACTGTCCATTAACCAAAACTGAAAATTTTGGTGAGGTGATACAAACTTTTACCCAATTCTTCCATTTCTGCCTAAAATCCATCTGCTGTAACACAAGATCAACACATCTCCAATTGACATGATCATAAGCCTTTTCAATATCAAGTTTGCAAATCAGCCCGAGAAAACCTTCTTTTTTCCTGGAATGTATAAGCTCATTAGCAATAAGTACAGAGCCCAGCATCTGTCTACCTGGAAGAAAGGCACTTTGGTTATTGGAGATGACACTACCTAGAACCCCTTTCATTCTCTCTTTAGCTAAGATTTTGTAGAAGCTATGCAGAAGACTAATCGGCCTGAAATCTTTAATGTTTACTGCAACTTCAATCTACGGAATGAGGGTTATGAAGGTAGTGTTCAAGCTCCTCTGCAAGGAACCTCTCTCATAGAAGTCTTGGAAGACATTCAGAATATCCTGCCTTGCAAAATCCCAACATTTAATATAGAGAAGGTTTGTAAGACCATCAGGCCTTGGAGATTTTTCATCAACCAACAACTTGATTGCTACTTTTATTTCCTCCTCCGTGAAATCAATACGAGAAGACTGCACAACACTCAACTGTTTAAAAGGAAGGGTCCTAGGAAAAGGTCTGAAGAACCAGGACTCCTTGTACAACTTTTTATAAAAGCTGGTTGGCACTAACTTCATATCTGCCTCAGAGACACCCACCCTGCCCTCTCCCTCCAACTTGGTAATTACAGAGGCTCTAGCTCTTGCATTTGCCATTTTGTGAAAGAAGTGTGTATTCCTGTCCCCCTCTTTAAGCAAAGCCACTTTAGCTCTTTGTCTCCATTTAATTTCTTCCAACACTGCCAATTTATCATACTTCATCTTTGCCTGAGATCTTTTTAATCTATGCTCCTCTGATATAGGACCCAACTCTTCTGTTGAATCAATTTCCTTTATGGTACTCGAGAGAGCTTTCTTTTCAGTGTCTAAACTCATATTTTTCTCCAATTTCCAAATCTTTAATCTTGCTTTGATGGCACCCAATTTTTTTGCCAGAATGAAAGAACTAGTACCCAATACCTGCAGATCATCCCACAAAGACTTCAACAAAGGAACAAGAGTGGCATCCTCAAACCAAGCATTTTCCATTTTGAAAGGGACTTTTGCTCTATCTCTGACACCACAAACCAGCTGAATTGGAATGTGATCTGAAACTAGCCTCCTTCTACCCGACCCCAAACCCCTAACATTCCAAGAGAGCAATTTTAACTCCATTACAAACACCTAAAGCAAAAGAAAGCATGACCCTCAAGATTTTCTCCCCCTCCCCTCCTCACTACTGCCAGCCTTGTCGTTTAAACCCCACGTCAACCGTATCATTTCTCTGCTTTTCTTAGATTTGTTACCCCCTTCTTTGCTGCAACTTCCCCCTTGCCAGAAGCACTCTTTGTTCAACTCCCTCCAAATATTTGATTGTCTCCTCTTCCAACCCTTCTAACGAAATTCCCATAAATGTACCCAAACCCAGCAGCTTTGATGAGACCAAAGAAGCACTTGAAGTCACTGGTTGTTTACCTCCCAGGCTCGGCTGAACCAACATCAAACTACTGTTCTCCTGCGTTTGAACTGCTATTTCAGCACCCTCAGTAGTTGCACAAATCTTTCTTCCTTCCGCCTGGGATCTAACATGGTCTTGATCATCTCCCCTACCTTCGACCTGTGAATCTGAAACCACCATCGCGATTGGATCCACCTCAATCAGATCACCTTCAACTTGCAACACAACAAACTGATAAGTATCTAGCTGGGACCCGGCCCCAATGGAAGCAGCCGGAGGAGGCAGGGGCTTAAAAGCAGGAGAGAG